>JAUCMX010000012.1:20968425-21403425 GCA_033459395.1 Hemibagrus guttatus | reverse complement strand
AATAATAATAATAATAACGATGCCTCCTGGATGCCAGCAGGATCTCGCACACTCATTGCTGCGGCCGGAGTTCGATTCCCGGGCAGGGAGCTGACCCAGCCACTGAAGAGTTAACTCTCTCAATGCCGGTCCCAAGCCAGGATTATGTCAGGAAGGGCATCCGGTGTAAAACCTGGGCCAAATCGAAACATGCAGATCATATGAGCCGCTGTAGCGACCCCAACAACATTTATTATTATTATTATTATTATTATTATTATTATTATTATTAGTAGTAGTAGTAGTAGTAGTAGTAGTAGTAGTAGTATTATTATTATAATAATAATAATAATAATAATAATAATAATAATAATAGCAGAGAAAAAACTGTGATTGATCAAACAAAAGTGGCTTGAGAACAGATGATGGAAAAGGTAGACTATTATTTTTTTTTTAAATAAATATATTTAAAATCATATGGTGGTATTTTTAGGAACATGCTATGTAAGGTGCCACTACTGCTATTATATTAATCACTGCAGCATTTAGGACAAAAAATGGCTAAAAAGTATGTAATATGCCTTAATTTGCTCATGGTGGTCAGTTTTTATTAGATGAAAGATGAATAAAGGAGTTGTGCTTCTCAGCTTCTGATCTGAAGATAGTTTGAGTTTAGGTAAGAGACAGGTTCTGTCTGACTCTTTAATCTCTGACCCGCTGAACTGTTTATATGCACACTGCAGCTACTCTCTATATATACCAATCAGCCATAACATTATGACCACCTGCCTAATATTGTTGGTCCGCCTTTTGCTGCCATAACGGCCCTGACCCGTCGAGGCATGGACTCCACTAGATCCCTGAAGGTGTGCTGTGGGATCTGGCACCAAGATGTCAGCAGCAGAGCCTTCAATTCCTGTAAGTTGTGAGGCGGGGCCTCCATGGATCGGACTTGTTTGTCCATCACATCCCACAGATGCTGGATTGGATTGAGATCTGGGGAATTTGGAGGCCAAGTCAACACCTCAAACTTCTTGTTGTGCTCATCAAACCATTCCTGAACCATTTTTGCTTTGCGGCACGTTGCATTATAAAATAAGATAAACCTTTATTCGTCCCACAGTGGGGAAATTTCCATGTTACAGCAGCGAGGAAAAAAAAAAGAGAAAAGAAAAAGTGCAAATATGATGCAGAAAGATTAAGAAATCTATATAAATACAGAATAAAAATAAAATAACAATAATAGTAATTTCACAAACAAAAAAAAGAAAAGACCTTCTGTATCGCTCCCTCAGACATTTAGGATGTAACAGTCTGTCACTGAAGGAGCTGCTCAGAGATGTAACTGTTTCATACAGGGGGTGCGAGTCGTTCTCCAGCAAGGATGATGGCTTAGCTACCATCCTCCTTTCTCCCACCTCCTGTATTGTGTCCAGGGGCATCCCCAGAGCTGAGCTGGCCTTCCTGATTAGCTTGTCCAGTCTCTTCCTGTCTGCAGTAGAGATGCTGCTGCACCAGCAGACCACTCCATAGAAGATGGCTGAGGCCACCACAGAGTCAAAAAGGTCTTCAGTAGGGCTCCCTGCACTCCAAAAGACCTTAGTCTCCTCAGCAGAAAGAGTCTGCTCTGTCCTTTCCTGCTGAAAGATGCCACAGCCATCAGGGAATACTGTTTCCATGAAAGGGTGTACATGGTCTGCAACAATGCTTAAGTAGGTGGTACGTTTCAAAGTTTCAGTGCAGATGGAAACATTTACTGTTCATTAATTATACATAAGTGGACCAGTACAAAACTCGCAGTTTGAGGTAGGAGGGTAATATAGAGGTGCAGGTGCAGTATGGCTGTCTGTGTTCAAATGCGTCACATTAACGCACACGACTCAAAGGGAGTGTGTGAGATAATGTCTGAGTAGGCAGATAAGAGACCATGGTGGGTCCTGCATGATGATGTTTTCTTGTATGGTGGACACTCCATATAATCTAAACCTAGTAATTAATAAATATAAAACATTTGGGAAGGAGTCTCCAGTTTCAGTTCTGAATTAAAGCAATAAGCTTGACACGGGACTTCACAAATTTCATAAACAAAAAAAAGAAAAGACCTTCTGTATCGCTCCCTCAGACATTTAGGATGTAACAGTCTGTCACTGAAGGAGCTGCTCAGAGATGTAACTGTTTCATACAGGGGGTGCGAGTCGTTCTCCAGCAAGGATGATGGCTTAGCTACCATCCTCCTTTCTCCCACCTCCTGTATTGTGTCCAGGGGCATCCCCAGAGCTGAGCTGGCCTTCCTGATTAGCTTGTCCAGTCTCTTCCTGTCTGCAGTAGAGATGCTGCTGCACCAGCAGACCACTCCATAGAAGATGGCTGAGGCCACCACAGAGTCAAAAAGGTCTTCAGTAGGGCTCCCTGCACTCCAAAAGACCTTAGTCTCCTCAGCAGAAAGAGTCTGCTCTGTCCTTTCCTGCTGAAAGATGCCACAGCCATCAGGGAATACTGTTTCCATGAAAGGGTGTACATGGTCTGCAACAATGCTTAAGTAGGTGGTACGTTTCAAAGTTTCAGTGCAGATGGAAACATTTACTGTTCATTAATTATACATAAGTGGACCAGTACAAAACTCGCAGTTTGAGGTAGGAGGGTAATATAGAGGTGCAGGTGCAGTATGGCTGTCTGTGTTCAAATGCGTCACATTAACGCACACGACTCAAAGGGAGTGTGTGAGATAATGTCTGAGTAGGCAGATAAGAGACCATGGTGGGTCCTGCATGATGATGTTTTCTTGTATGGTGGACACTCCATATAATCTAAACCTAGTAATTAATAAATATAAAACATTTGGGAAGGAGTCTCCAGTTTCAGTTCTGAATTAAAGCAATAAGCTTGACACGGGACTTTTGGGGCTTTTCATGTGATTGTGAATTCTAGGTATCCTTGACTTTTATCTTGTTTGACCCTTCACATGCTGCTTATACTTTACCCAGGGTTAGCAATGAATCCTGGCTAGTCTGTCAATAAATCCTGGCTTATTTAAAGCATCATGCTGTATTTATCCAATCACAGTTAATGACTCAAATATGCAAATAACGGCTCGTCTCAAGCTTTCACGTCATTGAGAAAAATATCGGCAGGTAAAGCCTTCTCGTATGTTTTGAGCCTCCTGAGACGCGCAAAGGCAAGAAAACAAAGAGTTTTTGTTAACACAACCCGCATGGTTTCTGTGATTTGTATAAAGCATGTGATATGAGGTTTTCACGCACTGTTTAGTTTTTGATTGGGTGTCTTCTTTTTTCTGAGCTAAAAGTGGTGTTCTAACAGCGCATCGTTTCACGCTGTAGATGTTCAGCAGCACAGTGTAAAAGCTGAGCCGAGCCTGCTTCAGAGCAGAGTTTCACAACTTCTGGGAAAAGCTGTGCTCCATCTAGCCGGGATTAAGAGCAGGCATTAGAACGACGATGAGCTCAGGGTGAAAAAATTAAGTGTTGGTGTGGCGTTAAATAATTAACAGTCTGTGCTGAATTATAAATTGCTGTGATATCAGAGAAATGAAACCCTCTGGTATACATGCTGTTATCTGGGGAAATAATTTCGCATCCTCCTCACCCTGTCGTCGATTATTTCCCGAGAATGCACGCAGCGGTGTATGTGACTTGTTGCTGTTATACTTTTGTTTGTGTTGACCGAGTGGGTTGTGGTGTTGTGCTCAGATCGAGCTGGCCATCCTGCGTTTCCCGTACGATTCGTGGGGAACGCCGTTCCAGCAGCTGAAGCAGGTGGTGGAGGAACCGTCCCCTCAGCTCCCTGCTGACCGTTTCTCCCCCGAGTTTGTGGATTTCACGACACAGTGGTGAGTGTTATGCGCACACACACACACACACACACACACACACACACACACACACGCATGTGATACTGGATGATATTTGGCTTATGTTTTGCATTCTTTTTGATGCATTAATCTGTTTAGATTAGAATGTTTAGTCCATAGGGCAGGAAAATGTGTTGAAATTCACAGCCATGCAAATCACATGCACTACAATTTTTTTTATATTCCAAAAAAAATAAATAAAATTTCTTTTTTTATTTTTATTTATTTATTTTTTTTATATATAAAAAACTTGTGGTGCATGTGATTTGCATGGCTGAGAATTTCAACACGTTTTCCTGCCCTATGGACTAAACATTCTAATCTAAACAGATTTTATTGTAATTGGTTCATGAACATACATAAGAAATTAATAAATGCGTCCATTAGACTATAATAGAAATTAAAATAATAACTAGGGCAGTGAGAGACAACAGTATAATATTAACCAAACAAAAAGATCAATGTCACAATATGCGTTTCTTTTTTATTTATTTAAAAATAATTTTTAAATGTATTTTATGTATTTTTATTTTCCAAAAAATTGCTTGATAGCATAAGATGCTTATTTATTTATTTATTTATTTATTGAAATGTTGTGAAATGATGATTTTGTTCTTTCGAATACAATTGGGAGAAGAAAAAATTAGGTTACTTCTGCTTTCCTGAAGCTTTTAAATAGTTGAGACGTAACCACAAAGTTTTGTCTTTACAATTAGGCCAATTTCTGTAACCATGAATTCTTCATATTTATAGTGTCATTTATATTCAGTGTCCTTCACAAGCATGCTCGTCTCATAGATCAAGACTCATAAAATCCTTCAGTCAAAATTGTTTAAAAAAATAAATAAAAAAAATCTGTTTTTGCATAGATGTTTATTGATGCCTTGTAACGTTCTCCAGCCGTTATAGGAGATGAATTCTTTTGGATGAATTAAAATTGATTATAATGTGCAGCCTGGTCCCATTATAAGGGACATTAAGCTATTTTAATGCAGTTTTGTTTCCTTTCATTTCTTTCAGCTTAAAGAAGAATTCCAAAGAACGGCCAAACTACACAGAACTCATGGTGAGTTTTCACACTTGCACTATTGTAGCGCGACCACTGGATGTCAGTATCGTATCATTTATCATCAGTCAATTCATCATCGTCATCAGACACCACAGTCAACGGCTGTACAGCTGGGAGGGAAAAAAAAACCAACTTGCACTTTTTTTGGTGTCACTTACAAATTTTTATTTATTTTTATCACTTTCTCTATGCAGCAACACCCCTTTTTCACCTACCATGACTCCAAAGAGACAGACGTGGCCAGCTTCGTCAAGATCATCCTGGGCGACTGAGCTCCTCTTCATGGAGATGGCGAGGCAAAGCGGGACTAATTCCACAGAAAAAAACAAAAAGAAAAAAAAAAAAACACCCAATTGCAAGACTGACACCTGTAAGCCACGCCCACCTCAGGCAGGAGTGCAGGGGGGCTCATGAGAGTGAGAGAGAGCGAGAGAGGGGGGAGGGGTCAGGGGAGGGGCGGAGACTGAGTCTAAGGGGGCGGGGCATTTCCTAGGAACACACAGATGATAGGCAGGGGACAGGGTTCTGCACATGCGTGTGTGTATGGTGTGTGTGTGTGTGCGCGCGCACATGTTAATTAAAGGAGGGTGTTGAAGAGCCCCGATCTGATTTATTTTTCTCCCGTATGAAAACATTTGCCATGCCAGTTTACTTTACAGCATTATAACGTCTACACACGAATAAAGCAGCGTGATTAGAGATATATTTATACGTTATATAAATGTGTGCTGTTCAAAGGTGTGGGATACAAAAATCACTGTTTGAGAAGCTTAATTGCTTCTTGCTTCAGAAAGCCTTTAAGAGCTGACCTCGGGTCAGTTTTTAAATGCGCCGTGAATATGCAAGGTCAATAGTTTATCCCACAAAACTGATCCTGAGTCAGCGTTGGATTATTTTACAACACCTTTTTCAGCAAGTCATAAATGAGTTCTCTGTTATTTTCTGTTAAAATATCTTCCTAAAACTTCTAGTCTGGTCACCCTAGCCTACATTTTTGCTGTCTCCCACCTCTTAACACACCTGTAGCAGGTGATCACATGATCTACGAATCTTCTCAATGAATAGAATCGGGATGTGGGACAGAGCAAAAACAAAAATGTGACGCATCTTTGGGGGGAAAAGCTTTGCTTAAATAATCTGGCTCACTGAGAAATTCATCAGTACCCTTCATGAAGTGTGTGTGTGTGTGTGTGTGTGTGTATGTGTGTGTTAAGGTTATCTGGGGAATCTTTTTGGTCTGTTGCTTCATCTAGTCCTCTGTTCTGAGCCAATCAAGAGAGTTCTCGCTCTGTGTTCAACTGCAATTCAACTGGAAATTATTACCATTATTGTCATGATGATTATCATTATTATTACGATATCCCCACCTTATGAGAGAACATGCGTATTAACCTGTCTTGAGGTGTTTTGCAGTTTCTGTATTTATTGTAACTGCTGTTTTTTTCTCATTGAAACTTGACATTTTTTCTTTTTAATTTTAAGATGTGTGTGTGCGCGCGAATGTGAGCTTTTGTGAGCATGTGGGAAAGTGTGTGTGTGTGTGTGTGTCTGTGTGAATATTGTATTACAGTTTGGACACACGTAGCTGACACTTCTCTGAAAGTCTCACCGTGACTCAGAAGCCTGATTTGTGCCTCTTTATAGAAAAAAAAGATCTACAATACATTAAACAGAAAAATGACGAAACCCCACGCTGCTTTGTGTGATGCATGTTTTGCTACAAGATTTAAACGCTATCCTTTTACTTAATGTTTTAGCTATAAACACCTTCTCTGCTCAATAAGCAAGCACATAGTTCTATTACTTTTAGTTCTTGAAGCGGTTCTTATCCTACGTTCATGGTGCTTTCACTCGGATTAAATTGAACTCTGCTGTGTTTTCCTTCTTGAAGTGATTCATTTCTCCTGTTCAGAACACCACTAACACTCCCAGACCGTCTAATCTCTGATCTCGCTTCGGTTCCTGGTGACACCAGTGCGGCTTGACTAAAGCGATTCGTGTTTCGACTCTGAATCGACTCACTTGCAGGAAGTGAATCAAACATGCCGTGTATTTTTAAAAAAAATTTTTTTTTTGGTTGTTGCTTTTTTTTTTTTTTTTTTTTCTGTAGATGTAAGCCCTTAAACCGAGCTGTAATGCTACAGAAATGCCATGTGTTCTGGATATTTGGACCACTGAACAAAAAAGGAAATAAACAATGTTTTAAACTAGTTATTTATTTAATTACCTAATCACTTATTAAGCGCCAGCTCTCTGTTCTCCATGCTCGGGTGGTTTTTGTGATTTCTACATGCACCTGCAAAGTATTTGTTTAACCTTTTTCTGTCCGTGTCTTTTTGACCAGTGAATGAGTTTACGAGTATGTTTTCAGTCCTACATGTCCCTCAGGCTATGTTTTTTTTTTTTTTTTTTTTTTTTTCTCCTTTTCAGTGTGTTTTGTTTTTTGGTGGGGTTTTTTTCTCTTCATGTGCAGTGTGAAATCAAACCAGAGGCCAAAACCAAAAAGCTCAATTTCTCTCTGAATCGTAACAGCTATGTAAATGCCATTAGTTTGTATGTCAATTTAATACTACATAAATAATATTTTTGACCTGGATAACACTTAAATAAGGCTGTAATATGAAACGTGTATACATGTTTTATTGGATTATAGAGATGCCTAAAATGGATCTAGTTTTGTTTTTTTTGTTTTTTTCTGTTCTTTAAAGCTCCTCTTATTATAGAGTCTTCACCTCATGGTGCCTTGAGATATCTTTTTAAGTTCAGTTGGACTTAAGGAATATCTGTTCAAAATGATGTGAAATGAGCTTACAATAAGCGATTAAGATTGAATGACTTTTTACCGACTTGTGTTACACTAAGTTATACTAACACAAATGCAAAAGTTTAGGGTGAGTGATAAAATGAACAACTTTGCAGGCCAAATGCAAGCACCGGGTGGACGTAAGAAAAGATCCTGGCCACACCCACAATTTAGAAAGTGAAAATGTATAGCACTGAATGGTCCTACATACACAGTCATGATGGGTTTTTCCTTCTATCTCCAAGTTATAATACTGGACTTTGTCATAACGCAGCTTTACAGAGCTATATAAATTCAGGATATTACTTTTTACTTTATAAATTTGTCCCTAATGAGAAAGCCAGAGATGACGGTTGCAAGGAAGAACTCCCTGATTGAGGATGATATGAGGAAGAAGCTTTGAGAGAAACTAGACTTCTCAACCTCATTCTCATCCTCGTGTGGGGGACACCGAAGAGAGAGAGAGAGAGAGAGATTATAAATCATTTTCCTTCTGCAATTGTGAACTATATGGTCAAAACAGTCAATTATGTAACTAGGAAATTCATTGTAGTTCATAACGTAGTGTCTGGAAGTTATCGACTGTTCACTGACTTGAGCGGAAATCAGTTCTAGGCAAGAGTACAAATATACAGACTTGACAAATTAAAGGAAAAATCACCCCCAAAAAAAAAATCAGTAAGTTGATTCTGCAAGTCTATGGAGCTCTACTGGAGTGATACACTTATTCCTCAATCAGCGATCATTTCGATGATGATAGTGAGGTTTCACGTCTAAGATTGAGCTCTAAGACTGAGAGGGTTGAGACGTGGTGAGTGTGAAGGCCACAACTTATTCATTGACACCATTTCCATCCTCATCGAACCTTTCAGCACAAAATTTTTTAACCTCTTGTGTCCTGAACGTTTTAGTGTTTTCCACACAAACATTAAAACATACAGAACGGAAGTGAACTCCATGACCAGGGCTGGGAATCTCCACGCTACATGTTTGAGAAGTGTGTCTGGATGCATCGCTGGTGGTTTCTTGCTCTCTGAAACCCTCGTCGCTGCAGCACATGCTGGTCGGAATGCTGCTATATTTGGGGGGAGGAATTCCCAGGCCTGGTCCTAACATTCAGCTGCTCCAACACACAGCTGATTCCACTCAGACATTCAGTAATAAGGCCTTCGGTGTTTGAAAGATTGTTGGAAAGCAGAGAAAGTGCTACACTAAGAAAGTTCGTTTAGCAGAAAACATTTCAGGATAAGTTCATACTGTGCTGGCAGGGTGAAGTACTCGTGCGTTACATATTTATAAATTGTATAATATAGTAGTGTAGTTATATAAGATGCACTTGCACAGCTGATGGACGTGTGTCTGAAACCAACACACACAATTAAATATCTAGAAATGTATCATATACATGTGGCTCCTGGTATTCAGCCTGTTTCATTTAGTTACACTGTACATGAGTTTATGGGTTAATTATGTCAAAAGTTCTTATAGAAAATTTATCATATAAAAAAGTTAAAAAATATAAATAAATTACATAAGCATTTTAGGGTTAATTACAATATTATATATTATATTTATTATTTACAATAATACTTGACAATATTTGAAAAGATGAAAATATATAATATAAATAATATAATTATCATTTATAATATTATATAATGTAAATGAAAAGAATACAATATATTTTAGTATTTAGGATGTTAATATTTCATTATTATTATAGAAATACTGCAATGATATAAATTATTAATTTACTTATTAAAATAATTGTCATCATTTTTGCTATTTTCAAAACATTGCATAATAATTGCCTTATTTTTCTTCTAATAATACGACTTAAAATAGCTACAGATAATGATCTAAATATTGAGTTTTTAGCATTTGATGATAATATTAGTCTTCACATGATGTGCTGTTGACTGGACGATCTCTTTTTAATTATTAACAGATATTTGAGATCATTAAGCTTTTTATAAAGAAGATAATCAGGTTAATGATTTTATATTTGTTATGTAATAATCTCTCAATGGAAAACACAACATAACGTTTATTTTTTATATATCATTACATAATTTTCCTTGTATTAAAGATGTCTTGACATGCTCAGATCCCCTTTGCAGTGCACGTGAACATTTATGACATGAATGAGAGATTTTTTATTTACTTCCTGTTCATTCACTGAAGCGCCACCTCAGTTATATTGCATCAAGTTTCATTTTATTCTGCTCTATGGAGAAGGTAAATATAATTCTATTAAAAAAATACAAATAAAAAAGACAAGGACAGATGACTGAAAGCTTCTTGAATGTGGTATTAGTACAGACAAGCTAATAAATAAATAAATAAAAGGAACAAATATTACCGATCTAGCTGTGTTGATCATGTGACCAACAATAATAACTGAAGGATGTTTTCTTTTCATACTTTCATCTAAATCAAATTTATCTTCTATATAAAACAGTACAAGGTTCGAAGCAGATCAGAAATCTTCTGAAAGGCATCTATGGCAATGCCTGTGAAGGTATTATGAAGGCCTCTTGCTACATATTTTGATGAAAATAAATAGCCTTGGCTACAGTGATGCAAAACTGTGTGTGTGTGTGTGTGTTTTGGCCTTGTTGCCAAAAACTGCCTTGTTGCCATCCAGCATCAAAGTCCCCAGTGTCTCTGCCTATTTAAGAAGCTCTACAGGAACCAAGTGCACTCAGTGTGTCACCGAATCATCATCATCTTCTTACTGGAAGTCCAGAGTCAGACTGTATTTAATCACAATGCTTATTTTCATCCAGGTGTTGCTATAGGATTAAAGGTCAGATATCTACTGAATTAAAGGAAATATGAAACAGTCTTCCTGGAAGTGTTGGATCAACATCCCGTCAAACAGCCTTACTCAACATTTTGTCTTTTATTTGTTCAATGCGAGCTAGAATTATTCAAATGTAATGTGATTGTAATAAAGAGGAAGACACAGACCAGGATTCATAACAACTGGTAGATTATTTAAGGTTTATTTAAATAAAAAAAATAAAAAAAAGCAGGTTTGAATGGAGAGTAGTAAAATGAAACTGGTGAGTTGATTGAAAGATTGGACAAATGTCAGTTATTTAGCTTAAAAAAATTCGAACTAGGAATCTTATCTTAAGATTCAGGCCCTGAGCAAAGAAAAGACAAAAAGTTTTATCTTAGAGAGGAGGCGGGGCTGACCCTGTTGCTAGGTATGACACATTCTGTTGAAGCCTGTGATTGGTTGTTCTATAAGAATAAGAGCATTTTAATAGATAGGGTCTATTATAAGCCTATTAAGATATTAAGTCTAAAATGATAAGATATTTGGAGATATGGTAGGGATGTGGTAGCTTAAGGTGTTGGACTACTGATCAGAAGGTTGTGAGTTTGAATCCCAGGTCCACCAAGCTGCCACTGCTGGGCCCCTGAGCAAGGCCCTTATCCCTCAATACCCTTATCCTAATCCCTCAACAGTTAAAAGATAACTGTAAGTCACTCTGGATAAGGGTGTTTGCCAAATGCCAGAATTGTATGTATTTATATATATATATATATGATCTAATCTGTAGCATTTCGCCTCTTCGCCTTTCGGCCATTTTCTCCTCTGCTGGACAAGCCTCTTAAAAGTTCTTGCTCCTACCACTTTTTGATCTGAAGAGCTCTTTTAAGGTTTAAGATGCTTTGTGAGTAACTTTCATCTTTCCTAGGATCTTCTCTTTAATTTTAAGTCGAAACACATTTCTCTGAAATTTCTTAGAATTTTCTTAGAAGGAGCAACTCTACAGGCCCTGGTCTTTTGCTGATCATCATCAGTCTATCATGTGTTCGGTAATCCTGTGTTCACTGTAGCTCCAGATTCCTGTTCCTCTCGGCTGACAGGAGAGCGACCCGATGCCGTCGATTGTTGTCGTAGCTCATCCGCCTCAAAGTGAGACGTAGTGTGCATTTTGGGATGCTTTTCTGCTCACCACGGTTGTAAAGAGTGCTTATTTGAGTTTGTCAGCTTAAACCAGTCTGGCTTATCTTCAACAATATCTGATATTTGTTTTGAACGTGAACTGAAGCTGTATCAAGATGACTTCATGCAATACGTTTCTCTGACATGAGCATTGATTTCCTATAACGTGAACGCTGACTGTACATCATCAATGCTAGTTTGTTACTGCATACAGCTCCACTGTCTCAGTTTCCGTCCTGAGCTCATATTGCTGCCCGTGTGGAGTTTTGTATGTTCTCCCTATGTCCATATGGGTTTCCCCCAGGTTCTCCGGTTTCCTCACCCCTCCCAAAAACTTGCCAGCAGACTGACTAAAATAAATCGCCTGCTAGTGTGAATGAGTGTGTAAATTTGTGTGGTGCCCTGAGATGAACTGGTGTCCTATTAAAGGTAGACTCACACACAGTGTGACAAAAGAGTTCGGCTCCAGTAGATGGATAGATGAATAAATTCACGTTAAAAGCACTTGGAATTAAATGTTCCGAAATATTTGGATACAGTTTATTCTATCGTTCACAAGCTCATCTGGAGATAACGAGTTACAATGTGCTGACGCTGGAGACTCCCTCCATAAATCATCTAAAAGAAACACAGAAATTCTGACCAATCAGATTTAAGCTTTCAGTAGGAATAATATACTACTTTAATACCTTTTATTACCTCAGACAAAAAGACTATACATAATAGCAATTAAATAAGGATAAATATAATAAGAAATTCATAAGAAATAAACTGAATAAGAACTTCTTACCAGCTTGCTGGATGCAGTTTGTTCCATTCCTCAAAATGAACATATTCCATGTACAGAAAATGCAGCTGATCAGCCAAAACCTGTTGTATAAAATTTGCACGATGCCAATTGCTCTTGATAAGCCTCCATTGCTTGGTCCCTGTATTTGAGTTACACAGAAAATGAGCTAATAATTCAATTTTATACCTGCTGAATGATATGGAAATTTGTGTCTTATCTATATGAATAAGTAATGCAAAGTTTTGGAAAGATTTTAACAAGAGACTCCTTGAACTTAAACCAAGTGCTAATTTTAGACTATTTTAAGGATGTGTTTGGCGGTCACGTAGCATCTCCTGTAATTTCAGGATGAGCGAACCTGTTGAACTCCTGAGGATATTACACATATTAAAGAGCGGAAGTCCTTGGATTTTCCACTGGACCTCAAAAAGAAACGGCCAATAAAACGAGCAGAAATAAAAGTGTGTCTGTCAAAACAAGCTTTGCTTTGGCTGTGCAGGAAGTGCATGAATACGATTTGGCCTTGAACTCAAGGCTCACTGAGAGATTCCTCATGTCTAAAGAGTTCTACCTCACGACCACCTGGTCTAGACTGTTTTGAACCACATCCTCTTCTTCTGAACTCAACCTCGGCTTTGGCCTTGTTGATTAAGAGGTTATTTATAGAAGCAGGGTCTTCACTGACCTTATGACTTCCAGGATTCGGAGAATATATAGGATGTCTAAACTCACGCACACACATACCTCTTTTTTAAGATCTCGGTAGAGTGTAATGGATCGGTGTAGAAAATTCATGCTCGCAGACATCCATCCATGACCATCCATCATTCTGTAACAGGGTTGTGGTGAGCCTGGAGACTCAAGGCATACAAGGCAGGTGCCAATCCATCACAGGGCACAATCGCGCGCACAATCACACACTATAGAATTAGAGATATAATATATATAACTTAGAGCTGCCAATCAGCCTGCAACACAAGTCTTTGGACTGGGGAGGAAGCGATAACCATAAAGTATCCATCAGCTGTTAAGTATTTGTAGTAAGTATAAAACAAAACATACTGTGTATGGTGTACTATGAGTAAATAATTAAAATGATAAAGATTTTTGTATTTTTATGATGAGATGCTAATAAAATAGGCACAAAATCTTTAAAAATAATTCATGATTTATTTATGCAGCACCTATTCCTCAGGTAGATTTGCATATTGAAGAAGAAGAAGACTTTATGATTGATACACACTACATTACGGCACAGCAGAATTCTTTTCTTTGCATATCCCAGCTTTTTTTTTTTCTTTTTTCCAAGAGAAGGTTAATGGCCTTGCTCAAGGGCCCAGCAGTGTCAGCTTAGCAGTGCTGGGGCTTAAACCCTGATCACCAACCCAGAGCTTTAACCACTTGAGCCACCACTACTCTACCGGAGAGTATTTCAACCATTAAAAAAAGAAATAAAAAGATAAACATAAGTTGTGACCACAAGTGTACATTTATGGCATTTGGCAGAAGCCCAAGAGCAATGAAGGGTTAAGGGCCTTGTTTTAGGGGCCCAGCAGTGGCAGCTTGGTGGACCTGGGCATCAAACTCAACCTTCCAACCAGTAGTCCAACACCTTAACCACTAAGCTACTCCACCCACCCCCCAGTGCATTTTGATAAATACATCAAGAATCATGATGAATGTCCATTTCTCCACCGCAGGCCATCTCTTCTGGTCAGTGTTCTAAGCTCATTTCCAGTAATAATATTTTTTCCCCTTTATTTACCTTTTGCATTGGAAAATTCCTCTTCCTGATCTTGACAGATAAATGTAGCAGATTAGAAAATATAACTGGTGAGATAATGGATGGCTATTTAAAAGCTTTTCCTGGCTCAGTGAGGACATAAAATCAGTGCTTTTACTCTCCAGAACTTTTCTACATATCTGTCTGGCATCATTCATACACACATGCACATGTGGATGTTCCTGGTATGTGATGATCTGAAACGAGCTTTGCTAAATCTCTCCTAATGTTGAGGGATTTAGATAAAGGGAACTGATCCATTGGATTCAGATCCATACACTTTAGTGTATGTGTGTGAGCCTTCCTGTTGCGTGACCAGCTGGTTGCCTTTTTTTTTTCCATGCCCTGGTTTGAGTTTCGCAATCTAAGCTACTGGCTTCTCTTACTGACAGCTGATGATGTCATGGAAACTGTTATGAGTGTGCTTTTTAAAAAATTGGGAGAGTGAGTTGTAATGAAACGCAGCCCCCACACCCTCTGTCGTCCGGAGGTCGTCTCCCATCGGCCTTTATTAAGTCCGTCTACCTGAGCTGAAGACATTTTGAGCATTTTTATGTCTTTACGTAACTCATAACAGCCACTTCAATTAATCTGGGACATGCAAAACAAGTTTCTTTTTTTATTCATTATTGAGCCCCTGGAAACTAAAAGGCTTTAATGCATATGTTTATGTTCTTTGCTTTTCAGCATGTGCATGACAGAGCGACAGGAGGACAAAAGAGCTTCTGAACCGTGATGCACAATCCCCGAATTCTCACGCCACACCGGCTAAACATGAAATGAGCATTCAGGGGGATTCACGGAAATGTTTCTCATACATGCCCCAAACAAAATAGGATTGCATAATGAATATTATATAGACTACAGAAGACAGAACATTAAGTTCAAGAAGTACAACAGTGTAATAGCTGCAGTGGTGTGTAAATATAACACTCAAAAGTGGATCTAGCTGCAGAAATACACCGTACTTAGACTTTAAAATGTCCAAGCTGTACATGTATAATAATAATAATAATAATAATAATAATAATAATAATAATAATAATTATACCCTTTAGGATTTGAAAGATAAATGTCTTTTGCTGCTGTGGTGTGTGACACTGTGTCTAACAACCAGAAGTGATTTGATTGGATATTTACAAAGAGGAAAAAGGAAAAAATTCATGAATTTGACATATGTAATAAGTATATAAAATATCTAAACGACATCAAAAGAGATTTTAACATGAATCAAATTATGAAGTTAACTTTAAAAAGAGTCATCTTTAAAAAGAATCAAATTATAAAGAGTCAACTTTAAAAAGAGTCATCGTTAAAAAGAATCAGATTATAAAGAGTCAACTTTAAAAAGAATCAAATTACAAAGAGTCAACTTTAAAAAGAGTCATCGTTAAAAAGAATCAGATTATAAAGAGTCATCTTTAAAAAGAGCCATCTTTAAAAAGAAGCAAATTATAAAGAGTCAACTTTAAAAAGAGTCATCGTTAAAAAGAATCAGATTATAAAGAGTTAAGTTTAAAGTGAGTCAAATTTAACAAGAATCAAATAATAGAGATAACTTAAAAAAGAGTCAAATTATAAAGAGTTAAGTCTATGAAGATTGTCAGTCATCCAGGTGAGGTTTTTTTTCCATTGTCTGTACCGCTTATCCGATCTATTCTCGGGTCACGGGGAGCCTGTGCCTATCTCAGGTGTCATCGGGCATCAAGGCAGGATACACCCTGGACGGAGTGCCAACCCATCGCAGGGCACACACACACACACACACACACTCATTCACTCACACAATCACACACTACGGGCAATTTAGAGACTCCAATCAGCCTAGAAGCATGTCTTTGGACTGTGGGAGGAAACCGGAGTACCCGGAGGAAACCCACCAAGCACGGGGAGAACATGCAAACTCCACACACACACACACAGTGAGCACGAGCGAGACTCGAACCCAGGAAGCTAGACGTGCTAACCACTAAGTCACCATGCTGCCTTGTTCTTAAATTAAGAAATTAAAATACAATTTTGCACAGAATTTTTACATAGTTACATTTATATCATCTGTGTGGCTACCAGTGTAATGGAGACAGGCTACCTGACACACAGTAAGGTTCTACTGAGTTACAAAATTAATCGTAAGTCCTAGGATTTATATTTTTTTAAAATTCATATTTAACTGATGTAACATGCTACAACATTCAGCAGTGTGGACTAAGAATAGATGCCATTGTTTGAGTGTGTGTGTGTGTGTGTGTGTGTGTGTGTGTGTGTGTGTGTGTGTGTGTGTGTGTGTGTGAGACGGTGAGAGTTACAGCTCCCACAGAAGAGAAGAGATGAGTTGCACTGCTGGAAAAAGCAGAGGGGGAAGTTGTCTCTGTGCACCTGCAGTCGTGCTGCTTGTTGGTAAAAGGGAAGAAAACAGGATCTGGTTCTCGAACAACATCCTTTTGTGCATTCCCCTCACTGTTTGTATATGTGTGCGGCTATTCCTGCCTTCTGGGTAGAAAGTTGGAAAGCGATGAATCAGGGTGTGACGAGTTCCTGCACTCCAGCTTCGCTTATCTTCACATTCTTCCGCTTTCTTTCCTCTTCGTTTAGCTCTTTTCCTTTCATTCACTTCCCGCTAAGGTGAAGAGACTTGCGTGTGTGTGAGTTTGCAATGGAAAATCTAAGCGATGTCATCAAGAAAGATGCAGTGAATAGTGCTGAGTTGTATATGTCACAGCTACGTAAGTGCCAGTAGGATCCATTTACCAAATCTGTGCTCTTCCTTTTGGGGAAAACCAGCCATGATTAACTCCTGCTGGATGTAAAATAACCTCACTGCATCATTTCCTCTCAGCGCATTTGAAGCAGCCAAAGGTGCACATGTCGGTGATTTTTTTTCCTTCTCATCGTGCATGAGAAATGGCTGACAGATGATAAAGCTGTTGCATCATCAGCTTCTTTCTTTAAGGATTGTTCCGTCCGATTGTTTCTCCTACAGGATGTTAAATGATGGTGCTACGGCTATGTGTATTAAAAAGAGTATCATCAAGGCTGGCTGGAATTAATGGCTTAATGAGGCATATCCTTAAAAAATAAGACTCATTTTTTGTGATAACATTCATCTATAGTCATAAATAAAAACATACAGAAAGGTATGAAGAAGTGGCACTGTGGCTAATTTCTTTCTAGCCCAGACTGTAGATTTACAGTCATGTCAGGTGATTATGCAGAGTCACATGCCCCCTAGAATTTGTGCTTCTGAGCTTTTATTTAAACCCAGTTCAGCAACTATTGAGAAATACAGTCCCAGTTGTAATGAACGTATACAAGGTGCATCGTTTCCACTAAAAATGTCTTTGGAGGAGAAACTAGAAGAAGTAGAGAGATTAAGCATGATGCTGTCCATAGAGCAAAATTTCTGTTCATATCATGTTGACTGATAAACAGGGGATGAATCACATGGACTACACCCCAGGTGATTGATCTTCAGATCAGGATCTTACGATCTCACCGGACAACTAGCTGATCTCCCTTTAGGCCACATCTCGCAACCTTGAGGTAACCATGAATAATCAACTGTCCTTTTCCTCGTACATTGCTAATCTGACATGCTCATGCAGGTTTCTTCTTCACAACATCAGAAGGATTCGCCTGTTTTTATCCACACAGGCTGCTCAGGTCTCATGTCATTTTAAAACTGAACTACTGCAACTCGCTGCTGTCAGATCTACCTCTGAACGCAATTTGACCTCTGCAAATGATCCAAAATGCAGCTGCGTGACTTGTTTTCCACCTTCCCAAGTTCTCACACTCCACCCTACTTTTGTGCTCCCGTCACTGGCTTCCCATAGCTGCTCACATCAGATTTAAAACTCTGATGCTTGCCTACAAAGCTAAAAAATGGACCAGCACCCTCTGACCTCAAAACTCATTCACTCCTGATACTGCACCACACTCCTGTAGATCTTCTTGCACTGCTTGACTAATCCCACCATCTCTCAGGGTACGAGGTAGGTATGCATCCAGACTCTTTTCTGTTCTGTCATCCAGGCGGTGGAATAAAAAAAAAGTGTGTGTGCTATATTTCCCCCCAACAGAGTTTCAGACTGATGGCATTCTTAGTCTGTGACCTTGTGAACCAGTATTGATGTATTCATTGATAGAAACTTCAAAGCCCTTTTGTACGCTGCTCTGGATAAGGGCGTCTGCCAAATGCCCTAAACGTAAATATTTGGTATTCAGAGAAAACAGAGCAAGAACTCAGTAGTGCATTACAGACTGGAAACATTATACACAGATCAGGCATAACATTATGACCACCTGCCTGATATTGTGTTGGTTCCACTTTTGCTGCCAAAACAGCCCTGACCCATCAAGGCACTGACTCCAATAGATCCCTGAAGGTGTGCTGTGGTATCTGGCCCCAAGATGTTAGCAGCAGATTCTTTAAGTGGGCCCCACCTCACCTAACTTACAGGACTTAAAGGATACTTACAGGACTTAAAGGATACTTTTGATAGATACTGACCACTGCAGACTGGGAACACCCCACAAGAGCTGCAGTTTTGGAGATGCTCTGATCCAGTGGTCTAGCCATCACAATTTGGCCTTCGTCAAACTCGCTCAAATCCTTATTTGCTTACCTTATTTATATAATTAGTGCACACTTGCTTTGAAGCTCTGGGGTTGGGTTTCAATTCCCAAGTGTGCAGGTGCTTCCTGTGCTTAGGGGTTCCCTCGAGGTACTCTGATTTCCTCCTCCTCCTCCTCTTCCAAACACTTGCTCTATAGGCTGTTTGGCATCTCTAAGTTCTCCATAGTGTGTGTGTGTGTGTGTGTGTGTGTGTGTATGTGCGATTGTGCCCTGTCCAGAGTGTCCCCCCACCTTGTGCCCCAAGTCCCTTGGAACAGTGGTAATAGGAAAAGTAGTAGAGTAAATGGATGGTCAAATAGTGCATGGTAAAACTGGTCTATTAAAAAAAATGTCTTACAATGGTATAAATATTTTCTAGTCATTTTTATTCCCACGCTTTGCCTTTATAACCTCCAGCCTGCAGTCTCTCTCCAGTCCTCTGAAGAGCTTTTGGATCCTCTCAGTGTATAACGTCTGTTGAAATGGTGCCAGATCTATCAGTTATACACCACTTTCTTCTAATCAGGTCAGCAGACTGAAAGGCTGCTTGCAAAACTGTGCTTTTTTTCCCTGTTTAAGAACACTCCAACGTTTCATTTTAATAATATGTAAACTTGCTTTATTTTTCCCAACCAGAATCAAGAGGGATGTGAACTTTTTAACTTTTTGACTTGATTGTATAATGTTATTTATTTATTTATGGTTTATTAGGAACTAGAGTTTATATTCCCATTTTAAAAAATAATAAAAAATATAATGAATAAATAAATTAATAAATAAATACATAAATAAATAAATTCCATATAAAGCATTGTTGAGCAAATGCAAAAATTTGCATAAAAGATGCAGGCTTCACAAAACACTTCCAAATGATTTGTTTCTATTAAAAGAGGACTGATTCCTGTTAAAGAGGAAAGATGCAGATGTAGATGTGGCTGTGGTCACGCATGCACACACACACACACACACACACACACAGACTCAGTACAGTGCATGTCTGGGCTTGCCCTATCGTGCTATAAATAACTCATGGCTGATTTGTGAGCTTGACAACACATCCATAGTAAAAGTGCACTGTCATGGATAAAGTTAAGTAATCTCTCTATTTTAGATCTAGCTCTTTTCCTTCCTCCTCATTCATCCCTGCTGGTTCAATATTTCAGATAAAAAAAATGTCATAAGTTACAGCTGGGCTGTCTCCAAAAACCAAAAACAGGATTTTGTAGTAAAGCTAGTATTTTCTGGAGTATTTACAATATTATTTTTCACAATATACAAGATGATCTCGGTTAAATCTTGGCTGAATTTTATAACAGACATCTTCTTTGTTTATATGTCAGTTTATATGAAGAAGCTCCTGAAACCCTAGATCTGAAAAGGACTACATTTTCCATCCGTCATTAATCTGTGTGATCCCTGGAGAATATATTTTCCATATACAAATATTTTTCAAAGATAGCTTGAGGTAATGAAGACATTTTATCTATCCGTTATCATGTTTAACCATCACCAATCCTATATTTGTACAGAAACATTTTGCTTTATAATATATTCATATTTCAAAGACGGAGAGGGAAAGAGGGATTATGAAAAGTAATATGGTAATTTTGTGAAAACCTGCCAACCCTGATTAATGGGGTTAGCTATTCATTTCTACACTTTACACTTTACGCTTTATTGAACACAACTGAAGCTCAAAATGAGCTGCTGGACAGGATACTGAATAACTGAATGTTGTCGAATCCTAACTCTAAAAATAAAATAAATATTACTCAAGTCGACTTGACTTAATTTTGTTTAAGGAAATCCTGCCCCACCAAAATCTGTGGTCACAATTCCTGACATTAAGCATGTGTAAAAGGGGATGCTGATGTATCCTCTTCCTTTTCCACACACAGTTCTAGCGCATCATACCACTGCACTGCTAAGCAACCAGAGACCACTGGATTCCACTTAGATCTTCCAGTGACATCAGCAATAGCAGGTGTTGATGAGTAGACGTGGGCGTGCCCGGCAATGACGAAGTTGAGAAAAGTTAAACTTTATACAAGAAAACTGATTTGTTGTCAAGTGGAATGCTAGTCACTTTTTCTTCTTCTTCTTTCGGCTTTTCCCTTCAGGGGTCGCCACAGCGAATCATCTCTCTCCACCTATCCCTATCTTCTGCATCCTCAACACTTGCACCCGCTAGCTTCATATCCTCATTAATTCCATCTATATACCTCCTCTTTGGCCTTCCTCTTTGCCTCCTGCCTGGCAGCTCCATGTCCAACATTCTCCTACCAATATACTCACTCTCCCTCCTCTGAACATGTCCAAACCATCTTAATCTGGCCTCCCTAACTTTGTCCCCCAAACGTCCAACATGAGCTGTCCCTCTGATGTACTCGTTCCTAATCCTGTCCAATCTTGTCACTCCCAAAGAGAACCTCAACATCTTCAGCTCTGCTACCTCTAGCTCTGACTCCTGTCTCTTCCTCAGTGACACTGTCTCTAAACCATACAGCATGGCCGGTCTCACCACTGTCCTGTACACCTTCCCCTTGATTTTCCTATGACACAGAACTCCAGACATCTTTCTCCACCCATTCCAACCTGCCTGCACTCGCTTCTGTACCTCTTTCCCACACTCTTCATTACTCTGGACTGTTGACCCCAAGTACTTAAACTCCTGTACATTCTTCACCTCTTCACCCTGTAACCTTACTGTTCCACTTCCCTCCCTTTCATTCACACACATGTACTCAGTCTTACTACGACTGACCTTCATTCCTCTTCTCTCCAGCGCAAACCTCCACCGCTCCAGGTTTTCCTCCACCTGCTCCCTGCTCTCACTACAGATCACAATGTCATCTGCAAACATCATTGTCCAAGGAGACTCCTGTCTGACCTCCTCTGACAACTGGTCCATCACTATAGCAAACAGGATGGGGCTCAGAGCCGATCCCTGATGCAGTCCCACCTCCACTTTGAAATCCTCTCTCTGACCTACAGCACACCTCACCACTGTCCTGCTCCTCTCATACATGTCCTGCACCACTCTGACATACTTCTCTGCTACTCCTGACTTCCTCATACAGTACCACAGCTCTTCTCTTGGCACCCTGTCATACGCTTTCTCAAAAACTGCATCCGTTGTGCTCTTTCTGTGCATGAAGCCATACTGCTGCTCACAAATTTCCACTACCTTCCTTAACCTAGCTTCCACTACTCTTTCCCATAGCTTCATTGTATGGCTCATCAACTTTATCCCCCTATAGTTGCTGCAACTCTGCACGTCACCCTTATTCTTAAAGATTGGCACTAACACACTTCTTCTCCATTCCTCAGGCAACCTCTCACTCTCTAAAACCCTGTTAAACAAAACTAGTTAAAAATTCCACTGCTGCCTCTCGCAGACACTTCCAGACCTCCACCGGGGATGTCGTCAGGACCAACTGCCTTTCCACTTTTCATCCTCTTCAAAGCATTCCTGACTTCATCCTTTCTAATCTTATCTACTTTCTGTTCCACAGAGTTTACCCCTTCTACTCTTTTTTCCCTCTCATTTTCCTCATTTATCAGCTCTTCAAAGTATTCCTTCCATCTCCTCTGTACACTCTCCTCACTTGTGAGCACCCTTCCATCTCTATCCTTAATAACTCTAACTTGCTGCACATCCTTCCCATCTCGATCCCTCTGCCTAGCTAACCTGTACAAGTCCTTCTCTCCTTCTCTAGTGTCTAACCTAGTGTACAACTCGTCATATGCCTTCTGCTTGGCCTTAGACACCTCCCTCTTCACTCTGCGCTGTAACTCCTTGTATTCCTGTCTATTCTCTTCAGTCCTGTCCATGTCCCACTTCTTCTTGGCTAACCTCTTCCTCTGGATACTGTCCTGAACTTCCTCATTCCACCACCAAGTCTCCTTATCTTCTTTCCTCCTTCCAGATGACACACCCAGCACCTTTCTTCCCGTCACCATGATCACTTCTGCTGTAGTTTCCCAGTCATCTGGCAGCACTACCTGACCACCCAGAGCCTGCCTCAACGTCTGTCTAAATTCCTCACAACATTCCTCCTTATTCAGCTTCCACCACTTGGTTTTCTTCTCTATCTCTGTCTTTGACCTCTTCTTCTTACAGACTATCAAAGTCATCCTACACACCACCATCCTATGCTGTCTGGCTACACTCTCTCCCACTACCACTTTACAGTCACTAATCTCTTTCAGATTGCCTCTTCTACATAGGATGTAGTCTACCTGTGTTCTCCTACTTCCACTCTTGTAAGTCACTCTATGCTCCTCCCTCTTCTCAAAGTAAGTGTTAACCACAGCCATGTCCATCCTCTTAGCAAAGTCCACTACCATCTGTCCTTCAAGGTTCCTTTCCTTAACTCCACACTCATCACCTGTCTGACACTCTCTTCACCTCCAGAACATTCCTCACAATCTCCTCCTTTAGGACCACACCTACCCCATTTCTCTTACTATCCACACCATAATAAAACAGCTTGAATCCTGCTCCTATACTACAAGCCTTGCTACCCTTCCACCTGGTCCCCTGTACACACAGTATATCCACCTTTCTTCTCTCCATCATATCAGCCAGCTCTCTACCTTTCCCTGTCATAGTACCAACATTCAGAGTTCCTATTCTCAGTCCTACACTCTTACCTTTCCTCTTCTCTCTCTGTCTGTGCACTCTCCTCCCTCCTCTACTTCTTCGACCAACAGTAGCCCAATTTCCACCGGCGCCCTGTGGGTCAATGGCGCCGATGGCAGTCTGATCTGGTATGAAATTCAGAGTACTGACGATTCGCATGGTTAAATTTGGCAATGTTTTACGCCGGATGGCCTTCCTGACGCAACCATCTCTATTTATCCGGGCTTGGGACCGGCACAGAAGTCACTGGACTGGGACCTAGAATGCTAGTCACTGATAACCATTATTACCATGGCAACCAGCAGTAGGAACACCAACTGGAGTCTTCATAGTACAGAGACTGGTAAATTGCAGAACTAAAATATGAACATAGATCATCATATGGGAAGTTGCCAATCACATATCACTGTTTTTGCATTATGCATATGTTAACATGATTGTTTCTTGCTATTTTAAAAGCTAATTTTGTCACAAAAATTTGAGTCCCTTTGAACTGATAAAGACTCAGAGTTGCAGAGTTATCAAGTTATCAGTTATCAACTTGGAATCACTGCATCATTGGAAGTTTTACGAAGGACACAATAGAAAAAACTTAGATTCCATCTAGGTCCTAGGAAGGGCTCTTTGGTTTGCCAAAATTAACTCTTCCTTTCAGGTAATTTTAGGAAGCTAGAACCCTTCCTTATTCAATTATCTTTTTAAAGATCGTAAGATTTTACCATCTCCACTCTTCACTTTAAACATGTTCTTCAATGGTTCCTTAAGGGTTCATTGGATCATTAAGGGTTCTTAGCTTACAGAAAATAGTTCTACTTGTAACCCTTTCTGCTCTGTTGAAGGGTTCCACATAGAACTTACATCTGCCTACAAAATTCCTAGATCCTGTCAGGTTTTTAACATTTAACTTCAGTACTTGGTACACCACTAAGAAAGGGGTTCTTCAAAGGTTTTTAAGGGTTTATTGGAGAAATAATGGTTCTTGGCTTTGTAAAAGGCTCCTAATTCAGATTTCAAATAAAACTCCTACATAGAACCTTTAAGGGTTTTTGAATTTTCTAGGAGTATTCATACTGAACAACATGCTTTTAAGATGAATAACTGAGTAATAAAACGAAAGGGTTTAAAGGCTTAATTGTTATAGTAGGTCCAACCCCACAACTTTCCTCTCTCTGTGTCTTTCTATGAGAAGAGGAAAGAGAGTTGTTGGTTGTGGGATGCCAAAGTGTTAAAGTTATTAGGCGAGAGGGATTTCTGTGTGTACGGAGCTTCCTGTGGACAACAACTGCTTCCTGCCCTCATTTCCACATACGACAAACAGAAGAGAAAGAGAAGCACAGTAGCTGTAAGGTCAACAAAGGAGAAAATTCGTAGCTCATTAGCAGTGACTCACTAGCATCTTCAACTTCGCTTAAAGTGCTTTGTCTTTGTTGTTTCATATCCTGCTATTAGAAACTTTTACTAAAGTATGATCTTTAGAGGAAAGATTTTTGTTCTAAAAAAAAAAATAATAATAAAACATAAACTAAAAAATGGAGTTTATTCCTGCCCTGAGTCCAAGTGGTAATGAATGAATGAATGAATAAACCAAATAACCATTTACTACTACAGATATTCTTCCAAATAAAAATAATATTATGGTGAGAAAAAATTTTCTGTAGAACCAACAAAAACTTTAAAGAACTTAATTACATTTTCACATAATTTCGGTAAAACATTTTTATTCTTTCTTAAAGTTTTTTTTTTGGGGAGAAAAAGCCATTTTCTCTGTTCTTATTTGCTTGTTTATTTTTCTCGGCCGTTTGATAGAATTCAAACATGATTAGCTATTATTTATTTTATCAATAATATCTTCCATGTATAGCTTTGTCAGTCATTCCCAAAGAAGCAGAAATAAATCTCAGTGTCTGGTAAAAAAATATGGCTGGTCTATCACACCCCAAAAAAACATCTGCTGGCGTTATGGCATTATCAGATTAACTAAACTGTATGATGTAATCAGGACCAATAAGCAATGATCTCCCTGCTCATGTGGCTCATTATGGTAATTAAGGCAATAGAAGCAGAGGCCCAGTCAGGTCCCAGTGCGTCCTCAGTTTTCCAATGCCATGTCCTCTATTGATTCTCATGCCCTTTGTGTAGAATGTTTCAGCCGCTGGCACTGGTTCACCAGATGATGGCAGGCTTCCATGTGTCCTCTTTTAGTCCTGCTCTCACGGGGAAAGTCTTACGATGACCAGGGTGTGGGCCAAGATACCATCTGTCTTCTCTTGTGCCAGCCGGCCATCACATATGCCTCTCCAGTGCAGCAGGTGTCCATGCCAGTCTTTTCACACACACCTCTCAATGGACCAACTGAAGTGGCCACACACACATTCATAGAGAATGTTTGGAAAGCCTACTCTAACACACACACACACACACACACACACACACACACACACACACACACACACACAATTTTTCAAATATTAATGCAATCAGATTTAACCTTCCATGGATTTGGAAAGTCCATGAATTTCTGTCTTTTTTTTCTTTTCCTTTTATAATTGGAAGTAATGATTAAGTACCTTTTTTGTGTCACAATTTTCTGAATTTAAAACTCTCATTTGTTTGGGTTTTACATAAGAAGCTCAGTTGGAGATATAACTAAATAAATTCTATACCTCTCAACCAATCACATTCAACATAACTAGATTACATGGCAAACAAGTGTATATTAGTATTAGTGATTTTTTACAGGTATTTCTAATGCAAAATCAAATATTGAGAAAATGGCGATGCAAATCAAGGCTGGAGTTTGAGATGATGAAACTCCACTCACGTCAAGGTGCTTTTGGGAAAATCTTTGCTACATTCCTCTAAGAAACAAAGAATAAATCTGAGTTAGCATTGAGAAAGAAACTAATCATATTCCAAAAACAAGCCCTGTAACACCCGTTCCCCAGGGCAGTGCTGTGTAGCTGTGTAGCAGTAAAGCATTTTCATTTTGCATGTTATTACACATGATGAGGATAAACGTGACACAAGACACTCTCTTTTTTTGATACCACAAAATATAACACCAAATGGTGATACAATAATTCATTAAAGAATAACTACATCAAGTACCTAATTATGCAAAATAGAAACACGTTAATTTATTTGTTTAAAATTTTTCTAAAAAAATTTACAAAAGTACATGCTTTCACTTAAATTATATGATGAAATGTAATGATATTTTTGCTAATAAATAAAAACACGATGAACTTGACAAATCATAACTTTTTCCCCCTCTTTTCCACATTCTCTGTGGTAGCTCAAGTGGTTAAGGCTCTGGGTTGTTGACCGGAAAAGCAGGGATTCAAGCCCCAGTACCGCCAAGCTGCCTCCGTTGGGCCCTTGAGCAAGGCCCCCAACCCACCCTGCTCCAGGGGCGCTGTATCACGGCTGACCCTGCGCTCTGACCCCAACCCCCAAGGATGGGATATGTGAAGAAAAGAATTTCACTGTGCAGTAATGTATATGTGACAAATAAAGGCAACTTAACATGGAACTGAAATGAAACCAATAACTGTGGTCATATCTTGGAAAATATACCATAATATTAAAACGGAGAAATTCAGTATATAGTTATATAGAAATTCAGTATATTCACAAATAAAAATGGTTTGTAAATGCATTCGTATTCACCTTTTAAATAATCTCTGGAGCAGGAAACATCAGAAGTCTCATAATTAGTTAAATGAGGTTAACCTGTGTGCAATTAAAGTCTCAGTATATATACACCTGCTCCTTTAAGAGCCAAGAGTTAGTTAGTTAGAGAACATGCCTAAACAAACAGCATCATCAAAACTAAGGAGTCTGTCTAGAGCATCATCAAACCCATGATAAAAATGGACAGAATATGGCACAAGAGGAAGCCATCCACCTAAAGTCAGATACCAGGTAAGGATGGTATTAATCATAGAAGTAACCAAGAGGCTAAGGGTCCTGTAAATTCATTCACTCATTCATTGTCTACCGCTTATCCGAACTATTCTCGGGTCACGGGAAGCCTGTGCCTATCTCAGGCGTCATTGGGCATCAAGGCAGGATACACCCTGGACGGAGTGCCAACCCATCGCAGGGCACACACACACACACAGACACTCTTATTCACTCATGCAATCACACACTACGGACAATTTAGAGATGCCAATCAACCTACAATGCATGTCTTTGGATTGGGGGAGGAAACCAGAGTACCCGGAGGAAACCCCCGAGGCACGGGGAGAACATGCAAACTCCACACACACATGGCGGAGGTGGGAATCGAACCCCCACCATGCCCCCAGCAAGCCACTGTGCCCCCGTTGGAAGGAAGACAAATGAATGAAAATCTATGAATATCTTTAATAATGCTTGTGTTTTTGTATGTTCTCTGGATGAATGAGAATAAGAATGAATGAGATAAGCATCAACAAGCAGCAACATTGGATCTGCTACAAAAGCCGAAATGGTTCATGTTTAGAAAACTAGAATCTCTGATCTACAGACAGTTTTTTTTATACCTCTGCTCTGCTATTGCATTTTTTTTTTCAGTTCAGTCCATAAAAATACTTTCTGCCAGGTGAGGAACTCTGATCTATACATAATGGACATCACAGAATCGGTTGTAGTGAGGAAGAATAAAGTTATAACCAGACTGGTGATTAGCTATAAATCAGTGTGATGAGAGCTAATAGACTAACCTAGAAATAGAAACGTAGCTGTGACTCATTTACACCCTTTCATCACTGCTCTATATCACTCACTAATTACTCTACTGCAGTGTGTGTGTGTGTGTGAGTGAGTGTGTGTGTGTGTGTGTGTGTGTGTGTGTGTGTGTGTGTGTGTGTGTGTGTGTGTGTGTGAGTAATTAAGGATACTTGAGTAACTTTTCTAAATAATTTATTTGTGTACAGCCCAGATCAAACATGCCTCTATACCCGTGTGTAGGATCTGCCCCTGTGTCCTAGCAAACCTAAACTAGACCGCCCTAAATGGCTGGGCAGCTTGGATCACACATCTGCAAGTGTGTGTTTGTGTGACATCAAGCTTGTGTGATACGTGCGCAACATGTGCCTTCAGCGTGTTTATTTATCGCCTGGTGATGGCAGTCATCCTGAAACATTACCTCAGTGTCTTCTCGTGCAATGTGAAGACCGCAGAATCAGTCTCGATCTGTATTTACAGCCACTGTAATATCGGTCTTAATTCGTGACCTCAGAATGAACGTATCATTATTGCAGGAACGTGTGCATGCATGTCAGCAGTTAAACGTTTGTAATTCAGTACAGAAGGTCTGTGGAAAATGCTTTGTCCCTTCCCAGAAGTGGTCAGGTGGGAGCATATCTTGTTAAATTATGCAACCGCAAACATTTAATCCTGCTGTTCTGTAAATCCCTACTGTTTTTATCTGCATGAGATAAGTTATTCCTCCTCAGTTAAGAGTTTTTGGGTAAAAAGAAATAGTTTGTAGTAAATTGGATGAGAAAGCTTGGAAGATGTATACAACTGAACAATTGAGGGTTAAGGGCCTTGCTCAGGGGCCCAGCAGTGGCAGCTTTGTGGTCCTGGGATTGAAAATCACAACCCTCCGATCAGTAGTCCAACACCTTAACCACTAAGCTACTTCCCTCTTTATAGTAGCTGAGATTAAAGCTGTTGCGTTATTTTTCCTGCTTTCTGAAGTAATTCCAAAAAACTCTCACACAGATCTATCTATCTAAACAACTTCTGGACCTAGCTTGTATATCCAGATTTAATTATCTTCACTGAGCTTGCTAGTTAAGCACATCTTTGATAAAGTATACTTATTTTGTTTGAATTTGTCATTTGTCAGGAAATTTGTCCAGTTATGTTGGCTAATTCACTATATTGTGGTTTTAGCATGTTTACCTTGCAGCTCTGGGGTTGAGGGTTTGCATTTATGTTGATGGAATTTGGCAGACACCCTTATCCAGAGTTTATAAGTTATACTTACATTTATCGCATCTATACAACTAAGCAATTAAGGGCCTTTCTCAGACAGCCAGCAGTGGCAGCTTGATGGTCCTGAGATCTGAACTCACAACCTTCCAATCTGTAGTCCTCTTAAACAATGAGCTACAAGGAGAACTCTGTGTGTGTTCACCTTGTGCATCATTGAGAAAAGGTATCATTTCTGGTAACGGCTCAACTGTAAAGTTCTGGAAATGTATTTATTTATTCATTTTTTTACACATTTTTACTTTGTCAATAGCAGAACAGCGTAAAAAGTAGCTGAGTAAAAACTTGGCTTCAGTTTGTGCCTTACCGGACCCAAGCCTGGTTTTGACCTTGATCTTGAACATTTTTTGGATTTGTCTGCCAGTAATTACATTAAAAACATAACTTGAAACTTCATCCATCTCAGTCTCTGATATTTATGAGCACCACAGTGAAATGATGTTGGCATGAAAACGGTAGTGTGTTTGTGCTCAATGGGAAGGCATGTGAGAAGGTTGTGAGATCAAATCCCAGAACTGCCACTGCTGGGCCCCTGATCAAGGCCCTTAACCCTCACCTTCTCAGCTGTATATATGAGATAAAAGTCCCTCTGGATGAAGGTGTCTACCAAATATAAACATAGAGCTCCTGTGATTGTGCCTTCTGTTTATTTTATCCGTTACATATAACATAGAGACAAAAAATAACCATCGTCATAATCCTATTTATTTGTGAAGACATTTGACTGACTGAAAAGTGACCCTGATGTGTTTGTCCTAACGTGTTAAACTTCACACACTCTTGGCGTCAGTGGATGTAGGACACGGGTCCTGACACGACCACAGCAGCAGAAGTAAACAAAAAAGTACTGCATGGACACGTCCAGATGCCAGCTTGTTTTTGGAACCTGAAAAGATGAATGCGAGCAGAGGGAAAGGTTTCTGTTTCATAACAAGGAGAGGGTGAATGAGAGGGACGTGCAGATTAAAGAGGTGAAATGGGAGAAAGGGCACGAGGAAGGGCAGAAGTTCAGTGTCTCAGAGTGGACACAATAGGAATGCAGATATTTTCTCACCCTGTCCTTTCATAACTTGGGGGTATTTCTGTCCCATTTTCTGTAATCAAACTTGCAATCCATCCAGTGCTTTATCCTTACTCATCACAGTGAGACAAAATTGTTATTACTAACACTGCAATAACAAACACTGACATGACATTTGTGATTGTGGATAAATCCGCTTACTTTCAGTAAGTGCTTTATCCTGGGCAGGGTTCAGATGACTCCAGAGCTTTTCTAAGGAACACTTAGTGTTAGATGGGAATACAACCTTGAACAGGATGCCAGTCCATCACAGGGCACCGAACACACACACACACAACACACACATTCATACACTCGTTCACACCTACAGTCAATTTCTGAAGTGGAAGCTGAACATAAATCCAATGGTATGAAATAACTTTTTTTTTTTAGCAGCAGCAGCAGTTAAGCCAGCAAAAAGAAATGTTTTTTTTTCTTCAGATAAATTGCTGTCATTATTTCAAAACAAATTGCATAAAATGATCTTAATGCAACTAATGCAAATCACAACATAGTCACAAAACATGTACCAGTACTACTGAGCTGCTGACTGTCTGGCAGTATTTTTAAGACCCACAGGGATCTGATGGTCATCATTTTATTATATTTATGCCGAACATTTCTGAAAATTGTGATTTGTTTGATTTATTAAGTCAAGAGTTTAGATAATTAGAAAGTTTTTGTTTCTTAAGTACTCAGCAGTCACCAAACAGCAGTCTGAAATTTGTTTGAAAACCAAAGCAACAAAACGTATTTATTACAGCTTAATTATATACAGTTTTTTTTTTTTTTTTTTTTTTTTTTTTAAAAACTAAGCTTGTGTAAGCTTGTTATTGTACAGTCTGTCCCTCAAAACTTAAACCACGCCTGAATGAACAGATCAGATATTGAAAGCACATTGCTTCAACTGAAGAATAACTTTGATTAAATTACATGGAGATGAACAACATTATGTACATTATAGGGGATAAAAGGATACAAATGTTCCTATATGTGAGTCAGGATTCACTTAAAAGTGTCACGGCCTGATTTATTCCATTCAGTAGATTCAAGGGTCAAGATTTAAAGGCTTATGTGTCACAAAAGTGCTGCGTAATGAGATTCAGAAACTCCGAAGACTGGGCATGGCTAAAAGACAAACCAAAATGGAAAAAAAATTAGACAAAACAGAAAATACATGGGTCCAGAGGATGTAGGGTGAAGAGGAGTACAAGACCAAATAAGAGTATAAAAAAATACACATAGGAAGTATAAAAGTCTGTATGTAAATGTGCCAGGTGTGTTCTAGTGCTCTGTCTAGTTAGTATGCATCGTGCATTAACACCACATAAGGTGACATGACGTGTCAGGAACGGGGTGCAAGGGGTGCTTTATCATAACTGCCCCTGCCCTCTGATCCTGGCTTCCTCAGCTGGGATATGTGAAGAAAATAATTCCACTATGTTGTAATGTATGTGGCAATAATGTGTGGCTTCTCTCAAAGAGCTGACTCATCACTGTTATTAGAAATTTGTATAAAAATATATATAAAATATATATATATATATAAAAATTATGACTCACTTCCAAATATATATATATTAAAGAATTGATGATAAATGGGGGAAGTGGTAGCTTACTGGTTAAGGTTTTGGACTAATGGTCGGAATGTTGTGAGCTTGAATCCCAGGTCCACTAAGCTACTGCTGTTGGGCCCCTGAGCAAGGCCCTTAAGCCTCAATTGCTCAGTTGTATAGAAAATTAGAAAAATGTAAGTTGCTCTGGATAAGGGTGTCTGCCAAATGACGTACATGTAAATGAATTCATGCTGCCATTTTCAGTAAGAGTATGGAGCTCTAAATATCTGCTCCAAATACTGGAAGTGGGCTACATTGGCAGATTTCTTTTAAATTAAACATGAACCCTAAAATTATGCCCTAGAAACTCTAAGGGGGAAAAACAGGGCTTCGGGGGTGGGGAAAAGAAGTCATTACTTGTTTATTCACAAAATATAACAAGAAATTTGCAAGAGAAAGCTCAGTGAATGCCACAATGATAATATTTTAGCAGATTTATCGTACTTTAGTTGGGTTTGTTACATTCCAAAAAGATCCGAAATGTTCACTAGACACACTGTTAGAGTCTACTATAAAACTGGGACACACTTGCAGAGCTTTAAATGATCTCATGATTATGCCCTGATGACTTTCTGTGTACATTTTCATTTAATAATGAAGAAGAATGCTGAAATGTTAGAGACAGAGATATAGTTGATAGAGACTTCAAAGCACTTTTCTATGTCGCTTTGGATAAAAGCGTCTGCCAAATGCCAGAAATGTAAATGTAAAACTCACATACAAGTTAATATTTATTAACTTAATTAGGCTAAATTAATTTAGAGATATGCTGTGATATGGTCTGTAGGAGTTATATGGAGCGGCGGCTCTGCTGGGAAGTGACAGGAGGACGTTTTAAAAAGAAGCTGGAAAACTGGAGCTCAGCAAGGCAGGTCAGGAAACCGAAGCAAACCTCTGGTGACAGACCAAAAAAAAAAGAAGAAATGAACAGAGTGCGCGTCCGATTCATTTCTGTATTTCCAGACACTCAAACCACACATGAATGAACAGATCAGATATAAAAGACATTGTTTCCACTGAAGCATTTTGATTAAATTACACTGTGGATGAACAACATAGTGAACATTTTAGGGAAAACAAAACAGATAAAACATCTCCTATATGTGAGTCAGCATTCACCTTAAAGTGTCACGGTCTGGTTTCTTCCATTTAATAGGTTAATAGATTAAAAGAAAACAATGCTCCTCCCATTTATGTCAAATAATGTGTTTATTCATATTTGGCTATGTTTCTATTGTGAATATATTCCAAATCATGTGAACAGGAAGTAATGTGTGTGAACTGTAGGTCTGCATTGTTTCTGTAGAGAGATATGTTACAATACTATGTATGCACACTTGTCATTATGTGTGTGTGTGTGTGTGTGTGTGTTAGTTTGTAGTAAATATGGAGATAGAGGAACTGACATTTATTTACTGACTCGGTCTGAGCGTTGTATGGAGGAAGGAGAGGAGGAATTTCCCATGCGGTTTGCGGTACATTTAGGAAGTAAAGAGAGCATTTATAAAAAGCCCGGGCGGAAACTGGGAAAGAAGGGGAGGCTCAGCAGCGGGCCAGGATCTGGTGTGAAGTTATTCCTGCCCTGAGAATTCCTCACACACAACACCGGATAAAAACACTGTGAAGAAATGGCCTGTCAGTAGTGCATTGCTCCTCCTCTCCTCCACACTCCTCACTTTTGTATCGCATGACTTCTTTCCACCAGCTCCATCTTCCATGTCACTCGATACGAGCTGCCGAACCTGAGCTAACGACAGAACAGTTAAACGAACAGCCAGAGGAGAGGCATGGATCAGAGCGGACCTTAATGAATGCGAGAGCCGCTCTCGTGGGATCACGTTATTATTTTCCGTATGTTTTTCAGGGCGCCTGCTTCTTCCATTTTTCCAAGGCTGAGGTGGTTACGCTGCCTGATTGCAATCCATTTCTTGCTTGTTAAAATGAAAAAGTCGAGGTCTGGTTATGGACTGATATCTTTGCGGTCTTGTATGACCTTTGACCCGAAGTTGAGCATTTCAACGCCTCTTCCGAGAAAACCAATGCCGCAGTTTTTGAAACTAAGTAAACAAAGAACTCTCTCGACTCCCTATTACTTGAGATTTACCAGAAAATGCACTATATCTATTCAAGCTCAATGACTGGAAATCAATTAGTGAAGCTTAATTTTTAGCCAGTGATTTGTCAGCAACTTACCAGTAATTAATTAGTAATTAATTTTTTTCCTTTTCTGTCTTTCTACCCTGAGAAAGTGTCATGACATGATCATGAGCTAATCAGGCAATTACCCTTTAACTATGCTGAATTTGTTTAATTCAGAGAATTTACATTTCGGTAAACATTACATTACAGTACATTTTTAATTGGTGCCTGTTATTTTGTGTATTTGTGATATTAATGGAAAAGGGGTATGTTAACCTGACACAACAAACAGCATGCATTTTATTCTTCATTTACTTAAACAATCTTATAATGTCTATAAGCAGAAGTGGTGCAGAAACATAAAAACATAAAAAAGACACATTTACCTCCAGCATAGACAAGTCTCTATATTACTGCCTTCCAAAAGCCTATTTTTAGACTATTTTCTTTTCTTACTTCTAAAAAACTGACTGAGAAACCTGAGAACTTGAAATGTTCAGTTTCAAGCCAAAGGTCATTCACGACCACCAAAGCAAGCGCCAGGTAAAGATGTCAGTCTGTAACCAGATCCCGAGTGTTTCCTACTGACAGATACAGAGAGCAGGGAAAAATCTGATCCCATGATAAACGCTGTTTCCATTAATAAACCCTGACAGACCCGTTCTGTCACAAACGGCAAAGCGAGAGAGACTGAGATGCACGTTTTTCCCATTAAGACTTGCCATATAGCCCTCAGTGAAGAAGATCGCCCACCAGTGAAGGAAATTTGACCATTTCAGAACCCAGTTTATTTCTCCATGAGCCGAGGTTTTATATTGGGGGTCATTAGGTTCAGAAAACCGACAAGAGACAGGGGATCGCTGTAATACTTGCATTTACGGTCTAACTTATAGATATTTACCATAGATATTAAGTACCACTGTATTCTTCTCTGATCTCTCAGGACTCTTTGGCTGGTCCAGATTTACATTCCTGACTCTTGTAATGACATTTTTATGTTGTTCTGAGAGCAGCACATACAAAATATGCTACTTCATGTGTCTCAGAGAAAGCCTGTGTTAGCTCTCAACCTTCATCGTCAAAATTATTTACCCTTTTTACCAGTATACTGGTGTTCCATTATGCTGGCAGAATGGAGATCGACTTATGGGACATTTTCAATCAGTATAAAAAAGTGAATTATTTTATTGTCGTTTTAAAGTCTGATATAAAATGAGTCAGGACTCTGTTGGCTTTCGGTGTGAGACGTGTGTTTTTCTCTCTGTTGGAACACAGAATTTTAGTGGTTGAAGTGGCCTTCAAATTTTAGCTGCTTATGAACAAATGCTCACGGCATGTCAGAGAGCAGAAATGGGTTTGATATCAGCATTTACTTTGGAGATTGGAAACATTTGTGTGAAAAAAAACTAACCTTTTTTTTTCTGTAAAAACAGAAATACTTATGAAAAACTTCAAATTCTTAAAGCACTGAGTGTCTACTTTCATATGAGCTTCATATTAGCCATCACAGTGGAGTGGGATGTCACAAACACATTCAGTGCACAACAAAACATGCAGAAAACATAATAACTCTACACGCTTCAATCTGAGAACAGTGTGTAGAATATCTTGCTTGTCCAGGTTGACTCTGTTCATAGACTCTGAAATGTACTGCAGTGGCATTTTGTTTCTTCTGAATTCATTAATACTGTTTTACCTAGATATTAAACCTATTCTTAGATGCATTTCTAGACAAAGCATCAGTGAGAACAATCTAGAATTTCATGTAACTGGTTTATACAAAATTGCATATTGCAATTTTACACACAAAATAACTTTCCAAATATAGTCTTAAGGTTTTTAGAATAATTAAATCTTAAACGTCTTGTTTAGTTTGCCTTTTGAATAACTAAACCCAGCTACAGTGGTGTGAAAAAGTGTTGGCCCCCTTCCTGATTTCTTATTTTTTTTGCATGTTTGTCACACTTTAATGTTTCAGATAATCAAACACATTTAAATATTAGTCAAAGATAACACAAGTAAACACATCATGCAGTTTTTAAATGAAGGTTTTTATTATTAAGTGAAAACAAAATCCAAAACTACATGGCCCTGTGTGAAAAAGTGTTTGCCCCCTAATCCTAATAACTGGTTGGTCCACCCTTAGCAGCAACAACTGCAATCAAGCGTTTTGCATAACTTGTAATGAGTCTGTTGCAGCACTGTGGAGGAATTTTGGCCCACTCATCTTTGCAGAATTGTTGTAATTCAGCTACATTGGACGGTTTTCGAGCATGAACCACCTTTTTAAGGTCATGCCACAGCATCTCAATCGGCTTGAGGTCAGGACTTTGACTAGGCCACTCCAAAGTCTTCATTTTGTTTTTCTTCAGCCATTCAGAGGTGGACTTGCTGGTGTGTTTTGGATCATTGTCCTGCTGCAGAACCCAAGTTCGCTTCAGCTTGAGGTCACAAACCTACCATCTATCAGTCTGGAAAAGGTTATAAAGCCATTTCTAAAGCTTTAGGACTGCCGCGAACCACAGTGAGAGCCATTATTTACAAATGGCGAAAACATGGAACAGTGGAGAACCTTCCCAGGAGTGGCCGGCCGACCAAAATTACCCCAAGAGCACAGCGACAACTCATCCAGGAGGTCACAAAAGACCCCACAACAACATCCAAAGAACTGCAGGCCTCACTTGCCTCAGTTAAGGTGAGTGTTCATGACTCCACCATAAGAAAGAGACTGGGCAAAAATGGTTTGCATGGCAGAGTTCCAAGACAGAAACCGCTTCTGAGCAAAAAGAACATAAAGGCTCGTCTCAGTTTTGCCAGAAAACATCTTGATGATCCCCAAGACTTTTGGAAAAATACTCTGTGGACTGACAAGACAAAAATTGAACTTTTTGGAAGGTCTGTGTCCCATTATGTGTCCCATTCAGAAAAAGAACATCATACCAACAGTAAAATATGGTGGTGGTAGTGTGATGGTCTGGGGCTGTTCTGCTGCTTCAGGACCTGGAAGACTTGCTGTGATAAATGGAACCATGAATTCTGCTGTCTACCAAAAAATCCTGAAGGAGAATGTCCGGCCATCTGTTTGTGACCTCAAGCTGAAGCGAACTTGGGTTCTGCAGCAGGACAATGATCCAAAACACTTTTTCACACCACTGTATCTCTATAAACAATCAATAAAAGTCTCCCAAAAAATGAGCGGAGTATTAACAGAAGTGCCCAAGACATCCTGTGAGTGCTGTAAGAAGACGTCATTGGCATTGAACAGGACAGTAGCACATACCAAAGAGTAAATTACAATGTTCCAAAGGGTCTGTCTAACATCGCTTTTCCAGTACAGCCCATTTGTGCGCTGTCACAGACTCTTTAATATTTGTCTCTGTATGTGTAGTTGCTATGGCAGGGGGATCGCTGGTACGGTTGTGTCTGAACATTGCGTGAATCGAGGTGGACTTATTTTATAAAGCTGAGCAGTGTGTGAATGAGGACGCTTTCAGGCCGTGTCACCCCAGGAGAGATGTCACACGGCAGGTTGTGACGCTCTCCCCTCCTGTCTAGAACAATAGAAGGAACCAGCTGTGGAAGAAGGCTATGTGACAGCAGAGGTGCTGTTTACACACAACACACCTCCCTGCCAAGATCACACACGGTGAGACACAAGCAGACGTCAAGCACATACTTTCAAATAAACCCACACTTCCACCTCACTTTCATACTCAAACATTCACCAGCACCTTCATCTCAAAATGTATGCATCCGTTCAAAGCTTTTTGGAAAGCCACCAAGCATCCTATCAACAATTGATTTAAGGTCCTTCTATACATGCATAAGAGAAAAATTGCACCTGTTGTTGCTTGATGGTATGAACTCCTTTCCCTCTGTAGCATGTATTCTTCATAGTTTAGGCAATTCTGCTGGCTAGTTATGTGAATGCTTCCATGCTGATCAGGGAGTGTTTTATAAATAGAAGTAACTGCAGAATTTCAGCTGCAATACATGAGTATTTGTCTCTAATGACCTTCTTTTTATGCGTAATCAAAGTTTTGGAAAACCATTAAAGGATTAACTTAATTCATATGAATCAGTTAGTTAATAATTTGCCATATTTAGTTGTTACAAATCTTTATCATTAGCAACAACCACATGAAAACTCAACAAGACAAACAAAGGCATACAGCCATTTTCTAGTATGAGCAATTTCTTCATCAGAAAATTACAGGCATTGTTGAGTAAGATTCAGGTCAGGAAGTTGAACTTGTCGATTCCAAAACCTTTGACTTCCTGACCTTGAAAGCCACATTCAACTTTTTTACTGGAGTCTTGGCCATGATTATTGTTGTGCTGTGTTAGCCAAGTGAGTAAATTTAAAATGATTTTTAATATATATGGCATGTTTTAATAAATATCTTATTTGTGCTTGCCTTGAGAGGGATGCTGATTTCAAGGCAGAATTTTTTGACATGCAAATGCACACTGAGTGCTTTCCACTTTTTCCACATTGCCTCTCTTTTATATATATATATATATCTGGTAATCACTTGATAGGTTTTTAACCAGGTGGTTTAGTCATTCAGGTTGTATTCAGTACATAAAGTTTTGCCTTAGTAGTTCCTGATGTGCAGGAATGTATTTTCGACAAAAATCACAAAAGCCATAAATCTTACATAGTAGAACTACAGCTATCATGTTCACGTTAGTTTGTGGTTCAGTTGGTAGAAGCCCTCCTAAACAGTCACATTTAAGGGTACCTGTTGTTCAATCTTTTTTAGGTCTTGCATCATTAATTGATGAACAAGATCTAACAAAACATCTGGAGTTAATTGTAGGAGTAACATGATTGTGTTTCTCACTATGAGAACCAGCGTGTTCCTGAGCAAGAGAAATGTCAGTATTTTAAAAACAAATCAGAGCACTTAAGAAATAAATCAAAAACAGTAAGAAAGTCCTGGTTCAAGCAGCAGTGAATGACTTTTAATCAGTAGGTTCAGTTTCTTAGAAAAACAAAATCAAAACAAAAAAAAAGACTTTTATTTTCTTTTCAAATATAAATGTAAAAACTTTATCTCTGTAGTCATGATTTAAATTCCAATCCAATATGATGAACTGCAGAAACAGTCCACTATTTCCAGTCTGGAAGCCATGACTGATCCAGAGCTCTTAATGACTTTGTAAGTTCTGTTGGTGTCCTTTGTAGTGATAACACTGCTCCAGCACACATGAGTGTAGAAAATAGTTTGAAAGGTTCTTGTGTGGGTTTCCTTGTGGGTTCTCTAGTTTCTTTTCTCTCTCCAAAACATGTCAGTAGATAGACTGCCTTGTCTAATTAGGTTGTGTGAATAGACTTGCATCCCATTCCGGGTGTATTCCGATCTCACAAACACTATTCCCAGGATATGCTCTGAATCTACCATAAACCTGACCAGGATTAAGCTCTTACTGAAGATGACTGGATTAAAATCCTGCCTTTTGTTAATAAGACAACATAAGTGACTATTTAACTGCGCTGATGTATAATAAATGCAATACACTGCAAAGCCACATAAGGAAAGTTTCTAAATTCTCTTACAGTATACAGTCTTATAGTATACAATACTTTACAAAAGACAGATATCTTGAATATACTTTTATTTTCCTTTTTGGGTCTAATATCAAATCACTAATATTCATCATGATGTAATTTTGTAGTTGTATAGATTCTTTTAGTTATATATATATATATATATATTTTTTTTACAAGTGATAATACTAAAAAAATAATCAATCATTATACAGATTTATGTTTAAAATGCTGTATTTAGTTTTAATTATGCAAAAAAGAATTTTATACCAAATTATAACATTTATAATATACTTTAATTAAAGCTTCAGTAGTAAACAATTTCTAAGCATAATAATCTAATTTACTTAGTAAAGATGAATGCTTATTTAATGAATATTTGTAATATATATATATATATAGGCACAGGCTCCCCATGACCCGAGAATAGATCGGATAAGTGGTAGACAATGAATATCATTGTAAACTGTATAATATAATGTAAACATTATAAACTATATAATATTCATTGTCTACCACTTATCCGATCTATTCTCGGGTCACGGGGAGCCTGTGCCTATCTCAGGGGTCATTGGGCATCAAGGCAGGATACACCCTGGACGGAGTGCCAACCCATCGCAGGGCACAAACACACACACACTCTCATTCACTCACTACGGACAATTTAGAGAAGCCAATCAACTTACAGTGCATGTCTTTGGACCGGGGGAGGAAACCCCCGAGGCACGGGGAGAACATGCAAACTCCACACACACAGCAGAGGCAGGAATCAAACCCCCAACCCTGGAGGTGTGAGGCAAACGTGCTAACCACCAAGCCACTGTGCCCCCCAACTATATAATATATTATTTTTATATTTAGGGATCAGTTTACAAACTTTATAATACAAGATTTTTATTTATTTAGTGCTTAATTCTAATCCTTTATAATAAAATATTTACTTCCTACTATTAAATTTACTTTGGATTTCAATTTCTTCTTAGATATTTACTTTTAAAACTATGTATATTTGCTTAGAAAAAGTTTATTACCAGACCTTAAACTTTGAACCTTCTTTGAAAATACTGGACTGGAGTCTAGGGCATGTTAATGGTTATATAAATTATTAAAATGAAACTGCATGTATTATTCAATCAACAGCATGTGAGCTGTGTAACTGTGGGACCTGTGAGTACTTTCTTGTCTCTCACACCACACACACACACACACACACACACACACACACACGTGCACACCCACCCACACACTCTCCAGCTCTTTCCTGAAGGTAGGCCATGGCCTTTTATATTTAGATCACAGCTGTCCTGCATGGAAACATTCGAGGCCTTGAGCAGCCACGCCGACTGGAGTGGGACTTTCACCACAGACCCCTAGACACACCACATCCACTACACAAACAAAAGTGTCCATGACTGGAAGACAGACAAGTCAGCAGCCGGACTAAAATAATACGTACAGACAAAATACTTGGACAAAATCGTAGATATTTATGCTCTTTCATATACAATGCATAAAACACATGATAACAGTGTGTGAAACAATGTGCAGGTGTGTTTTGACCTGAGAGGAAATTTAAACGGCAGTCTAAATACAACTGCAGTTAACAGGAAAGATGTTACTGGAAAGCTGATGTTCATTCACATAAGATGACTGACTGTACACACCCACATAAGTGGAGGTAACTAAGTGAAGTGAAAGTGGGAAAGGGAAAAGTGAGACATAATGGAAAGTGCTTATTCATGTGAAACAAAACTTCTGTTAGAAACTAAAGAGAGGAGTCTGTTTCCCATGCTGGTGCAACAAACCCTAATCGGTTATGTCACGTATGAAATTGCAAATAAATAAATTCATTTTCTAAATTGTACACAAATATCTTCTCTAGCTGTTTATTTGTTTCTAGCACACTGCACCATATGTTCATTTATTCTTCTCTCATTCTCTCTGTACCTGGAGTTTGCATGTTCTCCATGTGCTTCAGTGGTTTCCTCCAGGTACTCCTTCTCCAGTCCAAAGACATGTGTTGTAGGCTGATTGACATCTCTAAATTGTCTGAAGTGTGTGAGTGAGTGTGTCCAGAGTGTCCCCTACATTGTGCCCTAAGTCCCAAGGGATAGACTCCAGGTTCCTCATGACCCTGTCTAGGATAAGCGCTAAAGAAAAAGAAGTGGATGGTTGAACATTATTATAGCACGGTTACTTCACATGAATGTTATGGAACGTGATGTGAGATGTTTCAGCCGTAATTGCACTACTATTGTGTTCATAAAAGGTCAAAAAGTTTCATCATTGCATTTCTATTTTTAACTGCGAATTGTATGAGGAACATCTACCATAGCTTGTTTAATCACATTTTAATGTATACCAGCGGTTATGGACAGAAACAGAATTAACCAATTAAGTTGTGGCTTTTTTTTTTGCATGAGACCACTAAGCTGCTACTGCTGGGCTCTTGAGCAAGGCCCTTAACCCTCAATTGCTCAGTTATATTAATGAGATAAATGTAAGTTGCTCTGGATAAGGGCGTCTGTTTCACAAATTACTGTTGGAAATTAATGCAGACAAGTCAATTTTGTTACGGGTAGCAGGGCTGAGGGTGAACCACTAGGGGGCCCTCAGTAGGGGTTGTCATGTTATGTCTGTTTATGTTTATGTTTTGGCCATGTGCGTGTTTAAGCCCCGCCCTAGCCTAATGTGTGTTCCTGCCCCTGATCACCTGTTCCCAATGTTTCCCTGATTATGTTCTCCATTTATGTCTGTGTCTTCATTAGTTGCTAGTCCTCGTTTGCATGTAGGCCGATGTGGTGTCGCGGTTTTTGTTTCATGTTTATGTCTCGTGTTCTATGTTTAATAAACCCCTTTTTGTTTCACGGAAGCTTCGCGTTGGGTCTGTTATATCCAGCCGGACACCGCCGGCCGTAACAGAAGGACTAGCCCAAACCGAACAGATCCAGCGCGAAGCTTCAGCGAGAAGGTTAGTTTTTCGTTTCCGGGTTTTATTGTTTTGCCTGTTTTCGTTTTGCGCTCCGGTTCGGAGTGGTGTTTTTCGGGGTTTTTTTTGTTGATTCCGCCCCTCTCTCCGCCCATGGTTAGGGAAAGAAGGAGGGTTTTGGCAGAAAATTTAGATTTTTGGAGGATTTTTCATTTTTCTCGCTCCGTCCATGTTCCCGTGGGGGCGTCGCCCCACGATGTAGCTTCCGTGGGGGGCGTGGCCCCGTTTTTATTCTGCGGAGGAGAGTTCCGGCCAAGCGCCGGAGTTTTAAGGTTTTGTTTCCGGCTCTCGCTCCGCCTAGGTTCCTGTGGGGGGCGTCGCCCCACGATGTAGCTTCCGTGGGGGGCGTTGCCCCAATGTTCGCCAGCGGAGGAGAGTTCCGGCCAGGGCCCCGGACCTTGAACTTTTTTTTTACTGTTTTGTTTGCTCTCGCTCCGCCCATGTTCCTGTGGGGGGCGTTGCCCCATGATGTAGCTTCCGTGGGGGGCGCCGCCCCACCCGTTGCCAGCGGAGGAGAGTTCCGGCAGCACCTTGCTCCCACCCTCCCGCCCCTTAGGGAGTTCCAGACCCCAGCGAGACGGACATCGTCGCCCCGGAGCCGTCGTTCGTCGGTGGACGTCGCTCGGTGCGAGTGCTCGGCGGTGGACGTCGCTTGGAGCTGCTGCTCGGCGGTGGACGTCGCTTGGCCCTGCTGCTCGGCTGTGGTCGTCACTCAGCTCTGCTGCTCGGCTGTGGACGTCGCGTTGGACCCTTTGGCCTTGCCGTCGGGTCCTTTGCTCCCCCCACTTGTCTCGCTCCTGCTTCTCACTCCCCCCACGTGCCTCGCCTTGATCCTCGTTCCCCCCACTTGCCTCGCCTTGGTCCTCGCTTCCCCCCACTCGCCTTGCTTTTGCTTCTCGCCCCCCCCCCCAAGTGCCTCGCCCTGCTTCTCGCTCCCCCCACCGGCCTCTCTACGTTCCTAGCTCCTCCCCAGGACCCATCGCTGGACCGGACTTTTGGGGGAGGGCTAGGGTTTGGCGCGTTGGGAGCCGCGCCTTTGAGAGGGGGGAGATGTTACGGGTAGCAGGGCTGAGGGTGAACCACTAGGGGGCCCTCAGTAGGGGTTGTCATGTTATGTCTGTTTATGTTTATGTTTTGGCCATGTGCGTGTTTAAGCCCCGCCCTAGCCTAATGTGTGTTCCTGCCCCTGATCACCTGTTCCCAATGTTTCCCTGATTATGTTCTCCATTTATAGTCCTGTCTGTGTCTTCATTAGTTGCTAGTCCTCGTTTGCATGTAGACTGATGTGGTGTCGCGGTTTTTGTTTCATGTTTATGTCTCGTGTTCTATGTTTAATAAACCCCTTTTTGTTTCACGGAAGCTTCGTGTTGGGTCTGTTACTATCCAGCCGGACACCGCCGGTTGTAACAAATTTAATGTAAGCAAACTGATGTTTATATACTGTATATGTATGTGTATATATATATATATATATATATATATATATATATATATATATATTTCCTTCTTCTTCTACTTCTTATTATTATGATGTTACATGCATATAAGATTATTAATTATTATTATTTTTTTTCTAGAAGAAACTCTTCTTTCTATGAATGAATGCTTACAAATGAACAAATACCTTTTTAACAGAATAAGATCATTTTAAACTTGAAACTGTTAAAAAATTAAAGAAATTGTTAAAAATTAGGCATTAGAGTTAAGTATTGGTATAATGCTGTATTTTTTTCTTATGATCTTGAAATGAACATAAATTTGCGATATATTTACCGTTGTTGCAGAATAAACAGTCAATATTTGCAAAAGTGCTAGTGATTCAGCAGGATGTAATCAATTTTACTGCAATCAGTGCAAAAATGTAAATGAAATTTAACAACTAATTCGGTTATGCAGCCAGGTTCAAGCAGACTGGGTGAGTCTCAATAAGCTCTGAGTTCAGTAGTCGGCCCAGTTGGTTCAGTAGAGCACTGATCAGGGAGTCGGCCATTTTAAAGACTGTTTCTCTTTTGATCACAAACCCTTCCAGTCTCCCTAAAAATCCCACAATGCAGTGCAAAAAAAGGGGTGCACTGATGCTCACTATGTCCTCTTATTGGAAATGATATCATATTTTCTGAAGTGTTTCAGCATGAAATAAAAAATGGTAGGTGCACTGTTAGCCAACATCGTTGTTATCATAGCTGGGTGAGCTTGATGAAACTCAGCGGTTAAGAATGGGTCTAAGATGTCGTGAGGGTTGACCCAGGATTGTGTCTCCAGGCCACATCCCACCCAGTCGACGAGGTATTGTAGTTGACCTCTCATACAATGTGAATCGATGATAGACTGAACCAGGTATGCAGGCTGCCGTCGATCTCAATGGGTGGTGGTGGTTCGTTGGAGCCTCTGTCATTGGTGTGAGCTAGTTTCAGGAGATTAGCATGTAAGGAGAGAGAGATGCGGTTTTTGGGAGGCAGTTCAAGGCGTTAACTGACGGGGTTGACCTGTCAGATTTAAAAGGTCTGATGAACCTGGGGCTCAGTTTGCGACAGGAGAGTTTGAGACGGAGGTTTTTGGTAGACAGCCAAACTCTGTGTCCTGGTTGATACTGAGGATGCGGCCATCTTTTTTGGTTGGCGTGAATGCTTTGGGATTGAATGGCTTATTGGAGCCTTACGTGAGCACTCTCCCATACCTCCTGACTCTGGTGGAACCAGTCGTCAAGAGTGAGTTCAGAGGAGGTGTGTGTAAGAGAGTTTTGTGCATACTCAGCCCAGGGGAGGAACTCACTCCACCGTAGCTGTTCTTTGTGGCAGTAGGTGCGCAGGTAGCGACCCAGCTCCTGGTTCAAACTCTCCACCTGTCCATTAGACTGTGGGTGGCAACTGGATGTGAGACTCTCATTGATATCCAGTCGCTCAAAGAAGGCCCTCTAAACATGGGATGTGAACTGCACCCCCCGATCAGAGATATGTCCTCTAGGATATTGTAGCACCTGAAGACATGTTTAAACAGGGCATTTGCTGTCTCCATGGCTGTGGGGAGTTTTTTCAGGGGGGTGAGCTTACATGCTTTGTAAAACCTGTCTATGGTGACGAGAACGGTGGTCAATCCATGTGGTTCGAGGAGGTCTGCTGGTAACAGGCATGGGGTTCAAACCTGAGTGCAGGTGGTACAGAAGTTAATGAACATTTTTACATCTGTGGCTAGTGATGGCCACCAGAAGGTATTGCGAAGTAGTTGAGTTGTCTGGTTAACACCTGGGTGTCCTGTGCTATGAGCGCTGTGAACCCATTTGATGGTATGGCGCAGTGAGGAGGCCGGGACGTACAAACGACCTGGGGGGCACTCAGTCGGAGGGTCCTCACCTTGTTGTGCCTGGTGAATTTCCTCCATTATGTCCCATCGTATGGGGGCTACTATAACAGTCGGGCCCAAAATGGGCTCCAGGTCAGATTCAGCATGAACAGGTTTGTGACGGAGTAAAAGGGTGTCAGCTTTACTGTTTTTAGATCCAGGGTGGTAAGTTACCACAAAGTTAAATCTTGTGAAGAACAGGGCACATTGTGCTTGTTGTGGGTTTAGTTGCTTAGCCCCTTTAATGTGCTCCAAAGTCCCTGAAAGATGAGCTGAGCTCCCTCTAGCCAGTGTCTCCATTCTTCCAAAGCCTCCTTAATGTAAAGCAGTTCTCTGTTGCCAACATCATAATTTGCCTCTGCTGGGGTTAACTTACGTGAAAAGAAGGCACACGGATAAAGTTTCTCTGGATTCCCATTATGTTGAGATAGTACCGCTCCAATCCCGCAACATGAGGCATCTACATCCACTATAAAAGGACGATCGGGGTCTGGGCGTCAAAGAATAGATGCAGTGGTGAAACATAGTTTGAGCTTCTGAAAGGCCATCTGAGCAGCTTCATTCCACTTTAGTTTCTTGGGTATTCCTCGAAGCAAGGTGGTGATTGGGGCTGCTATGGTGCTATAATTCTGGATGCCGGTAGAAGTTGGCAAAACCAAGAAAACCCTGTAGTTCCTTACTAATGGAGTGGGCCATTCCGTTACTGCGCTGACCTTACTAGTGTCCATCTCCACCTCCATATTACTGATGATGTATCCGAAGAAGATTATGATTTTCTGATGGAACTCACAGTTTTCAGCCTTAACAAATAGATGGTGCTCTAGTAACTGGTTCAATACTAAGCATACATGGGAAACGTGAGTGCTGTAATCCTTAGAATAAATGAGGATGTCCTCGATGTAGACGATGACGCAGAGATTAAGGAGGTCCTTGAATATCTCGTTAAAGAATGACTGGAAGACTGCCGACGCGTAGGTGAGACCATACCGCATAATCAGGTATTCGTAATGTCCTCTAGATGTGACAAAAGCTGTTCATCATCCATTCATTAACCTCTCGTATGTGAATCAGATTGTAGGCGCTCCTCAAATCTAACTTGGTGAAGATTTTCACCCCTCTGAGTTGAACCAATGGTGGGGGTAAGGATGTTGCACCAAGATAGCGTCAAGTCCCCAATAGTCAATAGTCAACACGGCCGCAACCCGCCGTCTTTTTTCTCCAAATAGAAAAATCCTGAGGCAGCGGGTGAAGTGGAGGGTCGAATGAAGCTGGGGTTAGGTTTAGGTTTCAGGATTGGAGAGAGGGTAAATACAGGATTGGAGAGAGGGGAAAAAAGAGGCATAGTGATGAACTGCATGGCTGCAGTAAAAACATAGTTGGCAACTTTGGCAGCGTAGTTGTTTCTCAGGTGAGGTCCGGGTGCAGCCTGTCTGCATGTGTTCTGTGGTGGAGGTACTTGGCAGGTTGAACCTAGTGTGATAGTGCTCAGGTTGATTGTCCAGGCGGATAGCCATGGTGATGTAGTTGGGCCAACGTTGAGTCCTCAACTCTATAGGCTAATTCCACTTGTAGGGCCGGTTGAAGACCCTCTCGAATGGCTTTCAGAGTTTTGTCATTCCACCCACTCTGGGCTGCGAGAGTACGGAATTTTACTGCATAGTCATCTGCTGAATCAGTTTCTTGCTTCAACAGGAGAAGCTGTACAGAGACATCACAAACACCAACTGGGTGTTCAAACACATCTCTCAAAAGCTGAGTGAAATGAGCATAGGAAGTCCATACCTGAATATCTCCATCCCACACGGCCGAGGCCCAGTTCAATGTTCTTTCAGTGAGTAGCGTCAGGAGGAGAGCACATTTAGTGGATCCTCACTATAGTTGTCCAGTTGGTGGGAAAAGAACACATTGCATTTTCTGAGAAAATCACCTCATAAATCAGGGGGGCCATCAAACTTATCTGGAAGAGCCATGCAAGGAGGGTTTGTTCTAGTGCCGGTATTCACGAGTGCTTGGAGCAGCTGAGTGTTGGTGTTATGTAGCACCCTTAGCTGCTCTTGGTAGGAGTGACCAGAGTGTGGTCGCGCTGAGCCAACATGGCCTGAAACAGTGTCACATTCGCTGGATCCATTTTTGGTGAAGTATCCTGTAAGGGAGGTTGAACAGGATCCAATGTGAATCAAAGGTTTTATTAGAGAAGGCATTACAATCCAAAATGTGAGGCAAAGCAGAGTCGGGAAACAGGCAGAAAGACTAGGTATCATAACAACTGGGAAAACAGTCTGTGATGCAAACAAATCCAAAAGGGCAAAAACCCAATGGGTAGTCTAAAGCACAGAAGCAGAAGTCATACACAGAAGAAACAATACAGGCAGGATAACAAAGGCTTGGTACGCAGCATGAGACTGATGATACTTCGCATAGAAGCGATAGCGTGAGCATGATGAATATGCTAGAACCCGGAAGTGAAAGTCTGCCGACCTGAGGGTTCAGAATTCGGGCGTGGGTCCCTCTGTTGGACAGAGGGGGGCATAGCGGGTGTAATCGTGACACTACCACATTTATACGACATATAAAAGTTATGTTTTTTGTAGTTACAGTGACTAATGAAATTAGAAGGTTAATTCGTGCAGTTCACTGATAGCCAAAATAGTGCCAGAGATCTCTGGAAATAAATAACATTATCCATAAACAACCACATTTAATTCAAGCATGTTTGCATCTGGGAAGGGTGTTGGAGTAGCCCGTTGTTGATAAATGCCAGTGATGAGGTTTAACAATGCGAGTAGTTAGTCACGTCGTCGGAAATTGAGTCATCACTGTTCCAACATGTGGTGAGCCACAGTCTTTACCAGTGCCCCAACTTGTGTACACCATATAATGATTTATGACCCAGGGGCACGGGACTGAGACGTACTGTTATAATGCCACATCAGGGCCATGAGATTAGAAATCCATTTCCCAGAATCCATAGCCAAACAATAAACTACAAACCCAGTCACAAGATTCACTCTGCCGGTCTAGTTCCCCAGATTTTTAATCACAACCACCTGCTCCCAATCAGCACACTTCCTATAAATTCCTATAAATAACACTCGGACTTGGTAGAGGTCTTGCTCCTAGCATTCACCCAGTGATGTTACTGAACCGTTGTGGTTGTGCACACACTTTTTTGGTATTAATTCTGTTTGTTTTGCTTATTAAGTGCTAGCCTTGTTACATCTGCATGCCGATCATTTGATACTTTGCTTGGCTATCGAATTTTTCAGTTTGTAAAACTTTGTAAAAGCCTGTACTTGCATCCAAACCCTGTCCATTTACATTATGTCCTGATGCATTATAATAATATAAACTACAAGAAACTAAAAGTCAACACTGAGAATATTATCATGATAGTAAATGACTGTATGTAGAAGGACAGTAGTTCAACAAATCTGAAAACGTGACAGAAAATTCAGATCCACTTTAACATTCACTAAAGAGAAAAATGGTAGCTCTGATTAAGTGTCTCATTTTCTGTGGACAGGAGAACGCTCTGTGTCATCTCCAACACACAAAGGATCATCAGAACTCATCTCCCAATGCTGGAGGTCATATACAGAACACAGTGTCTCAGGAAGACAGAACAGGGTGTCTCAGGAGGGCATCCAGCATCTGTGAGGACTTTACACACCCAGGCCATTATCTCCAACAGGCAGTCATTACAAAACCATCTATTTACTATAATTTACAGCATTTGGAAGACACCCTTATCTAGAGCAGCTTACAATTTATCTCATTTTATACAACTGAGCAATTGAGGGTTAAGGACTTTACTTAAGGTAAAGGTTTACTTAACTTATCCACAGCAGTGGGAGCTTGGTGGACCTGGGATTCAATCTCACAACCGTCACAATCAGTAGCCCAAAACCTTAACTGCTAAGCTACCACATTCTCACACCACCACCTGAAAGATCACAACCTGAAAACCTCACAACATAATCCTCCATCCATGTGTTTACATACAGTCAATTACACAAAACAGTAAAAAATGTTTTACAATTCACATTCATTTACTCGCTTACTCACACATTCATCCACTCACTCACTCATACTCACTCACTCACTCACTCTCACATTCATTCACTCACTCCCTCATTCATTCACTCACTAATTCACTCCCACATTCATTCACTCACTCACACACATTCACTCACACATTCACTCACTCACTCACTCACTCACACATTCACTCACTCACTCCCACATTCATTCACTCACTCACTCACTCACTCACTCATTCATTGACTCACTCACTCACACATTCACTCACTCACTCACACATTCACTCACTCACTCAATCACTCACTCACTCACTCAATCACTCACTCACTCCCACATTCATTCACTCACTCACTCACACATTCATTGACTCACTCACTCACTCACTCACTCACTCACTCACACATTCACTCACTCACTCAATCACTCACTCACTCACTCACTCACTCAATCACTCACTCACTCCCACATTCATTCACTCACTCACTCACACATTCATTGACTCACTCACTCACTCACACATTCATTCACTCACTCACTCACTCACTCACTCACACATTCATTGACTCACTCACTCACATATTCATTCATTCACTCACTCACTCACTCACACATTCATTGCCTCACTCACTCACTCACTCACACATTCATTGACTCACTCACTCACTCACTAACTCACTCACTCACTCACTCACACATTCATTGACTCACTCACTCACTCAATCACTCACTCACACATTCACTCACTCATATTCATTTTGTGACAGGAAAAAATACAAAATGTTCTTAATTAATATAAAAATAACTGCAATCATTAGTATGATTAGATCCATTTAGGCTCAATATCCCTCAGCCTTTCTGTCGTATCTCAGATTGGTGAAACATGGTGAAAAGGTTTTGCCTGCTAAACTAAAAAAACATATTATGTGTATTCTAGTTACATTATGCTTTTATTAAATAAAATGAATTATTTTGGGGGGAAAATGGAAAAAAACTGCATCAGAAAACACACGATTACAACAAGATAATAATGATGTACTTAACAGAGCTGATGTGTCTGCTTTCATGAGGTTCAGCTGTGCATACCCCCTCCTGGGATTTCCCACAATTGTGTGTGTGTGTGTGTGTGTGTGTGTGTGTGTGTGTGTGTGTGTGTGTGTGTCTAGCCATACTGACCTTGCTGACCTTAATGTGTCAGCACAAACTGCTGCTCTCTATGAGTCTGAATGAGAGGGAGTATATTCTGTTCAAGTGTGTGCACATATGCGTATGTGTGAGAGAGTGTGTGTGTGTCTTGATGCTGTCGTTTATAAATAATCTGACCTCTTTTCAAAACTGTCTTAAAAGCTGAGTTTCCAAGGGAGCTGCTGGGGTCAGTTTCACTAGCAGAGTGGGAAAAAGGAGACAGCTGGAGTGTAACATGAAACCACAGCAGACAGATATTTAAAAGGAAAACCTTTACTGATGGACTGTTTTTGGCATGGAAAAGGCCATGGGTCAAAGGTCACCCTCCGGGAATTGTCCCAATATTTCCCTTGTTTCTGTAACAGACAATATACCCTAACACCCTGTCAGTAACTACATGCACAGAAGTACTGCCTGTAATCTATTATTTTTGGTTTCATTTTACACTTCAACAGCTGCCACTGTGAAATTGAGGAAGTACAGTTGAGTGCAAAAGTTTGCATGTCCCCATAGTTTTTCAATGGGAAAAAAAAAAATTAACTCATTGTAAAATCTGAAGATTAATTAGATTAATAGTCACTAACTACATGAGTCATAGATGTTACTTATACTCATAGAGTCATAGATACTCAAAACTGTCCAAAATATCCAAAATCCAAAATATGAAGCAAAATCAACAGGAAAACAATATTTTTGCAACATATACATCTCCAGTCTCCAGTCCTGAAACTTTCTTCTTACTAGTGGTATAATACTCATGTTACTGCTGTGTCATTAACACTACAGATGTTGAAAGCAAAAGTTCACTTTCACAAGAATCTTCTATATCCTTTGGGTCACAAAATAAATAAATAAACAAACAAACAAACAAACAAACAAACAAACAAACAAACAAATAAATAAATAAATAACAGATGAAAAAGAAGAATAGGTAATTAATGGCACATTAATTAAAAAATATGTAGATGGAGTAAAACTCTTACTGTTAGAAGAATACTGCCATACTGTGAATAGTGTCTTATTATATCATTATAATATATTATTATATTAAGTGTCTTATATTATATTATGTCTTTTTTTATTTTTTTATTTTCCCATTAGAGCAATTTGATATTTTAACAGAATTTTTTATTTATTAAAGAACAAGTGCTACTGATATATTTTAGGGTTAGTTTTTTTGTTATCAATTAATATAGCAGTTCAGTACAATACAGTATATAGTATACACTCGTTTCCTCACTGACCTTTTTAAACTTTCTATTTATGTTTATAAGACAAGCTCTGCCTTCAGCTTATGTTACAAATAAACTGCAAATTCTTCAAGAAGCTCCTGTGCTCCTTTGTCTAGCTCCTGTTAGAGCTGCTGTTATAGAAAATGAATCAAGATCCTTTAACCAATCAGATTCAAGGATTTTACAGTATTGTGCTGTAGGTTTTATTGACATCTTTTCGACATGTTTATTTGTGCTCTGTGTTTTATGTAGCACCATGGTACTGGAGGAATGTCGTTTCAATACACTGTGTACTTTGTCAAATCTATATGGTTGAAATGACAATAAAAGCTTCTTGACTTGACTTGATTAAATGATGGGATATTAGAAGATGGAAGAATGGGATTCCCCAAAAATCCCAGTTCTCTTGTTTAAAATGACATCTGCTCCATCAGCCCTCTTAATCGCTTTGGATTAGTTTCCTTTAAGCCTAGTGTAACACAGTGGATTTGATTGAAAGGGATGAAAGGACAGTGTGTGTGTGTGCGTGTGTGTGTGTGTCCTGTAAATTCATTGTGGTCTGGATATCATAGTTTAATTTTAGAGAAATATTTTTACATCAGAAGTCACTAACAGTGTGAACAAAGTGATTTGTAAAAAAAACCCCACAAAAGCCACTATGCAAATATACACAATCTTTAATGGACCATAAAAAAAAGTAGTGGGACATGAGTGTGTTAGCATAGTATATTGTTACATCTTCAACTAAAATGATCCACCAATGAACAAAGAAATATTGTAAGTTGGGCATATGTGTGTGTGTGTGTTCCTTATGTACGCTTGTGTGTGTACAAGGGGTACAGAGGTCCTAAGACCCTTTAATTATTTTGTTCCCATACCATGGAGCATAAAGAGTACTGCTCCTCAAGCTGTGGAACCAAAGAGAGCATTGTCTCCAAATTAGGGGCTTCAACTTGATCCATAAAAGATCAGACTCAACTGCAATGGTTGCGGGTTTGAAGGAGGTCATCAAATTTCTCTGGAATACTCTAACCACAGTCCTTGGGGCGTTTGGCACTAAAAAAAATCCCAAGTGGTTTTAAATTTGATCCTGGTCAAAGATCAAAGATCAGCCAGCGTGGAACAAGCGTCTCTTCAAACACTGGTCAAGCTGAACTCTTCTGAACCGCTCTGATTTCCGTTCTCCTGAGACATGGCCAGTTTAGCATGTCATATATCTCATTATGTCTTTTCCATTTGGACACTGCTGTTGTGTTTCTACTCATAGGTCTGGAAAACATACAGGGTAATTGAAGAGCAATTTTATCCAGAGGAATCTAAGAGTGTGTTTTGACAAATGCTGCCTCGTGCTACACTCAATTTTTTATTATTATTTTTTTTTTTACTTCCCCTCTCCTTTTCTGATGAGATTTGAGCTTCATTTGCGACGGCAATTACTCGTGCAAATTAGTTATTAGGAAACTTGATGTGGTAGCGCCATGGTCGGTAATGTTTTATTTAGCATGCAGCTCCTTGCATGGCTATTGTTGTAGTCTAAAGGTGTGTTGCTGGGATCTTATTGAGGGCAGGAAGGTGTTGTATTGGATTTCATGTAGTTCAACCACAGGATCCAGCACTGTGTAACACATAAATGGTAAGATAATGTGAACATATTTGAAATTCTTATCATTCTTAATATATTACTCCGTATAAGTGTTACCAAGTGTTATCATGTCCCTATATGGAGACATGGTTTTTGGCATTATAAATGCTTTTCTTCTAATTATAGTTTGTAAAGTTTACTAAAAATGCTGTAGAGTATATCTAAATACATAATGAGCTGTGAATTACAGCGAAGGAAGCACACAGTCAGAAAGGAAATCACAAAGGATGTCTAAGTGTGCTGTAGAATTACAATTTCCCTTCACTGGAATTATAGAGTACAACCTGTTCTAGAAAGACACAAAGTGCACAAAGCCAGCTCAGTGAAGGCATGGAGTGCAGGTTAAGGTTGGACTGGAAGAACTCGAGTGTCCTGCACTGAACCCTGACTCTGACTCAGTCCCACTGAACACCTTTGGGATTAACTAAGAACACTGACTGTACCCGAGACCTCCTTTGAAGCCACGCTCTAAAATCTAGTGCAATGTCTTCCCAGAAGAATGGAGATTTTTGTAACAGGAAAGTGAGGACTAAATCTGGAACAGGATGGTTCAACAAGCACATATGAATGTGATGGTCAGGTGTCCGCATACTTTTGGCCATACAGTACACACACACTCACATACACACACACACACACACACACACACACACACACACACACACACAAATGTATTTGGAATTTGTATCCTTCTAGTCTGCTCCATCTCACAGACATAAAGCTCAGAAACTCTTGAAGTGGTTTAATTTGTGGAAAAATCTGGGCAGCGTGAAAATCTCAGTTGGAAAGTCTGCCTGTACATCTTTGTCTCTCTTTGTTTTCTCTCTCTGTGGTTCCCATGTCGTGACAGCACACAGGCGCTAATGTCATTTCCTATTTGGATGTCTTATTAGCTTTCATTAGTGCCATGCTGAAGCGATGTTTTAGCTTTGGCATTGTCATAGCGACCAGCTGCTTGAATGCCTCTTAGCTCTTGTGTGGGCAAAGCTGCCTTAATTTGACACTCTGCCTCCTGAGCCATCGTCCTTGTTTTTGTTCTTTTCAAAAGATATTAGATAAAAGCGAAATGGAATTTTGTTTTTCAAACCCGATGAAAATTATAGCACGGCCTAGAAACAAGTCGAGTGCTGAACGGCAGTCAGCCTAAGCCATACTCGGCATGTTAGACATGCTTTTATTTCTCTGCATAAAGAAGCACCACTGGTCTTTACTGTAGGTCACAAATGTCTTCTTTCTTTCAGGCATAAATGGAGATAAGTGCAAGTGGTACAAAGTAAGAAAGATTAATTCAAGGCACTTGAACTATGAGAACTCAGCTCACATCTGTGACTGGAAACTCCAAATGGCATTTATCACTTTCGTAGAATAATGTTTCACTATTACTAACTGTCTGTTCATAATTCCTGGAAACATGACAGAACATACAGTGTGATATAGACACATAATTAACATTTGGTGATGCCAACTGTTGAGACAGTAACATCACTTAGCTTCTTCTTTTAAAATCTAATGAAGTTGGGAACATTTAAAGATGGATCGTGGACCATTTGTATTGTATACTACTGGATTAGGATACATGAATGTCATCGATTTCGAGAAGAGATTTTTTTTGTTTATTTATTTTTTATTTTAGTATGTGTGAAAATCAGCGATTTAATCCGATGTTCAGTAATCATAGTCATGTTCCAGACAGGGGTCAAATCATGAAAGTATAAACATGGGCGTAGGTCAGAACCAAGAAACAAAGTTCAGGAAACACAGGAAACAAGAAACCTGAAACGTATAACACAATCAAGACACAGGATCATATAAATAGACAAACTAATCAAGGGCTTAGCAGAGAATAGGTGAGAAAAGGACAGCGGTAGAGACGAGACTAGAATCATAACAAAGTGCACATGGTCACAGACAATGACATGACAAAACAAAACCGCATGACGTGAACTCAAAAACAAATCATGCTTGCAGTGCTTGGAACTGAGCTTCAGACTGAGAGGGGAATTCGTGACACCAGAGAATCAGCGAGCCAAGGCAAAACACTGATTATTTATTTATTTTTTTATTCTGCAACCATTTCTGATGATTTAGTGATCCAAAATATTTCATATTTGGGATCACTAGCTTGTTAAAAGTTCCATGTACAGGTTAGTTAACCTCATGTACAGTGGGGCAAAAAAGTATTTAGTCAGCCACCAATTGTGCAAGTTCTCCCACTTAAAAAGATGAGAGAGGCCTGTAATTTTCATCATAGGTACACTTCAACTATGAGAGACAGAATGAGAAAAAAAAATCCAGAAAATCACATTGTCTGATTTTTAAAGAATTTATTTGCAAATTATGGTGGAAAATAAGTATTTGGTCACCTACAAAAAAGCAAGATTTCTGGCTCTCACAGACCTGTAACTTCTTCTTTAAGAAGCTCCTCTGTCCTCCACTTGTTACCTGTATTAATGGCACCTGTTTGAACTCATTATCAGTATAAAAGACACCTGTCCACAACCTCAAACAGTCAGACTCCAAACTCCACTATGGCCAAGACCAAAGAGCTGTCAAAGGACACCAGAAACAAAATTGTAGACCTGCACCAGGCTGGGAAGACTGAATCTGCAATAGGTAAGCAGCTTGGTGTGAAGAAATCAACTGTGGGAGCAATTATTAGAAAATGGAAGACATACAAGACCACTGATAATCTCCCTCCATCTGGGGCTCCACGCAAGATCTCACCCCGTGGGGTCAAAATGATCACAAGAACGGTGAGCAAAAATCCCAGAACCACACGGGGGGACCTAGTGAATGACCTGCAGAGAGCTGGGACCAAAGTAACAAAGGCTACCATCAGTAACACACTACGCCGCCAGGGACTCAAATCCTGCAGTGTCAGACGTGTCCCCCTGCTTAAGCCAGTACATGTCCGGGACCATCTGAAGTTTGCTAGAGAGCATTTGGATGATCCAGAAGAGGATTGGGAGAATGTCATATGGTCAGATGAAACCAAAATAGAACTTTTTGGTAAAAACTCAACTTGTCGTGTTTGGAGGAGAAAGAATGCTGAGTTGCATCCAAAGAACACCATACCTACTGTGAAGCATGGGGGTGGAAACATCATGCTTTGGGGCTGTTTTTCTGCAAAGGGACCAGGACGACTGATCCATGTGAAGGAAAGAATGAATGGGGCCATGTATCGTGAGATTTTGAGTAAAAACCTCCTTCCATCAGCAAGGGCATTGAAGATGAAATGTGGCTGGGTCTTTCAGCATGACAATGATCCCAAACACACCGCCCGGGCAACGAAGGAGTGGCTTCGTAAGAAGCATTTCAAGGTCCTGGAGTGGCCTAGCCAGTCTCCAGATCTCAACCCCATAGAAAATCTTTGGAGGGAGTTGAAAATCCGTGTTGCCCAGCAACAGCCCCAAAACATCACTGCTCTAGAGGAGATCTGCATGGAGGAATGGGCCAAACTACCAGCAACAGTGTGTAAAAACCTTGTGGCGACTTACAGAAAACGTTTGACCTCTGTCATTGCCAACAAAGGGTATATAACAAAGTATTGAGATGAACTTTTGTTATTGACCAAATACTTATTTTCCACCATAACTTGCAAATAAATTCTTTAAAAATCAGACAATGTGATTTTCTGGATTTTTTTTTCTTCTCATTCTGTCTCTTATAGTTGAAGTGTACCTATGATGAAAATTACACGCCTGTCTCATCTTTTTAAGTGGGAGAACTTGCACAATTGGTGGCTGACTAAATACTTTTTTGCCCCACTGTAATCGGCAGAGAGGATTTAAAGTAAAATATCAGAGTTCTTAATAAATATATAATAACTTTATAATTATGATAACTTTGAAATAGCCCCATAGCATCAATATTAAATCAGTATCAAGGCCCTATTTGGCAGAATTTAAATGATTTTTTTTGTATGAAGTCAGCATTTTTTTCCTGGATGACCGTGTGAATTGATTTTAAATTCTGGTACCATTTGAGAGAAAACAGAACACAGTTATCAAGAGTTCCTATCAGAGTTTTTATGAAGAACACAAAGTTTCTCTTGCATGGGAAGAAAACTATTCCCTTTCTGTAATTCTACATATACATCACCTGTGCGTATACATGTAGGTATGTATACAAGCCATATAACACTCAAACAAACGTGCATGCTACCAAAGTCACAACCGTAGCCAAACACACCAGTACACACACCATCAACATGTGGTTTCTCATATGGGAACAAACGGGGAAATTAATAGTCTGGCATAGTGTTAAACACACACTGGAAACAGTCCTGGGTTTGGACTTCTCCTGTTACCTCTGCTGATGATTAGATGTGGAAAACCAACTCAAGCGCACTCCTTATCTCACTGGAACCTTTGGACACAGACAGAACCAACAAGGTTAAGATTACATTAGGAGTAAGTATGTGTGTGTGTCTGTGTGTGCGTGTGTGCGCGCGTGTGTGTGTGTGTGTGTGTGCGAGTGTGTGCGTGTGGATGGCCAGTGCATCAACATGGTCGTCCTTATTGTAATGCGATCTTGTGCAAATAAGATCATCAGGATCTGATATGGGTGTTTGACTTGGTGTGTGTGCAAGGGTGAAGACACAGTGAAACTGTACACGGTTCTGTGCTGTAGCTGTTCTGAGAAGACCTCAGTGTCACTGGCTAAGGTAACATCTACCTGCGCTAATTAACCTTCAAGCCAAATATTTACCTTTATGTTTCCCCGGTCTATATTTATACCCTTACAGGAAATTAATGGAATATTTTTTCATAATCAAGATACGAACACACGCAATGCAGCGAATGGAAAATATAATAGAGACAAAAAAAAGTTGAGAAAGTTCTGGAAATTGTTTGGATTGGCATTTCCTTAGAAATCCATTTTGGGGATGGAATATTAGATATCTTAATTGCTTGCAAGTGTGTAGACGCTAAGATCAGAATACAGGTTTCTTTGTCTCTTGTTAGGAGTGAGATCTCTATATAAAAAACTATATAAAAATATAAGAAGTAGTAATTTATGGAAATTAATAACTTACCTTGATCTAATTTCTAACACCTCGCACGAGTCACATGGGTCATGAACACGTCAGTGATGATTCATTTGAGCAACTGGAAGCCATGTGAGCTTGATAGGATACGCAGCCTACTGAGCAACTATGAAAAAAAGGCACCGTTGCTGTGACCCTAAAGAGTATATACCATAAAAAGCTTAATAACCTAAGAGTAGAAAACCAGATTGTATTATAAATATACTTTAAAATGTATGTCTTGTTTATTTAACCTGGTAAATGATGCATAAAAATGGTCTCAAGACACAACCTTGAGGTACACCTTGGGCAATGGTACACTGTAAAACATTTCAGGATGGCAAAACTTATAAACAAAAGCTTTGTTTCATTTCACAAGTAGTCAAGAAAATGGATTAGTCTCTTTTTTGAAAAGTTCCAAAATGTGTCAAGACAATTGGAGTTAAAGAGAAGAAATAAGTTCACATCACTTAATACAGTGTACTCTGTGAATGCTTCATGCAAAAATAGCTTGCTTAGTTTTTTATTTTTATTTTAACATATGGCAAACTGAATTTTAGCACAAAACACACTGTAGTGAACTGAGCTGCTGTGAGAGTAGGAGTTGCCATAGGATTTAATGAGTGGAACCTTTAGCCAAAATATCAGGTTGAACACATACCTCATGCATAGCATTTTCATTAACACCTGCACTTCTGTTATATTTAGCTGACATGTTCAATGTGCTTAAACTGCATGATGGTGCATGAACCTGTGCAGTGTGTCATTTTATAACATTGTTCTTCTAGCGATAACAATAACTTGTTGCAGAGATGGATTTCTCTGTGCTAAAGAGAACATTTCATATGTTATATGTATATGCACGTATATGCATGATCACTCTTTCCCTGTTATCCAACGCTCTCAAGCTTTTACACTTCTCCATCAAGTCTCTCATGTGTTCTTCTACATTTGTTCTCTCTCTCTCCTGAGACACTACCTGTGTAGTGTTTACCTGTCTCCCACCACCGTTGCACGTTGCTATGGCTGTGTGTTTACGGTGGAAGAAGCAAGCAAGCTGTAGCAGCGGGTCAGGTGATGAAGGCACACACCATACACACACATACACATGCACACAACCATTAGTGCTGCAAAGAGCTTGGCCTGTCAACATTAATTTCCCCCCCACCTCGTTATCGCAGAGTCTGAAGTAGAAAAGAGTTATTACAAACGAACATGGTGAACCTTTCCATCAAGCCTGTGTGTGTGTGTGTGTGTGTGTGTGTGTGGATGAACATGGTTAATCTATCATGTTGGAGGTACAAAGGTTTTTTACAAAGTCCCTGCACCTCTACAAAGTTTGTGTTTTGCAAGTGTTTTTAAACCGTAGCCCATGTGATTGTATGTGTGTGTGTGTATGTGTGTGAGAGAGAGAGAGAGAGAGAGAGAGAGAGAGAGAGAGAGAGAGAGAGAGAGAGAGAGAGAGAGAGAGAGAGAGCTAACAGCCTCTTGGTCCCACCAATCCTTCACCATCAAGGTTTACATTCAGTTCTATTACTGGATGGCTAATTGGTCTTATAAAGACATAAACGTCTGCTTCACCTGATGTCAGATTTTCAATTGAAAGAAAGAACCACACATGGACACTTACAGCCTAGCTCACATGCACAGACCTTTGGAAAAGAGTTCTTTAGAGAAGAAGCACGCTTAATTTAAAATGAATACGTTAATAGGCTGAAGAGTGCACAGGTGTGCGCATGAGACAAGCTTAATTTGAGAAGTGACGCAAGTGTAAGCAAGAAATGTAGCTTCTGATTAGAGACATAATGCAAAATAGTACGACAGGATTTATCATGTCAACATGTATAATTTGTGCTCAGCATGTTTCTTGAATCATCTGGAACCTTCACGTCATTCTCTCCCTCTCTCTCGCTCTCTCTCTCTGTCTGTCTTGCTTTCTCTCTTTCTCCATCTCACTCCTGGGACCTTTAGCGTGACGATAAAAGTGCAGAGCGCCAATGTGTCAACTTTTGTTTCCACAGCAGCGAAGTCTTAAGGAGTGTGGAGTTGTAACACTGCAGACTCAGGAGAGTTACCTGGGTCCATGTGAAGAATATCTATTTATTTTTTAACAGTTCACAAAGTCCAATGCAACCAATATCCATACTGATGAAATACCTCATTAAAAAGTACCACTGCCTCAGCAGTACAGAATTCGGGCCAACACGACGATCACGCAAGGCTCGGGTTTAGTTATTGACAGCAGGAGTTGGTTTGCGGAGACTGGCAGGGACTTGTCTATGGTTCTTAGATGGAGGAGAGAATGTTGCAGTCTTCGTCTAAATTTGTAGTCTCTGCCTCAGGGAAGGAAAATAAAATTTCTTTTCCACTAGGATGTCTAGATGTCCAGAATAGAGCAGGATAAGAACCACCTAATTAAGATCTGGGCATATAGGTGACGTAAAAAAATTATCTGGATCTGTGGACTGTTCCCTACAAAGTTCTTTATAGATCCAGTATATGTGAGATACAGTGGTGTGAAAAAGTGTTGGCCCCCTTCCTGATTTCTTATTTTTTTTGCATGTTTGTCACACTTTAATGTTTCAGATAATCAAACACATTTAAATATTAGTCAAAGATAACACAAGTAAACACATCATGCAGTTTTTAAATGAAGGTTTTTATTATTAAGGGAAAACAAAATCCAAAACTACATGGCCCTGTGTGAAAAAGTGTTTGCCCCCCTGTTAAAACATAACTTAACTGTGGTTTATCACACCTGAGTTCAATTTCTCTAGCCACACCCAGGCCTGATTACTGCCACACCTGTTCGCAATCAAGAACTCACTTAAATAGGACCTGCCTGACAAAGTGAAGTAGACCAAAAGATCCTCAAAAGCTAGACATCATGCCGAGATCCAAAGAAATTCAAAAACAAATGAGAAAGAAAGTGAAATTGAGAAATTGAGATCTATCAGTCTGGAAAAGATTATAAAGCCATTCTAAAGCTTGGGACTGCCGCGAACCACAGTGAGAGCCATTATCTACAAATGGCGAAAACATGGAACAGTGGAGAACCTTCCCAGGAGTGGCTGGCTGACCAAAATTACCCCAAGAGTGCAGCGACAACTCATCCAGGAGGTCACAAAAGACCCCACAACAACATCCAAAGAACTGCAGGCCTCAGTGTACTCAGTTTTGCCAGAAAACATCTTGATGATCCCCAAGACTTTTGGGAAAATACTCTGTGGACTGACGAGACAAAAATTGAACTTTTTGGAAGGTCTGTGTCCCATTACGTCTGGCGTAAAAGTAACACCGCATTTCAGAAAAAGAACATCATACCAACAGTAAAATATGGTGGTGGTAGTGTGATGGTCTGGGGCTGTTTTGCTGCTTCAGGACCTAGAAGACTTGCTGTGATAAATGGAACCATGAATTCTGCTGTCTACCAAAAAATCCTGAAGGAGAATGTCCGGCCATCTGTCTGTGACCTCAAGCTGAAGCGAACTTGGGTTCTGCAGCAGGACAATGATCCAAAACACACCAGCAAGTCCACCTCTGAATGGCTGAAGAAAAACAAAATGAAGACTTTGGAGTGGCCTAGTCAAAGTCCTGACCTCAATCCGATTGAAATGCTGTGGCATGACCTTAAAAAGGTGGTTCATGCTCAAAAACCCTCCAATGTGGCTGAATTACAACAATTCTGCAAAGATGAGTGGGCCAAAATTCCTCCACAGCGCTGTAACAGACTCATTGCAAAATTATCGAGAACGCTTGATTGCAGTTGTTGCTGCTAAGGGTGGCCCAACCAGTTATTAGGCTTAGGGGGCAAACACTTTTTCACACAGGGCCATGTAGTTTTGGATTTTGTTTTCCCTTAATAATAAAAACCTTCATTTAAAAACTGCATGATGTGTTTACTTGTGTTATCTTTGACTAATATTTAAATGTGTTTGATTATCTGAAACATTAAAGTGTGACAAACATGCAAAAAATCAAGGCCATGATCAAGCAGGATCAAGGCCATGGTGATCCCTCATATTTAACTAGTTTCATGAAGCAATTTATTCACATTTCACCATAATAAGACAAATTGAAAACCATAATCTGTCTCTGTCGAGCTGTACGTCCCACTACTGAGCTCGCAGTGTTCTGAGTTTCCAGTGTGACCACTTCTTTTTTCCGGACCTGCCTGATCCATCCAGATGCTATACCCCTGGTGGGAGTTTTGTCGCTTGTTGGTGCTCACTGCTGCTGGGGGTAGATCTGTGTGGACAGCCTGTGACCCAAGGGACTGCTGTGGATAGAACCACTCTGAGACTATGACGCCGTCCCTGAACTGGCTTTGTATCAGTCAGCTTTTGGCAGGAAGGAATTAGTGCTAAGTCAATAATGAACTCAGAAATTATGCTGATCTATTAGTTCCTCAAGAGCTCTTGGTTGCACAAATCCTCGTGAATATAAACTGTTGTAGAAAAGAAATTATTTACATTTAGTCAGTGTCACCCAAATGAGGATGGGTTTCCTTCTGAGCCTGGTTCCTCTCAAGGTTTCTTCCTCATATCATATCATCTCTATACTTCTTTAAATCTGCTTTGAAACAATGTCCATTGTTAAAAGAGCTATACAAATTAATTGAATTGAATTGAATAATAGACATAATAGACATACTTCCCAAATTAACCCCATGATTTGGGTTATTATGCAATCATAATATTATCTCTTGGTAAATATAAACTGACTGAACCTTCTCCAAGGTTGCCATAACCTCCCATGTTATTTTTTTTTCTATATGAATATGTGTATATGGTGCAGAAAGTGGTGAAACTGAGATATTCTGTACAATCTTCAAACTCTGAATAAAGCCTGTGAATTCTGTGCATTGGATAAAACTTAAATTTCACTTTGCCATGTTATATTTGTGAACCATGCATGCTGAGAATTTATTTGAGAAGGCCATAGGGTGGGTTGTAGTACTGACCTTTCTGCAGTTTCACACTGAGGTCATTTTCCATTAGACATATGAGCACTTGGAATGCACTTGACATAAAGGGGCATCGTACCAAATGGCATCACTAAATATTCAAAGTTGAATACTGAAGTGAAGTGAATACTGTTGAAGTACTGTTGGAAACTTTTTTTCCCACCAGCCCCTGCCATGAATGTAGATTATATCATGGTCAGTTTGTGTGTCTAAATTTGTAAACATGTTGCCATATTGTATAGAACAGTAATGGAATGCTGACCTATAGATGTGTTGAAAAGATCCTCCTTATTATGCATACAGAAAATACCCCGTGTTACTGAGGAGATAAAACTGTGTGTGTTTATACTCTTAACCTATACTTTTGGGTAAAAAAAAATGCTTCATGTATTACCCTTAAGCATTCTTCAGTTTGTGTAGAACGCTACAACAATGTAATTCAATTCAATTTATTTGTATAGCACTTTTAACAATGGACATTGTCTCAAAGCAGCTTTACAGAAAGTAAAGTTTAAAATTAAGTTAATAGTAATCCCTAACATTTATCCCTAATATTTAGCCCTAATATTTATTTATGTGGAAATACACTTCATAGATATAATTCGAGATGTAATTCGAGAGATTTACATTTTCATTGCTCAAATTCCAGGAAGTGATTAGCTTCTGGTATTAAAACCGTAGGGATTTCAGTGGGGTGTGACAGGGTAGGTTTTGACAGAAGAAGTGACATTTAGGGCCACAGACCATTATTATCTCTTTTTTGTTCCTAAAAAGTCAAATCTATCTATGGGCAAATCACTGATTTATAAATGTACTGGAGTTATATGAGTGATTAGAGAAGATATATTTACATTTAAGTCCTTGATGTTGGCAGATGTTGAGCAGGAAATAAGTGATAAAAGTTCATAGAATAAATTCTCTGATTTTCCAAATTTAGATCAGAAAAAAAAACATCATTTGATTCTCTTTATTCTATTTACTATTTATTCTGTGCTAAAGGGAAGTCACCCAGTTCACCTGGAATAAAGTTTTATTCTAACACTGCTTTTCCTTAGCCAACACTTACCCAGTTTATCCCCATGGCATCAGTCTTGGTGTTTGAAATAGGAGCCTGGGATAAAGAAATGGACTCGGAGAAAGGATGTCTGGCTTGTAGGAGGTTATTGAGTCTGACAGTTGAATGAATTGTGTGTGCATGAGCTGATCATCAAACTAGCTTTGCTTTCAAGATAAAAGCGCTAGGTAAATAGAGACTTGCTTGCTTGCATGCTTTAGGTTTTGTGCTTACATTTGCTTGGCTAAAATGATCCATGCATTTATTGGACTGGCTTTGGGAAGTGCAGTAGACTTGGTTACGGAATATATAGCAATGGTGGGATTACTACAAACGACATCTTTATTAAAACTGACTACATTTTTAGTAAAGTATTTTGGAGTTGAAGCTACTGATTCTTGGCAAGCCATTTTTTTTTTTACCTTAATAATAGTTCTTAAATGAAAAAAACATGACTAAACATTTAGGCCAGGGACAAGCATATTAGAATTTCGTTCAAATCTAGAGGCCGAAGAACTAACTGAAGCTTCTGAGAGTTGTCCTCAGGACCTACAATAAGGACATCTGTTTTATCCTTATTCAATTCGAGAAAGTTATGAAGCACCTTATCTTTAATGACTGCCAGGGAGTCGATTAGATTTACAAATTATAGTCATTTTATGACTATAAAATGTCAAGTTATGGACAGGTATATATCTGGATATCATTAGCATAAAAATGAAGAGAAATATTAAAACATTGTATTATGTAGCCTAAAGAGCTGACACTTATAGTAAGTACATTTAAAACATTTCTGCTTGGTGCTAGTTTGGTGTGCTCTTGCACTATTACTGTGTAATTGTGTAACCACTTATTCATCCAGTTCTTAGACTCCATACATATTTTATGTAAAGTTTGTATTTCATGCTTAATTTATGCCAAGTGATAAAAAATAATGTTCAAATGTAGAGTTTTAGAGATTGTTTTTGTATTCGGATACAGATCGGATAAGCGGTAGACAATGAAATGTTTTTTTTTTTATCACTTTTGCTATGTAACATGTGTAAGGCTAGTTAGTTAGTTATTTTTTAACATTTGGAACATGTTAAACGTTCTTTGTGCCGAAAACTTTCTCATGCCACTAAACTTAATGATGGTTACAACACACCACAATAAATTGGAGACTCCTTACATGATTGTTAAATAAACATCTGCTTACAGAAAGCTTCACCATAAAACAAAAAAAATTTTTTATTTTTTTATGAGCCACAGATTGTCCATCACAAGTGAAGTTGTTGTTAGTACAGAACAATATTCTATTAAAAACAGTGCATTAATATAAAACTGTTGTTTGAATTGCAGCCAGAATGAGTGTAGGAGCTGATACTATAGAACAAGACCTTCTGACCAATCAGATTCATCAGCATTGTGGTATATAAGCTTGTCCTGTAGGGCTTGTCCTGCATCTTTTTCTCTCTGAATCTGTCCGTCTGTCTGTCTTTCTGTCTGTCTCTCTCTCTCTCTTTGTGTCTATACAGTTTTCTCTTTCTATATGTCTATGTCTCTATCTGTCTGTCTCTCTCTCTCTCTGTCTCCCTCTCTCTCTTTGTGCCTCTCCAATCTTCTCTTTCTCTCTGTCTCTGTTAGTCTGTCTCTATCTGTCTGTCTCTCTCTCTCTCTGTCTCTTTCTCTCTCTTTGTGCCTCTCCAATCTTCTCTTTCCCTCTGTCTCTGTTAGTCTGTCTGTGTATGTCTGCCTCTCGCTCTCTTTTGTGTCTCTCCAATCTTTTTCTCTCTGTCTCTGTCTGTCTGTCTATCTTTCTCTCTCTGTCTCTACAAAGTTCTCTTTCTCTCTGTCTCTGTCTGTCTGTCTGTCTTGCTCTGTCTGTGTCTCCGCAATCTTCTCTTTCTTCCTGTCTGTCTGTCTGTCTGTCTGTCTCTCTGTCTCTCTATCTCTCTCCCCCTCTCTCTCTCTCTCTCTCTCTCTCTCTCTCTCTCTCTCTCTCTCTCTCTCTTTCTCTCTCTCTCTTTCTGGTGTTACATCGCTGCTGTCTGCCAGACTTCTGCCACTCCTGTGTTTACACTCCAAAACAATTCCATTCTCCTCACAGCTGTTGTTTTCTCCCTTCTAGTTTTGCTCTTTGCTTTTTCATACCTGGCTTCTGTTTTTATTCCAGTGAACCAAATGTAACATTACACAGTCCTAGCCGTTCCTTCGTTGAGCCACGCTAATCTGCTCTGTTGTTTGTTAATATTTGGCATATGCAAACAGCCTCTTTCATGCACAAACACACACGCACACACACACTCTGACACGCACAAACGTGGCTCTGAGAACAACTTCTGCATTTATAATAAGCATCATGTTTCCTTTTAAAACAATCTGTTTCTTTTAAACCAATCTCTGGTATTTTAAATTCTTTGCAATGACAGGAAAATGAACTTTATGGCACAGCGCTTACAAATACTGCCAGATCTCTATAAACTGCCAAATATTTTCATTTTGATTATTAAGATTACGGTTTCCTCATCCACCAAACTGTTAAATACACGAACTAGCCTTTACTGTCAGTGTAATTGAATAGCAGTTCTGATCTAATATAACACCCAGTGCTCACTTTTTTCTCTAGAGTAACACATTCATGATCAGGATAGAAGCATGAGATTATTTTTTACACCTTGGGGTTATTTTTTATATCAAAGCCCTCTTACACTCTCAGCAACACATCTGCTGATTGGATTTATATTAACACCTGTAATGTTATTTATAATGTGATAAAACTCATGGCCCTAATGAAATGTTCCACATAATCGATTATGATAAATTGATAAACAAGTTAATTAATTATCTAAGTAGAGCAGTCTAAATATTTGAATTGCAATTAGTTTCACGCCATCATTCAAGTCTTCATCACAGAAATTATGGGAATAAAGGAAATTATTTATTATCACAAAGTGCAGCTATATAATCAAGCGCTTTTCCCATTCAACTTACGAATATATGCATCAGCGTAGTTTCTGAGATCATTCTAATTTTAACATGAATTCATTTCTGTTAAAGTTATCGAATGGTTAAAGTTATTAAATATATTCAGATCCCCTGTCTTAGACATATCTCTTTAGCCAGGCATACACATAATACATCCCATAACCTTGTGCTCCAGTACGTCTGATCAAATGTACAGTGCTTGCTGAGCACAGCAGCTATGCTAATTCCTTTCCACTTGCTTCTTTTTCTCTACCCATCCTGAGGCATCTAGAGATTGTGCCACCTCCAGTTGGATTCCACTTTATGAAGATTTCGGACCTTCAGTGAGAAGACGCCAACCTTCTCAAGTAGACTTTGAGGATAACAACCTCAGTCAATAAACAAAATAACATTCTACATATACTGTATCTCCAGCATGGAGGAGTTAGTATTGAATCTATAATTAACTCAGATGTTGAGTTTATTTATGAGCTCCTGGTTACACAACTTCAACTGACTGTATATGACTGTAGAAAGGACATTATTCACTCCGGTGTCACCCACATGAGGATGAGGTTACCTTTTGAGTCTGGTTCTTCTTAATGTTTCTTCCTTTTAAGATCTAAGGGAGTTTTTTTCTTACCACAGTCTCCTCAGGCTTGTTCATTAGGGATAAATACAAAGAAATTGAAATATAAGTCTAACATTAATCTTGAACTTTTTGTACTATATTTCTTCTGTTTTGAAGACAATGTCCAAATTGAATTGAACTGTCTTGAATAAAAATCACCATGAATAACCTAAACAACTCAGAGATAATGGGTTAAAAGATTTAAATGACTTATGGTTCTGTCTTGATAAGCTAATTATCTGAGCAGTTAAAGTATCCCAGTACATTGGCTCAGAATATACAGTGTGTAGTCAAATTCAACTGTATGTTTTGTTATATATTGACCCAACACTGGGTTACATAAATAAATAAATAACTCAGATCGGGTTACATTTCACCCAGCAATCGAATCGATTAATTCAGAGCCATGGTTTGTACAAGAATTTACCTTTTTGCAGTGAAACCATCAGACACCATCTGTTTTTCAATAATGAGTTCTTCAGCACTGGAAAGAAAGGAGAGTACAGGGGGAAAAAAGTGCTTATTTAAACACAGAATATTCTGTATACAGTAAATAGTATACATATATCATTGTACCATTAGAAACAAATTTTAAATACATCTTCTTCTTCTTCTTCTTCTTCTTCTTCTTTCGGCTTTTCCCTTCAGGGGTCGCCAGAGCGAATCATCTCTCTCCACCTATCCCTATCTTCTGCATCCTCAACACTTGCACCCACTAGCTTCATATCCTCATTTATTACATCCATATACCTCCTCTTTGGCCTTCCTCTTTGCCTCCTGCCTGGCAGCTCCATGTCCAACATTCTCCTACCAATATACTCACTCTCCCTCCTCTGAACATGTCCAAACCATCTTAATCTGGCAAATTTTAAATACATATATCAGGAAAAAACATCTGCATGTTTAATGTTGAATCTATTGGCCTGAATGGTGTGGTCATTCTAATCATGTTGTATGCTACATTATCATTTTAGGTTAGTGAATAATTATTAATTAGAACATTTATAGGAATACATTTTGTAAAAATGGTGCATTCAATCTGTTTGGTTTCCTAGATGTTCTAAGAATATTGTTACATAACCTTTATAAACATTCCTACAACAATGTTATAACCTTTCAGTTTAGGTCTAACGGAGAATGTTGCTCAGGTCCAGGTGTTGTTTAAACATGCAGGAACATTATTTCGTAGAAGCAGTCAGATCCTCACTGCATCTTCTCATAATGTTTCCCTTTAGCTGGGTCTTCCTGGTGGAAATAAAGGGTTATGCCAAACATTGGACGATAGTAACCTTGTCTGTGCTTGGTTGTCAGAGCATTGGAAGGACAAGTGCATTACCCAAAGTCCTTCCAGAATAACGTCATTCACATGGAGAGGAACCTGCACGTCCCTGACCTTAATCAAAGCAATAGTTTTATCCAGAGACCAAAATGTTTGGACCACTGTCACCGGATCTGTAGAAGTATCAGATGCATTGAGGGTAATCCTGCTTGATATCAAGGCTATTGACATTAGAGAAAGTGCCGAAAGGGACTTCGTAAGTATTAGATAGACTTGATAAACAGTGACGAGTACACACAACCATGCATACATGCAATACAGACATGTGCCATGTGATGATGGGTCACTAAACAAATGCTGTGTGCTTGTGACCTTCCTGTCTTTACAGGCAATGATAAGTAGCATGAGAATGCCATCCTCTATCCTGTAGTTAAGCACAAGAGCATGTTGTTGTGTTGTGATTTCCCAGTTGGTGGAACTTATTTCTTAACGGTCTAAATGTCAAGCCAACAGAACAGTATGCACTGAATATAGCAATTACATGTTTGATAAATTATAAACTAGATAATCATAAATAAATAATGGAACATTACCTATTGAGGATGTCATATGCAATGTCAGTAGTAATGAAAATTGTGGACAAAAATAATGGTTGTGGTTAAATATCTGGTGAGCAGACAGATTTATTTATCTGTAACAAGCTCTTCATCCTGGTTAGGGTCAAGATGGATCCAAAGGGGAATATATTGTACCTGTATTGGGTGCTGGACCATCACAGGGCATCATGCACACACAGTTAAGGGCAATATAGCATAACAAATCTGCATACCTGCATATTTATATGAGGTGTGAGAAAACAGACATGAGGAGAATGTATGAAACTTCACATAGACTGTAACTCAAGATTTGGATGGACCTGGGGTCTGTAGAGGGATTCGGATTTAGTGGATCATGTGGATTTAGTGTACAATTAAGATTTTCTTTTTGATATTTTACATTTTTTTTAAATGGATGTAGTGATGTAGTGATGTATAATCATTTATTAGTGAGTTGGTCATTATAAAGGCTGCATGAAATGTTCATTCATTCATTCATTGTCTTCCGCTTATCCGGAGCCGGGTCGCGGGGGCAGCAGTCTAAGTAGGGATGCCCAGACCTCCCTCTCCCTAGCCACTTCCTCCAGCTCTTCCAGAGGGACCCCGAGGCGTTCCCAGGCCAGCCGAAAGACATAGTCTCTCCAGCGTGTCCTGGGTCTTCCCCGGGGCCTCTTTCCGGTGGGGCATGCCCGGAACACCTCTCCAGGGAGACGTCCCAGAGGCATCCGAAACAGATGCCCGAGCCACCTCAATTGCCCCCTTTCGATGTGGAGGAGCAGCGGCTCTTCAAGACTCTTATGGAAGTAATATCGAGGACCGTTATGTCGCCCGGACTGGCGTCACCGGGGCCCCGCCCTGGAGCCAGGCCTGGGGTTGGGGCACGCAGGCGAGCGCCTGGTGGCTGAGTCTTTGCCTGCGGCACTCGGCCGGGCACAGCCCGAAGAAACGACGTAGGCCCACCTTCCCGTAGGCCCACCACCCGCAGGAAGGAGCATAAGGGTCCGGTGCAATGTGTTTTGGGTAGCGGTCATGGGCGGGGGCCCCGGCGACCCAAACCCTGGACAAAGAATTAGGCTGCATGAAATGTAAATAATTCAATTCAAACAGTATTTTAAAAAGATTTCATGTGTATTTGTATGTGTCAGTAACTGTGCATGGATGCTTTCAGATGTGAAATAAACATTTTGCATATTACATTCTATTACCATTTTTACTTTCTTATTAATTCTATTCATTCTTTTTTTAAAATCTTAATTCTTAATTTTAATCTATTTAATGTCGAATCTATATTTGCCTAAATTGCACAGTACTTCAAATCATTTTATATGCTAAACTATAATTTTAGGTTGAATTGTTATTAATTTTTTTTATCAGTTTTAGGAATATACTTTGTAGAAATTACCACTTTTTCTTTTTTCTTATTTATTTATTTATTTATTTATTTATTTATTTATTTATTTATTTATTTATTGTTTCTTATCTAGATTCTTATTTTTAGTCTATTTATATGCACAATCTAGGAGGAGTGGCCAGATTTTCATTTCACTGTCATTTCAGTTATCTACTTTATTCAACTGTATCCGTGACAAATAAAAATCCTGAATCAACAAGAATGTATTAAAAAAAAAAAAACTCATTCAGGAGTGACATTCTCAATTCATGTTTCTTACATCTACCATTCTTGCACTATTTTACAAAATTAAGCAGCTGCATTCAGTTTAACAGTTAAAACCACTGATATGATGCACTGAGGGAACAACTGAGATATACGCTGACATATCAGGTATCTTTATTTTAACTATCCACTTTTTTCACCAGGTCTTACAACTGATCACATTGGGTCTGCTAAAAATACTGAAGATTTTTTAAATAGTGGATTAGGCAATGATTTAAGGCATGGGAAACTGACTGGTTATTTACATATAACAGCATGTTCTGAAGTGTTTTATTCCCCTTTATACCAGAGCAATTTGCCAACAAATAACAAAACAACAGTTTGTCCATTTAATCCATTAAACAAATATTTCCTCAAAGAAAACTTTATCATGTCACTGTTTATGTCATTCTTTAAAATAATCAGTTCTATCCATTCATAACTGTTTATATACAATTATGCCCCTGAGAATTAGTAGTTAAAATCGAGCTGATAACATATTAGACCGAGCACATTAATATAAACTGGACATGTGTAGCTGGCACTGCTATCAGAGCTGCTGTTACAGATAATTAATCAATACTGATTTAATATCAATAATAAATTCTGCATTAAAAAAAAGTCAAATGGACTAGTATGTGTTGTTTTTGCTAATTCCATCTGTGCCAGAAAGAATTTAAACAGAGTCTATTTCAGCCCCTGTTGTCGTTATCTTTTTTGAAAGAAAGCTGGTTATATAACAAAAGCATAACTGTTGGGAGACAGGAGACAAGATTAGCTTTGGCAGCTACTACTGCGACCAACCAACTGTTGAGCTAAACGTATCCTGATTTTATCTCACAGTCGAAAGCACAGCTAGCTCCAGCAGACAGAAAAAGCTCTTCCCATTGTTCCCAGCATTCCTGACCTTCACAGCTTCGCTCACTGACGAAGCAAACACACCCACAATGATGGGCTGTAGGATTACATCTATCCAGGGCGTAACCCGTAGCTTACACACCCTGCAAACGAGAGTCAGACCAGATTTACTGTCCAGTAGTCTGCCACTGGGCCACTGGTTTCATGTCTCGAGTTATTATTAGACTGCTTTATTCGCTACCAGAATGTGGTCAGACCCAATTAGAATTATACTCCACCACCCAACATCCCCAGGCATCTGATGGTTTTGATATTCCTGGTGATTGTTTAAGTACCATGACTTGCAAATGGACCAGGAAATAGAAACTGATTGCACAGCACCTGTGAAGAAAGCTTGCACCATGTAGGTCACAGGTTGAAACACCTGAGTAGAAATTACAATGCTGTTTCGAAACCCATATTGCCCTTGACCGACTCTTAATATAATGTGAAAAAAGGTGGAGGTAAAAGTAAAATTAAAAATGCCTAATGTCCAATCAGCATGCAATTACATTTGAAAGGAATTGCCACCTAAAAAAGCTTCCATCTAAAAACAACCATCTGTAGGAGGTGTGGAATGGGATATATTTAGAAAGACCTTGAAACCATTTTGTATGGGAAGCTCACACATTGTCATGACTCAGAGAGGACACAGAGTGACGGCTGGAATTTCTATCGATCCAGAAGGAATGATTTTTGTATATATGGCCTTCACGTTGGGCCTGCTAAAGCAGAAACCATCCAGTAAGTTGCATGACTAGGAAACATGAATTAAAGTTGTTAGGTGATGTATATCCATTTTATTTCCTTTGGGAGAAACCACTACCAAACTGTAACTTTTTTTTTGTCCAACCCAACAGCAGTTCCATTTCATGTTGAACCAGACATGACTTTGCAATTGTGCAATCTTGTGGTCAATTTGCCAGGCAATGCAGTCCACACCACACACAAACACATTCCCTGGACTACACTAACCACATGTTATTGCTGCGGGAATGTTGGTGTCATTGTTTTTGTTTATAAAAAGAACGGAAAAAAACCCCACACAAACGAGTGAGATTTGATTCGAAACGTGGGCCTTCAATATCGAGTAAGGATGTGTCATGGTCTAAAATAAGGCTTGAGGGTGGCTTAGATCAAATTAACATGATGATCTAGCTCCATTATCATCATCATGATGGTTCTGCTGATGGTGATGGCCTTTCTCTAATGGCTTCCCTGCATGTTGGCTGGTGTGTGTTATGCGTTATGGGAGGTTAGATAGTGCAGCTTCAGAGCTCTAGGCTAAAGCCCAAACCACATGTTTGTATAAGTCCATATGATGTTCAGGGTGGAACCATGCACGGCAGCCATTGCAAGGCAATTATTTCCTTTTTCCAGCACTAATTCTATTAATACTTGTCTAAATGAAGAAAGATGATGGTAATGCTAATATTATTTCCTGTGCTATTTTTGGAATTTTCCAGTTTCCATTTGTGGCTACAGCAGACACACAAAGGGCCTGAGATTTTTCAGATTTGTCAGACATCTGCTAAACAAGAAATTCTACAAGTATGTTTTGAATTTTTAGCATCTTTTTTGGACCTTTCTGAGAACGTGATATAATAGTGTGCTGCCATAACACATATACAGCAACTATGCACACACTCCATTGTATATAATTAAATATATCATAAGTCAAACAACTGAATAATATTTATTATTTTAAATGCAATCAAGTAAGGCACAAAACACAATATGCATGCTGTCATGGGAAAATAATCAAGAGGGGTGATGTGATGTCGTCCGAGACAACATGGAGTTTCTGTTACCACCCAGAGGTTGATGGTTTTCTAATAATAGCACAGCATTTATTCATTTTATACCTCAGCACTTTGGCAATGCTAACACCAGCCGTCCATTTTCTGTATTATGTATCCTTCACAGAGTCACAATGCTGACCATTTTTTTTTAAATAGTAGTATTTATCAAAGAACTGTGCCATACTTATTATCCATTTATAGTGACATTTACCATTTCACCTAGAAACAATTATTTCTTCACCAGCCTGTCTTTTTTCTCTATTGAAGAGAATATGTCAAAGAAATGCAGCTTGTCATGTGACTTAGAAAAAAAAGCATGTGTAAGAAAATAAACCAGAAACTGCAAACTCTTGTCCTGAAAACTTTCCAGTGTTAGAAAACTGTCTAAATCTTCTTCAATAAACAAAATATAAACATTTCTACACAGAAAACTTGCAAATTACAATTGAACGATTAAAAAAAAAAAAAATCTTTATGTATAGTGTCCATCATACAAGTTGTTACTATAGAAACGACATCGTCTTAGAAACGAGCGTATTAATATAGAGCTGTGATTTGCAGCTGCACTACTGAATGATCTGCTGTTATATATAAAAAACTAAATTACAGGAAACTAATCAATGAATCTTCTGACCAATCAATATGCAGAATTTAACAGTATAAACACTGGCAGGTAGCAGTGGCTATCAGATATCAAGAGGCTATGATTATCAAATTTCCAATCATCAAACAAACTATATCCACACTTAGTTTCTTTATCTGTGGTCTTTAACATCCTAGATTAACACCTCATATCTAATGTCACAGCTGCTTCATGTAAACAATATTATTGCTATAACAAGAAGGGTTATTTCAGACGAGAGTATTTTAGAAGGCCAGATGGATGGAAAAATACCTCATTATTCCCTATTTACATTCACAGTCTCAGTGACCTTACCCAGGATTACTTGAGAGCTAATTAGGAAAAAGCATGTTGGCATTTGTTTCTGAAGTTTTGGCAGCTTATGGGTCAGATGATATATTTATTCAGTGTAGATGAATATATATTGTTGAGATTTGTGCAGCATGAGCAGCTTACGACTATAAATTTTGGTGGGGCAGGACATACGCTATTATCTGGTGACTTTTGAGATTATTTCTCAAAATCGGCAGTTGATCGTTGAACAAAGCTTCCTAGTACAGATGATTAGCCTAGCTTAGCCTCCTTATTTTATCAAACTAACTTATTGTATATCTTACGTTCTTATTTGTAAAGAACTTAAGCTAGTCAATCTTTCATTTGTGCAAAATTGTTCAGTTACAGCTTTGTTGAAATTATATGTTATAATTTTTAGAAGTGATTTTTTCACTTATGTTGGTTTCTGGCTGCTAGTTGAGTAGGAGGTTAAGTAGTGGTAGCTTCCTAACTTGCAAAGGTTTTAATCATTTTCATTTTGATCATGTATGTTCAAATCAATCAATCAATACTTGTGTCATAGAGCAGGTGTGGTGTCTGGTGCCATTATCAATGTGTGAAATGAACACTGAAGATATAATTTCATTAATTAATATTGTGAGGATGGGGCAGCATGCATCCTGCCCCAATAGGCCTCTATGATATGCTAGCTAATATCTTGGATAGCTTCCATTCTGACTCCCAATGCAGTTCAGTTTTGAGATATTCTTTCTTTCTTTTAAATATGGATTTGTTTTTGGTGAACCCAAGCAAAGATACCTCTTGCTCTCAGACATGTGTGAAGCCAAGCCCTCTTTCCTAAAGCTGCCTAGTATAAAAGAGCACGGCTGGGGAGCATTTGTCAAAGTTTGAAGCCTGGTGTGTAGCTCAGGTTTCCTGCCAAAGAACAGTTGCCCAAGGCCTTATCTATTCTCCAGTCCATTCTGCCTGGCTGTTACAGTAGCCAGGTCAAGGTCATGTGCCGGTTCCAGTTCCTGTCAGTCAGAGCTAATTCTGGCCATAAGTGAAGGTGAAATAATGTGCAATTTGGAGGAAGGCATAGATGACAAGAAAAAGTAGGACACCAAAATTCATTTCAGTTGTCCATTAGGAAGCATTTGACACTTCTGTAACTGTATTCAATATTAAACCCAAAGTGGATATGGCATAAATCAGAAAGTACTTTTTTAGGAAAAACTACAAAACCTTTCGGAATTCTATGTTACATCAGCCAAGTTCATAATTAGTTCATGAGTAATGTTCTCCTTTATCAGATTCTTGAACTTTATGTTCTAGTGGAATGTGTCTTCAGCTACAAAATAGCCATGACCTTTTTTATTAGGTGGCTTTTGGACTGTCAAGTGTACAAATTGTCCAGGTATCGTCCGGCTTCATCTGCGATTTACAGGTATATAATAGTTTTATGACAGAACTAAACATTTATATTCACTAGTTTTGATTTAATGATGTGAAACTGTGCAGATGGAAGAATGTACTAAAAGTTGATAGTTAGACAAGAAGAAGGTCTGTTATGGAAATTTAAAATGTCGGATCCTCAATTTTGCCAGAAAAGGTATTATTTTAGTTAAGAGAAATGTATTATAAAGGAGTATATAAACTCCAGTGTTTATAACTTATTGAGTTAACATTACAATTCCCCAGGAGTCTGGCCACATGGGTGGCACAGGGTGGCAACTAACAGCCCCAGGAAACACCCTGCCTCACATTAATTAACACCACTTTTCTGGCCTAAAATAACTTCTCTGGGAGAATATTTCAAGCAGACTTAATAAATAATTTCTGTCTTTCTTCCCACCTCCCAAGAACATGCCAGAAGGTGGACTGGCTATGCTAACTTGCCCTTGGTGAGGATGTATGTATGCATGGTGCTCCATGGCTTCCTCTCAAGGGTGTATTCCCAACTCATGACCATTGTTCTTGGACTAGGCTCAGGATCTACCACAACCTTAACCAGCACAAAACACTTACTGAGGATTAATGAATGAATCTATTACTTTTAAGGTAATACATACTTTATATGTCATACATATGTGTCTATGCATACTTTACACCAGTAAATAAATCAAATGAACACAATCTAGTCCTATACATAAACAGATGATGCCACACCAGGAATACGATGGTGATTTATATCTTTTCTGTGCATTACTAATCAAGCACTCCACTTTTTTTTTTCTTTTTTTTTTATATCTGTTATTCCATTTTTTTTCCATTTGAACTTCAACCAGGCCAAAATTTCCTATCTCATGATCCTGCTTTAGAGACTGGACCTCTCCTTGCCCTAACAGCAGGAGGACTTACATTAAGGAACCAATAACATAACCCCTTAGACCATACAATGAACAGATGTAGAGGAAGGAAATGGCAATCAGAGTCTCTACTCCAGTCTCTAGATGTGTTTCTGAAGAGGAAAGTTGTATACAATACAGGGGATATAGTATAAAAGTCTCCATGGATAAGGGAATACTTTTAGGAAAAATTTAACTTTATTTACGATACAGCCAAAAAAATTATTGCCATTTCTTTATAAGCACACTACAGCGTAGTCTCACCCAAAACTTTGTCTCCCAGTTTGGCAACAGTGTTGTATGTGATGTGCTTGTTTTATTTCTTGTTAAAGTCTGTCACGACCTTGCTTCCCGATCCAGCCAAGAGAAGGATTTTAATATGTTCTTTTATATGAGTCTAAATTGTTTAAAGCTAGAAGTAGTCCTGTAATCATTTGAATCATTAATGGTGAGTTTCTGTCTAGTGCAAAATATAGTCAGAGTCTAATTCAGGACTGAAGAAGAAGTCTTTATTTGTCACATAGACATTACAACACTGTGAAATTCTATTCTTTGCATATCCTAACTTCGTGCGGGGTCAGCCATGATACAGTGCCTCTGGAGCAGGGTTATGGGTCTTGCTCAAGGGCACAAAAGAGGTAGCTTGTCAGTGCTGGGGTATGAACTTTTCACCTAGAGCATTAATCATTGAGCTACCACAACTAGCTCCTTTTTTGGAACATTTAATAATTTGCATATAATTTTGATAATTTATGTCCTGTCACCAAGCATCCAAGATTTATTTTCTAATAAAATTGTGAGTTGACTATTTTAATTTACATTTCTTTCAGCATGATACTGTATTAATGCTAATGATAATGGTATTCGTCCCAGCAGGATTCATCCCCCTTCTCTACCACTTCTTCATCATTGTTCTCATCTTCTCATAAATCTCTAACTAGCCAAACTGAGTCCAGAATTTGCAACAGCATCTCCACTACACTGGAGTTTGATATTAACATTAAAAACCAACATGATGTTGAGCGTAAACTGGAAAATGGTGCGTGAGAACATAAGCTTTTGCTCTTTTGTTTTTAGGAGATGACTATAAAACCTGATTGTTCTCACGTCCTGTATGTTCGAGATTCTAGACATTTTTTAGTTATTAAAAACAGGCTGACAATAAATTAGCACCAGAATCACAATATTTCAATATAACTCTATTTGATGTGAGAAATCAGGGTGGAGTTTTTAACACATGTTCATATTCTACATGCTGCTGCCATTCTGGGAACTTGGCAGCACAATTTGGCAGCATATTTCACATGCCTTATAGGAAGTGTGTGCCTTTCTCTAAGTATTGTACTCTGGGAATATGAAATGATTAATCTTATATTGTGTATTCAGCACAGTGCAGTAGTCTGAATCATCAAGAGTCAAAGAACTTTTTTTTAAATATTCCTTCATGAATATATATCTCATCACGTCAAGGATCATGATCTGAATCTGTGATCTGCTGAAGCCCAGATTGAAAAGCTGGGGACGTTACAGGTTACACGGTCCGTGTGAAGCAGGAAACCACCTGATCTAGACAGACACAACAGTGGAGGGATCACAGAAGGTCTCCAAGTGTGCGACAGAGCAGTTCCCAGACTCGCACTTCTTAGAAGGGTGTTTTCCGGTTATAGTTTAGAGACTGGATTGTTTTGTGGTTGTTTTGGTGAAGGAAGCCCCTCAGGCCTGCATTGTTTACTGTTGCTTTCATTCACAGCTGGTCAGAAGGCTTAAAGCTCTAAAAAAATGTAATTTTTGATGCTCTGGAAAAAAAATAGATGTCATTGAGGACAAATCATGAGTTACAAGAGAGCGTCTGTCTGATCTGTTTCATTCTTGCACTTGCTTCCTAAACCTGGTTCCTTAAAGACTCAGTATAAAAATAGAATAATCAAACAGGCATGTTGTGGTTGTAGCACCTGCACACCACCTGAGAAGCTTTTCTATTCCATACAGCTTTCATTAGTAGGCACTACGATTTGCTGAATGAAACAAATGGCTTTGTTTACATTTTATTGCCCGTTCCCACTTCTTTTTTTTCTGCATGATGAAAATTTGCATGTTGAAATTAATAAAGATGTGTCACGTGCAAGGTGCTACTATTTTATCGAGCCAAGCACAAACTCACTGGAAAATGAATGTCATTTATTTGTGTAAAATGAATTCTTTGGATTTTTACTACTGGTCAAGCTTCTGTGTGCAAGCCTGAACCCTTTACCGGTACTCACAAAATAAGGTTATATTTAGCTTTGCTGAATTCTAAAGCTTCAACAAGCTTGACAGACTGCCTCCCATAAAGGGCCTTAAAGTCAAGGGTGGGGTGAATGTAGAACAGCATAAATTCACCACCTGCTAATCTCTCTAAGGCACTTAACAATGTGCACTACTCTTCCTTTCCGGCAGGAAGTACTGCCCCAGCGTGCCTTTCCGGGCCACTGTGTTAAATTAATAATTCAATAAATAAATGGAATATTAAATGGTGTGACCGGAAAAGGGTGACGCGAGAATGTGTATTTTCCCACCAGTGGAGCAGTATGACTAGTTCACAGTCGAGCCCAATGTCACAGATCCTTAGTATACACTCTCTGGCCCTTTTCTGAAGTCATTACATCAGAGGAATGAGCTCACCATTGCTTTTAGAGCGTCACTCTTCACTGTTATTTGTGTGAAAGCGATGCATTTTTATCCTGTGAAACTAGAGACATTACTAGTCACTGTGAAGGAACTAACAACACACAACCACACAACTAGGTGGGCTTTTACAGGAAAATAATCCATGACTGGGTATTGTGATGTTTGCATGGCTGGACACAAAGGTGCTCCACACCAAAGCTGATTCATCACAATCTGAAGTGTTTATTCCTCTTGTATCACATCAATTTTCATATTCAAGATTCAAGAGTTTATTGTCATATGTGCAGGAAACACTCAGTTACACAATACAATGAAATTCGTAGTCTGCGACTCCTCCAGCAACCTCTGACATCATTTAAACAGGACATACGGAAGACACAAAAGGCATAAATTATACAGGGGACAAAAAAAAGGAAGAAAAAAAAGCAAAATGATCACAGTTTTGAATTTATTATTGTATGGTAGGTTATACTTTTAACCATTTAAAACAAGTAAGTTTTTGAGTATTGAGGCCTAAATATTATAGTCTACCTTTCTGCCAGAAATATGTTAAGGTTTTGTTTGCAATTCCATAGAAATGACTATGTAAATGCATATTTTGGTGTTAATAAAAAGCTATAAGTACTCTCAATTTCAGTTACTGAGTCTTAACCTTAATTACTGTAATTCCCTCATGATGTGAACATACCAACAGTATGTATACTGGAACACTAACAACAAATTATTCCTTCATTTTTATTATGGGATTTGCCCTGATCCTGGTCATAGCAGATCATGGCCTCTATCCAAAGGAGCACGGCGTACAAGACAGGAATAGAGCTTGAAGGTATAACATGTATACACACATTGACACTCATTCACACTTAGATGCAATTTAAAACATCAATCCTTCTATTCTCATGTCATTAGAAGGTCTCACGTCCGGCGCAGCCCCCACCCTGTGCGGGGCTCGAACCCGGACCTCCGTGGTGCTGCGCACACCGGCACGCCGTGGCAAGCAGACCCATACACGGGATTCAGCGAAGTGCTGCTTTATTTAACATAAACACAATACAGGGGGAAGACGAACATAACTCCAGAGACCGTGGTTACACTAAAACAGAACCAAAACAGAACCAAAACATAACTCACATAAACAACCCATAACCTGCCATAACACCCATGGGACAGTTAGATGCTACACGCTAAACATTGACTCACAAAGACATGCCCACCAGGATCCCTCTTTATAGGGTAACACTTTATGGTAATTAGGGACAGGTGACACAATCAGGATAGAGAACAATAGGCAGGAAAACACAGACACGAGCAGGCTTCCAGGATTCACCTGCCAGCGCCCTCTCCGGGCCTGGCAGGGAACTGTCCAGCTACTCCTGACAGAAGGTGGGAAAAAAACAGAAAACATGGGGAAACTCCACACAAACACCTGAGCTCAAGATCGATCCAGGGACAGTGAAACAAACAAAACAAATTTTTTAAATTGCCATTTTTTTGACTTCTTTAAAAGCACATTAAGAATGTGCAACATAGCAGCATGTATGAGGAAGGCCATTTCTTCTAGTGTCTGTAAGAATGTACATCCTCCTGTAACTAAAAATATGATGCGTAGCACATTTATGTCTCATTTCGTCATCTGGCTAAGGATATTTTTTACTGCTGATAATATACTGCATGTTATACATATGTTATAACCATCTAAGGTTATCCAAATAGATCAGTCACTCATGCTTTTAGATAGCTAGATAGCTAGATAGCTAGCTAGCTAGCTAGATAGATAGATAGATAGATAGCTAGCTAGCTAGCTAGATAGATAGATAGATAGATAGATAGATAGATAGATAGATAGATAGATAGATAGATAGATAGATAGATAGAATACACATAAGACAGTAAGTAAGCAAGAAAATAAATATATATATTTTTAAATGTATTAATTTAATGAAGGAGTAAGTAAAATGATTAAAAAAAGCAATCAGAAAGATTTACAATTAAATGGAAATTATTTGATATTTTCATTGGCTGAGAGAAACCATCTGCCTTTTCCTCTCTCTCCCTCTCCAGCTTCCCCTTGTACTTTTCCTGTCCATCTTTCTTATTAATGGAAATTGTAATGACTATTAGCAAATAAAGCAACGATCTCTCACACATATACACACACACACACACACACACACACACACTTTGTTCCCCTTTTTCCATTGGTTTCAGAAGTCCAGGCTCTTTAAGTTGACATTAGTGTCCATCTCCCTATCCTGTGAAGGAGGATTTTTTCCACCGAGCTTCCATCACTCCGCTAAAACATGAATCACAGCCTGAGCTTGTCAGGGGGAAGCGACTAGAGCCAGAGTCAGCTCATAGTACACAAAATGAGCCCCATTTCCTCTCATGAACGTCCTGGGATTTCTCACCTCGACATAATGACAGAGGATTACACAGCACATTGCTCATGAGTGCAAAACCACTGGCTTTTACATTAAGCATGAGGTACATGAGGAGTGCATAGCTATGAAGATGGAACTTGTCTATTGTCCAGGATTTTTTTTTTCCACTTGTGGCACATTTTGGTCAAAACTGAGGCTAAATCCTGTACCTATAATATTTTTTTAACTGAAAGGCCGATAAGGTGATATAGTAAGCAAAAAATGTGAAAGAAATGAGAGGTCCTGACGCTGAATGAGATCATTCTGCTTAATTTCCAAGATGAACGATTAACATAACGTTTGTCTAACTCTTCACTGACCTTAAGGTTTTTTCCCCTATCCAATCACAGCAGTACATAAATAATTCCAATTGATACCAAAAAATAGACAATAGTTTACAAGCACACTGTGAGAGTCAAGCAACATTTTGTTTGATTTGTCATTCATATTTTATTGAAAAACAGAAATAAAATAGCATGTACAATAATTATTACAACAATAATAATAACGTCAATAATATTAGTTATAATATAAAAATCTGTACATTCCATTGTTTTTTGCAGTACAAGGAAGACTGATAGAAAAAAAAAAACAGACTGCAAAAAGTGCTGGCATATTTACAAACCATGGATAAAATGCACGCAGGCCATCAGTCATTGAGAAGGGCTTCTTCAGTTTGATAGGTCATTATTCTTCAGGCCTATAGATTCTGGCTAATAACCTAGTGTTGGTTTTTCAGATAAATGCACATAAATAAAAATAAAAAAAACTAGCACAAAGCAAACACAAAAGCAGATACCGATTCATGTTGATTTGTACGCTTTTTGAATCTGAATATTGATCTGAATATTATTATTATCTCCATTTAGAGAGCATTGGAGAACATTTGCTCTGCAATAAAAACTTCCTGACATGTAGAGAGGCTGGTTTGATTAGCATGACATCGGCTGATAACATGAAATCTCAGGTTATGATCCATCCTGGGCTCAGTGCTGGTGATGTGATCGTGGTCTAATTACTCAGTCCTACAGGTTTCAACGACCTGGCGCATGTGGCAAATGAGCCATCAGGGTTGAACTGCAGTTCGTCAGGTAAAGCTAGACCTTAGTGCTGCCTTAAAATGTCATAAAATTTAAAAAAACAAAAAAAAACAAAAAAAAAAAACCAATAACAAAACATTGTAGGGGTAGAACAGTGCTGTTTCCTATCCAATTCTACAAAAGGTTAGCTACCTTAAATCTCAAGGCCATAATACAGTGCAGTTTTACACATTGAACATTTAGGTTTTGTTGTAAAAAAATATATTTTTAATTCATACAAGTTGCTTGTATGCAAATCTACACATTTCTAGCAACCTTGGAACACTTATGCAAAACTAATAATATAATATAACATAATATAACACTGTTTAGGGGATAAGGACTTTTCCCAAGAGACTACCCTGTAGCCTTCTTTTTTCTTATGATTTCTATGATATTTAGCTTTACAAAACATTTGGCTTTGAATATGAAAAAATATCTGATAAAATAAGCATGTGTACTGAAGAACAAAATCAAAATCCCATCAAAATATTTTAGATTTTTATTTTTGTCCTGTAGACCTGTCTAATATCTTTAAAATAATTTGATGCCTTGTTTAGAATACTCTTTAGAATATTTCAGTCTTCTCCAAAACCCTATTATAAGATGCAACATAGCAGCATGTATGGAAAAACATTCATTAGCGCATTCTCACCCTCTCTTCCCCAGTGGATGGTATGACTGCTGTGTCTGGCTTTGACACCGGTCTGACCCTGTGGGAGTTACCAATGTAAACAGGCATGTTCCTTGCATTTCCCCCAGCTCCTGAGCCTGCTTCCAAACTTGCAATTAAGCCCAAATGACCCACGCAGAGCAAACTACTCGTTACATTAATAGCAAGTAAACTGTTTGTATTGTGGCCACAGGTCACAAACCCACACTCGCACACACACCCCTAAATCAGAAGTCCCCAACAGTACTACTTCAGCGAAACCTTTGACCCCAACTGAAGCTTTTAGACTCATGCTAACCACAGGTGATACAAATGTTTACACATTAAATAATAGGATTAGCCAATGTTTATCAGTTTTATGTTAAAAATTGGACTCCTGTATATCTATATGATAGGACATGATAGGACCCTATAAACACAGGCATTTATCAATACTTCCATCTGTCTGTACTGAACAGGTGTAAAGCTTTCGTTAGGTTACCACCCTATCTGGCCAGTAAAGATGTTCTAGATCAGAGATGCTTGGCTATGTAATACAAGGCATAAATTAAGGTAAACATGCACACATTATTGTCAGTAAGAGTTGTTTTCCCTCAACAACACGTGTATAAACCACAATACATGATTTGAAATCATTCATCACTAAAACACTCTTTTTTATAGCCTATTCATATCGATCTGCCACTGCTGGACAAATGCATAGGAAGACATGCCCGATATTTTCAAGTTTTACATAGCAGTTACATCCTCTCCATTGTGTGCCTTCGAAGAGCAATGGTCTAAAAGGTAGTGTTGCATAACTGGATAAACCCACCCTCCCCTTTATGTGCACTCATTTTCAGTGCAATGCCTCTTTATAAACTGGATATATTCAACATGAACACTCTTGTTCAGTTCATCTCTTAACCTCTCCTTGCAGCTGTACCGTCAGCTTAAGTCTGCATCCATCCAGGACCCCAGTTCAGCTCAATGTGCCTATTTGATCAACAGGCAATTACTGGAGTTTTCACAGGAGGCCTATACAATCATATTTCTGATTCTCGCCTCAGCGGCCGTGACTCTAAGGGAACGCTGGCTTGATTGTGGTCAGAGTCTGAGCCAGTGTCAGTGTGTGTGCTCGTGGGCACCAGTCCACCCCCGTCTCCTTCCTCCTTCTCCTCTTTGTTCGGAAGCACCACCTCATTCTCGTAACAGAAGGAATTGGAATTGGAAAGGATGTATTTTTTCTCTGCAAGGTCCCTGGCACTACACAGAGGGGTGCTGGGCACCTCATAGGTCTTGTGAAAGCGTGAATAGTCCACTTTGTAGTAGTTTTTCTCCTCGAACAAGACTGGCTCGAAGCGGTGTCCCCAGAGGACCTCGCTGGCCAGATATGAGCTACGGCACTGAGTTGTCATGGCTGTTGCTTCCACCATGCCTTCTAAGATCACCACAATCTCAAACTCCGAATTGTCTAGCTCCTGCTTGCTCATGTCATAAAATGGGCTGTCCTCGTCAATCTCATGGACAATGGTTATTGGAGAAACCAAGAAGATACGGTCAATGCCACTATCAAAGCCCACATCAATGTCTATTTGGTCCAGCGGGATGTATTCCCCCTCTGCTGTAGTACGAGATCTAAGGAGCTGAGCCCGAACATGGGCCTCTACCAGATGGCTCTTGCGCAAGTTGCCAACCCTCCACATTAGACACAGCTTGTTGTCTCTCATGGCCACAGTAGCATTGTGGCTGAACACCAATGTCTCGTTTCGCTTCTTAGGCTTAGCCATCTTGGCCATGACTGCACCGATTATGAAAGCGTCAATGATGCAGCCCACGATGCTCTGAAAGACCACCATGAAGACGGCAATGGGACACTCGTCTGTCACATAGCGGTAGCCATAGCCAATGGTGGTTTGCGTCTCGATGGAGAAAAGAAATGCTGCAGTAAAGCTGCTCACGTTCGATACACATTTTGGACTGTTGCCTTCCAGGTCTCCGTGGAAGATGGCCACCAGCCAGAAGATACACCCAAAGAACAGCCATGAGAGCAGGAATGCCAAGCAGAAGATGACAAGCATCCAGCGCCAGCGAATGTCCACACAAGTGGTAAAAATGTCAGCCAAATAGCGCTGACCCTTCTCACTGACATTGATGAACTGTACATTGCAGTGTCCATCCTTCTTGACGAACCTGCTCTGGGGCTGATGCCGAGTGTGCACCTTACTCTTCCCGTTTCCATAGCCGTTGTGCACCGCCATAGTGGCCAGCTTCATCCCGTCCTCCTCTGATGACACAATGCTGTAGCGGTTAGCCCGCACACTTCCCATCACCTCTGTCTGGGAGGGCTGTGCTGCTTCTGCTTTGGAAAACAGTCTGAGTTTCTGGAAGAAGCGTTGGAGAAACAGTTTTGAAACGCTCACGGAGACCAACACAGAAAGGAAATGGTGGGACTGTTTAGAGCGGGACGCAACAGGCGTCACTCTGCTCCAGTTAGACCTTTTGATTGACAGAAAGGTCTGCAGAGCCTAGTGTGTGCTGGCTGATCACTCTGCTGTCATCTGTTGCTTCGTTCTCATCAATGAAGCGTCCTACCAAAAAACAAGAAATGCAGGTAGACAGTTAGTTTTAATTTGTTAAATATATGTCGACATTTGAGACATTTGAACACTGGGTTAAACTAATACCAACCACCCATCTGAGGCTGATACATGATACACAAATCCTACTACAAAGCCAGTGAAGTCTCAGACTCAGAAGACGTTGAGGACTCAGTTAGTTCCAAACCGTAGGATGTGCCAAAAATATTTTATATGGTGCTGAATAAAATACCAATGAGTAAATTTAACTCCCATTTCCCAGAGCTGACAGAGTTTAAGGTAGTTGATACAGGTTTGCTCTGTCATATTTTGGCAGCACTACATTTATAAGACAGTTTTAACTTAAGGTCATAGTGCTTGGATCCCATAAAAAATTCTGGCTGATGTCACATCAGCACTGCATTGCATTTTGCTGACTGAGCTTGTCTAATATGTTTATGTACAGTTCCACCTGTGGAACAAACAATAAATGTGTTGCTGCAATTACGGCCTCAGCAACAGAATGGATAGGAATTTCTACCTGCCCTGAAGCACAATGTTGCTTTCCAGCAGTCGCTTGCAGCACTTTAATGCCCCACCAGTGTATTTGTCAACCTGTTCACTCCACGCTCCACCAGCCTTACTGCTCACTGGTGCATTATTAATGCCCATTTTCACATACTTTGCTAATCACACAGTCAGGGAAGATGGAAAATGTTTTGCATGACTACATCCTTTACCAGTGCACTGGTACACACTGGCTGGATTTCTCTAACCAGTAGCAGAGTCCTGGAAACTTTTCCAACCACACTCTAAAACAGATTATTTTGAGTATGCCGGCCTGCCCAGATAGCAGATTATTCCGGGCCAAATATGGTTCAGTTCAGGCAAAATAAGGGCCAGTTATGGCAATGACAATTGGATTATGGGCTAAAAAGCTTGAACTAGGAGCAGCCACATTTAAGGTTTTCTTAGAATTTGGAGAATTTGGAACTGGCCCAAGTGCAGCATTTTTGGGCTGGTCCATATCATGCCTGAGATCGGTTCTCATCAAAATGGAGTTGTGGCTGTGTTTTGGTAGCCAAGTTTGGATGAGTTCATCACCATCATTCCACAGTGGTAAGTGGGCTAGATGAGTAAGCAGTTAAGTGTAAACCAGCACTGAACCATCCTGCACTTTATCATTTGCTGACTTACTTGCTGCTTTTCTAAACAGTCTAGAACAGTGGCTTAATCAGAGATATTTCACATATAATATGAATGCAAATCTGAAACCAATTTGATTTCCACAAACTCCAGCACAAAGCAATAGTTTGTGATCTTTTCCTTCTGCTTGGCGCAGTACACTTAGACAGATGGGACTGGAGAGTTCATCCACCGGGACCTCGTCTTCTCTCAGCTCAGTAGGGCTAGGCCTGTGAGCGCTCTAGCATCACTCATTATGATCCTAGATCTGTTCTACATGTTTTCAACACTATCCCACAGCAACCAGTTATGAGAAAAGATGCAAGTTTTATCTTCAACACTTCCATAAATATATATTTCCAGAGCATTCAAGTAGTCGAATAATTTGATTTCACGAAGGAATAAAATGACTAGATGTAAGATTTGCTTATTCATCCACATGGGTCCTTTTCCTTGTTGCTCGGGTGATACTCTCAATGGTACATCACTTGTACTTTTTGTTTGTGTCCCTAATATAAAAAGGTACATGTTGTGTACATCCACATATGAAGGTTACTTACCTAATTGTTTTTAAAGGTACACTCGATTCACGTTTCCATATGAAAGTTGCACCATGTTACAGGTACAAAAGATGTATGAGTTTCTTTCTGAATTTAGTACAGGACTGTCAGGATGGTTTTAGTACTGATCTGATTGTGTCCGAGCCAGCCAACACAACTGAAATAGCTTTTTAATGGATTAAACGTGATTGAGAATGATTTGTAACAATAATAGAAGTGAACTGCTTTTGAAATTTGATGGTTGGTAATGGAAATGCTACAAAACATTCTACTGGATAAACGATCAAACACCTGGCAATGCATACGGACAGATTGGCAGATGGGACTGTTTCTTTGAGTAAATGAAATGTAATATAACAGTGTTTATGTCTAGGAGGAGTGTTTACTGTAATCGCGTGGAACAGAGAAACACAATGGAAAATGTGACCTAAAAGCTCACAATCGAAGGCGATTTTCTGTGACTGGGTATTCTTTATTTTCAGAAATTGCGCCAGAGGGATCAGCTTCATATCTATCACTTTCAAAACGTGCCTAAACGACACATCAGGCATAGTTTGGCACTGTTAGAAGTTATGTATGAGTGAGTCAACATTGCCGTGAACATGTGGCTTATCCTGCCGGCTGACTACTAAGAAAGGTAAAAACAAAACAAGTGTGACAAGTGCGCTCACGCCAGATATCCGCAGCGCTGTCCGTGCGTAACGCGCTTGACTTCAGTCGAATAACGAGAAAAATATCTCATGTGCATTTTTTTTTTTTTTTTTTTTTTGAAGCTGTAATTGCAAAGGAATGCATCTGCTTTGGAAACGTCAGAAGTGTCCTATGAGCTTCAACAGGTGCAAAGCAGAAGACACACTCTGCACATTTTTCTCGTGCAGTGCATTTCTGAGCTCCCTTTCCCTTCCTGTCCAGTCTTGGTTACTTACTAGATTGTGTGGTATGAACTGCAGATTTTATTTATTTGTATTTTTTGTTATTTCTGCCTGCTATGCATAACACATTAATGCATCTTATTTCCCTTAGGTTGTTTTTCGAAAACAGTAACACACTTTTAGATATGTGGATATTCAGCCTGCAACATTATATATATATATATATATATATATATATATATATATATATATATATATATATATATATATATATATATATATATATATATATATATATATGAGCTTAATCCTACACTGCAATAGTATGTCAGGTTTAAAATAATTCCCATGTCAAGTTGATTAATAACCGTTTCGGACATGCAGGTTAAGAGCATAAGAGCATCCTAAAATGTTTATTCATTCAGTCTTACCTGATGGTCATTGGTAGTGAAAAGTCAAACCGAAACAAAAATCATTCTACACAGTATATCCAAACAGACGTGTAGCTTTTCCCCGTCGATGTCTGCTGCATCTGTGTACAAATCGTGGATTATGTTACTATAAAATAAACTAAACACGCCCACGTGTTCAGCCGAATCCTAACACGCGCTTACACTCATGTGTTCGTCAGTCTGCGCTCCCAAAACAATTTAAATAGAAAACAACCGGTCTACTCCGCCCCCCGGTTCAGATCCAGCCAACCAGAACAACCTAAATACCGGCTAGCCCAACCTCCTCCTCCACAACCAGCCAATTACAACAGGCTAAGATGAAAAGACCGGTTCTCTTCTCTCCGGCTCACAACCAACCAATCAATGCGCTCTAAACGGAGCCGGCTCGAGTCTCCGTCCTTTGAACTTCAACCAGCCAATCAGAGTGCTCGGTTAGTGACGTCACCTCGAGCGGCGCATAAATCCGTCTGCTCGGGTGAGACAAGTACAGAGCAATCGGAGACGTGAAAGGGTTTCACATACAGCAATACTGAGCTTGTTCTGATCAAACCTGTGTTTGCTGTAGATTGTGAAAGATAATTTAATTCTTTGTGACAGTTAGTGAGTGTTTTATCATATTTGAAGCCTTAATTAATATTGAAATTGTCATAATTTGGGGGTTAAAAATGAAAACAAAAGGTTCATTTCAGTAAATCTTAAACTGGATTATATATATATATATATATATATATATATATATATATATATATATATATATATATATATATATAGTCAGGGATCATCATGGGAAGGGAAGAAAGAAATCAACACACTCCTGAGGGCTAAACAGTTTCCACGTCAATATTGGCAAAATTTAGATTTTCCCCTTTTGATTACATAATGTTTGTCTACTATGTTTTCCAGCAGAATGCTGCACTATTTTATTAGATGCAACTATTTTATTGAAGTATAAAGTCAGAAAGTCACACTGTCATTTCCTTGTGCTTTCTTAACCTATAAACAAAAGAATATTGTAGCTGCTAGATAAAGAATGGTGTGAGCTTGAGCTATGTAAAAATGTAAATTTTATATTGATCTCAGTCAACACATAAGCCTAGGCCTGGTGTTAGATGGCTTATACAAACTGATAACATTTGCTCTGATTTATAAGACGCTCAACATATTGTCATTACTGCCTTAGCAACGTTACATGACAGTAAATGTGTATTTGCTTAGAGTAAATAAAATGATATTTTAACCAATGCATAGCAAAATGCAGAATGTATTTCAAAATAAATAGATTTTCTTGTGCTGAACAGCTCATCAGGTTTTAGGCATGCTTCAAAAGCAGATTAATTTGGAATACAAAGGTTTTAATCAGCATAACCTCAATACAATAATAATATTAATAATAAAAAAACCAACACAACTGATGTGCGTTTTTTTTAAACGGTATCCATCAATTATCCTGATCTGGAATGAGCTAGCTTTTCTCCTGCCCTTACCGGCTTCTGTTTGAACAAGAGCGCAATGTCACACTGCTTACTAATCATAAGCTAATGAGGCGTGTTGGACTGTGTTTGTGAAGCTGTTTTCGAAGCGCTTATTTTTAGATCCTTTCTTGTTCACTCTATAAATAATAGCCGCCTATTTATAGGTGTCTGCTCTGAGCTGGTGTTTGCCTTTCAGGTCGATTTGAGTCGATGCTTGGACAAGAGCTGTTACTAACCACAAGGTGGAGGCCTGGAGGCTTTAGTATTTCCCGATGTCCTCTCAAAGCCATGGCCAATTGAGGAGAAACTGTTCACAGAAGATGCCTAAAAACATCTGCTATCCAGTCTACATGAAAACAGGGCTGCCAATTTTCAGGAATAGATCTGAGAGAGGACTATGATGGTGTCAGCCAGAAATGACTGTAAAAGCCATGATCCTATTAACACTGTAAATATCTAGATGTTTGTTCCCCAGCTTACAAATAATGTACATGTAGCCTGTCCTGTAGATCTAATTATGTAACCGATGCTTCTGTACAACAAAGAAATTGTAACCACAAAGGAATAGTGGCCTTTCAGCTTAAATCACCTTATGCTCCACCATAAGTGTGCTCCTCCACACCATAGACACACTATTATCACCCCAGTGGAAATCATTTGTCGGCCTAGTTTAATTACCCACAGTATATGTATTGTCATTATCTGTTTCTGTATTAACCGTACTTCCACCCTGCCGTAGACATATGCCTGGTGGTTAATGTGTTTTTACTGCAATATTTCAAAAAATATATATATAAATTTGAACTAGGACGAACTATTTTTTTGTTTCAACTATGTTTTTTAAATTTCCCTTTGTTTTTTTTTATATGCCATATATGCATATAAGTATATATGATAATCAGATTCTTAAACTGATAAAAGCATATATGGCATATGCTTTTTTTTGCTTGTTTTTTTTAAAAAAATTTTTATTTAATTTTTTTTTATTTAATTTTTTTTTTTACATATGCCATATATGCTTTTGTCAGTTTAAGAATATGATTGGCCAGCATTTTCAGCTAGCTTGCTTACCAGCAAGGTGATTGGCTCTTTTTACTGGAGGGTGGGACTTACTTAATTCATCACCGTGCCTAATTTGGCACGGGTGTGACAAGGTTCTTGGTATAATCCAAAATGTCTATTTTACATCAACATTTACCTTATCTGTCTGATGTTTTTATTTTTGTGAGGTAATAAAGGCTGTTTTTAATACGTGGAAAACTCCTATTTCATAAAAAAATAGACTGCTAAAATTGTAAACTTAACGTAAAACTGAACTCCCCCACTACCCCCGTGATTGGACTAAACCCACTCTAAAAGTGGACTATTCCACTTTGCTTACTTAGCCATTAGCGATCTTTCTTCATGGCAGTTTGTATGTAAGCTACTAACCGCAACTAATAAAACAATAACGAGTGTGACTGATACATCTAAAATGCTCTCTCTAGATGTTTTTCAAAAGAATTTATAGATATTTTTTTTTTACTTTTGTGAAATAATTCTGTTTGCTTTAATTGAATTTTTCTCAGGTTTTCCTCATGTTTGCATGCTAGCTATATAGTAGCACTAAATATTAGCTAACATGCTAGTTGAGTGTAATGTTGGCTAATGTGTTAGCAATACATTAACATTTATAATAGGAAAAAAGTTACATTTAGCTGATTTTACCTCACATGTGAAGATATATCCTTATAACATAGTTCTCAGTTTAATACTGAGGCATTTGGATTTTTTTCCCCCACAGAGGTTTTAGACATACCTTCTTTTTCCAAGGTGAGTACATACCTGAGAAAGGCAAGTAAAATACTTAATATGTTAATTTTATCATATCTTACAATATTTACTTCAAAGTAATATAATATTTGTATCCACGTTCTGATCGTAAATTGTAATATCAGATTCAGAATGATTTATGACTAACTGATGAGCTCCTTACATGTCACAGGAGACAAGTCAGAGGAGAAAAGGTAAGAGAGGAGCGGATATGAATGCTGAAGCCACACAGAGACAGGAGAGAAGGTAAACACAAATGACACTTTTATGATTCAAATGACATATCTGCCACCTAATAGTTATAGAGATATCACTGGGTCATTTTACACAATAAGCCTGATGTGACCTTCATAAAAATATTCATTAACACTGGATAATATTTAAGTATATAAATAGTGATGACATTTTTCCTATAATTGGAGTTTAGGAGAAAGAATACACATGAAACTCCACTTCATAAATATACCACAACACTGTTGACTTATTTATTCATTATGGTCAGAAATTGTCAATTAATTTCCAATATCAACTCTGACAGGTTTTAATTACATGTAGAGGTTTATCTTAAAGCGCTTGTTTTAATACTGTACATGATCACTCCTATGGTAACAACTCATTCAGGGTGACTTGGCAGACATTCCACAAAATCTAAGGCTAATAATAAATGGACAGGAAAGTGTTGTTGCATTTTTCTCTGAGGAAATAAGTATGGAGTTTATTTAACATTTATGGAAGGAGTCTCCAAACAGTAAGTTTTCTTCCACAGGAAAGTCTTCAGGACAATGGGCGTTTGAGTTTTCCAGATTTTCCACGTGACAAGCTGAGTTTTTATTGACTTGCATCTTATTATCTTAAGGAACAAAACAGGCAATAAGGTGAGGCTGGTGAGGAAATGACTGTGAATAGCTGCCTTTTTATATTTCACAAGTAATAAAGTACTACCCTGAATCTTTTGTTGGCATTCAACAATGAATCTAACTATAAAACATTAAAAACATTTATAAAATAAATACTGTAATTGTTAGCTGTTTCTGGTGTATCACAGCACCTCATTCTGGACTATTTTTCTATAACACTACATCCTGTTGCATGATATTCCTTATATATTCCTTAAACTCCCCATCTACCGTCTCTGCTGTTTGGATTATTAACAAAATGAAGTTTGGATTATTACAGACTGTGTGCACAGAAGATGCAAATTCAATTTAAGTCAAAATATAATTCAGATGCAGACATGATTAGGAGCCAGCACAATATAGCATAATAATTTATTCTGCTAGCATGCTGTAAGTGACTTCACATAAGAAATGTACATAAGACAACAGTGGTACTGAAGCTTCCACATCTGGTCTGGTGTAAAATGGGCTTAAGGAGAGACATTATAAATTGACCTACAAATTATAGGGTCAGCTGCATTGTCACTACTCACAAATGTCACTACTCACATTCATGAATATAAAATTTACATGTATTATTTAAAAGCTTTTGATTGTAGGCATTATCATACAAAATATCATACAAATACAGTAATGATACTCATTCAGCAGAAGCAGGTGTATGTGTTTTTGTGTGGAGGGGGTGTAGAAAAAGCATGAATTATAGTTCCCTGTTGGAAAACATGATAACATATAATACAAAATTTCCACCCCAGACCAATAACAAAGATGTAATAACAAAGATGCTGGAAAAAAGTGAAAATGTAATTCTGTTAGACTTTTAAATCTTCCTGCTTGTAGAACACTATGATGTTATCCTTGCTACATTACTTACCATATTGATATTATAATTCAGCAAACGACACTGAAATGACTGACACAGAGCACTGAAGCACTGCAAATCCACTTAGCCTTATAGAGGATTTAAGAAGCTGATTTGTTACGTGTTTGTTTGAGTCTAAGGCACATGGACAAGCGGGTTTGATTATTTTTTAATAGATAAAGCATAATCCATAGGTTGGTCCTACAGCACATTGGATTTCTTATGTAATAAATAACACAAATCATATTTCATGATTTTGTGGAATCAGATACCTGAGCATGGTGGTCTTCAAGTTCTATCTGTAAAATTCTATTTTAAGAAAAAACCTGAATGACTTACGATGGAATCTAACATTCCACATGTGTATATGGTCAGGCGTTAACATAGCTACGGGGTATTGAATTGTTTATGGTGTTTTTAATTTACCTTTTTTTTTTTTTGTATTTATACATAGCTTTACACATTTATTGCCCTTTTAATGAACCCTAAGTACTACAAGTACTACTACAATGGTTTGTTATAGCTTTACTAGTAATGCTAGTATGCTTTTGACCTGATTTCTTCACTCTCCACTGCCAGAGAACAGCCCATTTGTCGGTCTTGTTTACAGCTTGGAGGATGCTTGTTTAGTTTAGAGTCTTCAGCACTGCTTTCTGTCAGTGAGACTTTAACTGTTTGGTGAAAGAGAGCATAGTCCACTCTGTAGGACTTCTGGGTAACTCTCACCATCTCTTTAAATTGCTGACCCCACAGGATTTCACTGGGAGTGTAGGAGGTGCGTGACTGGTGGAGAATCCCACTGCAGTCATCTGTGTAGGTGAAAGTCACCACCAGGTCAAAGCTGTCTTTGTGTAGATCTTGCAGTTTCATTTTATACAGAGGACTGCTGGCATTGATTCTGTGGAAGATATTCACTGGAGTGGCCAGAATGACATGACTGTTTTGGATTTCAAGGTTATGATAGGTTATTTCTGATTGACCAGTTGTGTGCACTGTGTGCCTGACCAGCTGGGCATGCGTGGTTCCTTCTACCATGTGGTTTCTACGGAAGTCACCAACTCGCCATGACAGACACAGATGCCCATTACGGCGGTTTATCACGGCAGTATTGCTGAATCCAATCGTCTGCGCTCTTTTCTTGGCCGAAGCCATTTTGGCAACCACAATCCCAATTACAAAGGTGTCGATGAAGACACTGATGATGTCTTGTATTGTCACAGTAATGATGGCCAGCATGCAGTTCTCAGACATGCCGCGTGAGCCATATCCAATGGTAGTTTGTGTCTCAAGAGAAAAGAGGAAGGCTGCTGTAAAACTTCTCACCTCATAGATGCATGGCTCATTGTTTGGGTCCCTCATGTCACCATGGATCATTGCGATAATCCAGAACAGGATCCCAAAGAAGAGCCAGGACAAGATATATGAGAGGGCAAAGGTCAAAAACATGGCCCTCCAGCGGATCTCCACCAGTGTGGTAAAGATGTCTGTCAGATATAAAAGCCATTCCTCAGGCACATGGCGAAACACTATGTTGCAGCTGCCATCTTTGTTCACATAACGTCTATTTGTGGAGCAGTAGCCATCATCTGCCTTCACGTTGGAGTAATACACTGTTCTTGAGTTCATGCTGCTGGCCTAAAATAAGGAAATATAAACACTCATGTCAGAGTTATGGGATTGCTGTTGATGGGGTAACAGGGTGACCTTCATCAGTTTAAACTTTGGGTGTCTTCTGAAATCTACTGCTCTGTATACTAGGCATTAGTTCAGCCTTAAACACCTGGATTTCATATTCACGTACTCTTGAAGACATCTATTTGGCATGTTCCTAAAACAGGCTTGGATACTTCTGTTTTAAATGATTCTCAAATAACACTGTATGGTGCCTTTAATTATTCTGTCTGAATCTAGGGAAACAAGGATAGTGCTGCACTCTAAACCATGAGAGGATGTTCATTTTTTTCATTCATTGTTTTAGATTTAAAGATTATTTAATTCATTTTTATTTAGTTTCATTTTTCTGTAGTTTCTTTAGTTCTGTTTTAGTCCTACCCAGTGTTCCTGAGATATACCCTGGATCTACTGCAACCCTGATGAGGATAAAGCATCTGCTGAAAGTTAATAAATTAATCAATCTTGGCATTCATCATTCATTCAAATCGGCTGATGGTGATTATGCTGCCTGTGTGGAGGTGGTGAGGATTGTTTGTCGTGGAAAAAAGGAAGATTTTTGGTCGGGGGCTCTAGCCATTCCAAATCAGTGATTTAACACCAGGCCCAGTGGAAAAAAGCTCTCGGAAGGCCACCAAAATACGTGGAATCAGGAATGGTTCCAGGAGTTTCTGATACGTCATCTACATTTATAAAAAGGCCAACACACCCTTCCAACATGACAGTGACCCAAAGCACAAATCCAAGTCAACAAAGGAATAACTTTAGTAAAAGATCAACATTTTTGGAAAAGTCCAGTCAGGTTTGTGCAGACTTTTTATATCCACTGCTCAAAGTGACCCCTACTTCCGGTTGAAGTGGGCCCTTAATGTTGAATCAGCATCAGTTGGTCTTACCATAAGTCCTAATTGGAATCATTCTAAGAAATGCTGTGTCTGACATGCATGTGAAGGATACAGTGTTCATTGTCAGTTATGACTCACAAAATGAATAACATGAAACACAGAATAAAAACAAAAACATTTACATGATTTTGATCTTAGATTCAGTGCAAACTGTTAGACCTGCCCTGCAAATGATCTACCCTGTACTTCATTCTGGACCCACAACAGTCCGGACAGTAAGCATTACCCTGGATACCATGGTAATGATACCACTTGACAGATTTGCTGTCCTGATCACAGATGTGCCAGTGAGACACGCACCAACAATTTGTCCTCTTTTGAACTCTGATATGTCTCTCATTACGTTGTGTGGATTGCAATATTTTATGTACTGCTAATTCAGCCTTTACACACTGGTCTTACTTATGGAATGTGAAATCAGTGAAGATTGGCCACGAGGTCACCCATATATAGGTGTGAAACCACCAGTGTTGGCCAGTGTTTCAGTTTTATTATCCAACTTCCGTATTCATTTTCTATTCTGATAAATGTCTACTCTGTTCTATTGTATTTTGTTGTCTTCAGAAACTCTTCCTTCTTGATACCTTAATTTTTAAATCTATGCGGCAGTGTTTATGTTGCAACACTGAATATGCAAATGACTAGATTACATCATCAAGCAACTTTTTGAAAACAAGGTGTGCTAGTGTGTAAAGAATAGCCAACACTTTCAGTCTGGAATATAATATCATTAAATAGGAAATGTCAAGGCTTGAGGATGCAATTGACTGGAAATCAGCTAAGTAAGTTTCCCAGGAAATTTTTAGTTTGGTTTATCCCAGGAAATAGGATGACATCTCAAGGTTGAATATGACTCACTAATAAATTTTGAAGCAGCTGATTTAAATAATAGGTTAGATACTGCAAAGTTGAAGAAGAACAATAACAGGAGAAATATCTGGAAATTTCTGTGATTCAGAAATGATGAAGCTGTTGGCTATGTGGAGGACAAAACGTTGAGGTTACATATGAACAAACAGCCTGCAGACTCTAAGAATGTGGTGTAAGCAGAATATAAACAAAGTGAATTTCTGTTAAATTGAATAGTTTGTTATTAGTCATAACTTTCATGTGACTGCATATGTCCTGGTAAAATATTGTTTGAATTTTAAATAATGCCAAGCCTGAATCATTTCTGAGAATGAAAACACCACCAAAGATCTCTCAGATGTCATTTGGCTGAATTCTAGCCTCACTTTTCTGGTTTTTAGCTTGACTTTTTACAGTACATGGACACCTGAGAAAGCGGTGTTCACATATACGGCTGCTAGATTCTAATATAATACAGTGATCATGCAACAGCCAACCTGCATGATGATGTGCTGGAGAAGCTTTTTGATCTCAGCTGATGCCAGTGCCCGGCGAGGGGACATCGGGAAGCAGTGTGCGATAAAGTGTGTTTTGAAGTGCTGTAAGAAGGTGGGTGTCCATGCTAGGCTAAAAACAAATCATAGCCCATGATTTCCCATCTGTCTTATTTTTCAACTTTTGCTCCCTGGACAATAAACTGGACTACATCCGACTCCAGCAGAACACAGGGTGATATTTTAGAGACTTCTGCGTGTTTGTTTTAACAGAGACACTGGACCCCATGCAGTTTGCATATCATCCAACCTACTTCACAGACAATGCCATTGCTGCCACCCTCCATCTGGCCCTCACACATCTGGACAAAAAGTACACATATTTACGAATAATGTTCATAGACTTCAGTTCAGCATTCAACACAATCATCCCTCAGCACCTGTTTGAAAAGCTGAGCCTGCTGGGCCTGATCACCTCCCTCTGTAACTGGATCCTGGACTTCTTAACTGGAAGACCTCGATCAGTTCAACGTCTCCAACACCACCACAGTGAACACTGGGGCACCTCAGGGCTGTGTGGTCAGTCCACTGCTGTTTACTCTGTACCACGTCATGTTCGCAGATGACCCAACCGTGGTGGATCTTATTAGCAATATTGTGATCGCACAGAGCGGCCACTCTACGTTGAACATTGATGGATCCTACATGGAGATCATCAAGAGCACCAAATTCCTTGGTGTTCACCTGGTGAAGAACCTCACTTGGTCTCAAAAAGTATGCATAGGTGCGATTCTGTTCATTGCTGGGCCTGAACACCTCCCTCTGTAAGTGGATCCTGGACTTCTTAACTGGAGGACCTCAGTCAGTCCAGATATGGAACAAAGTCTCCTACACCAGTGATTTTCAACCACTGTGCCGAGGCACACAAGTGTGCCGTGAAAGATCGTCAGGTGTTCCGTGGGAAATGATCCAATTACTTTTAATTGTGCCTGGCAGAGTATTGAAATACTCCTCCACATCAGTAGGTAGCACAATAATGACCTTGTTAATTCATGACAGTAGTAACAAGAACTCTATTTCTTAGTAACAAAAATATGTATGCCCACATGAACATACATTTCATTATATATACTGTTTTAGGTTACAGTGTGTTATTTTTCAAACCTTTTTGGTTGGTGGTGTGCCGTGGGATTTTTTTTAATCTAAAAAATGCGCCATACCTCATAAAAAGTTGAAAAACACTGTCCTACACCACCACAGTGAGCACTGGGGCCCCTCAGGGCTGTGTGCTTAGTCAACAGTTCGTAGATGACCCAAGCGTGGTGGGTCTTATCAGCAAGAATGTGAGTCAGCTTACAGAAAGGAGGTGCAACAGCTAACAGCCTGGTGTAGAGCCAACAACCTGACTCTGATCACTGACAAAACGAAAGAGATGGTTGTTGACTTAAGGAGAGCACAGAGTGGCCACTCTACACTGAACATCGACAGATCCTACATGGAGATCGTGAAGAGCACCAAATTCCTTGGTGTTCACCTGGTGAAGGTGAGGCGTCTCTGCTTTCAGCAAAGGCTTAGGACGTTTTGGCCTGACCACGTTCTACAGAGGGACCACCAAGAGTATCCTGAGCAACTGCATCACTGCCTGGTTCAGGAATTTCACGGTTTCAGACCGTGTTCTATGTTCTATGACCGTGTTCAGCTCTGTGTTTTATGTAGCATCAGGGGCCTGGAGGAATGTGTTTTCATTTCACTGTATACTGCCTCAGCTATATATGGTCGAAATGACAATAAAATCCTCTTGACTTGACTTGATTAAATTGTTAGATAACTACAAAATTATATCCAGCAAAATAGGTTTTGCATTTTCCCATTGTTCATGATGCTCATTTTATTTAATTTAAATGTAATAGATACATAGTTTTCAGGAAATTATATAGGGCCGCCACACATTTATTGTGTTTGTGAAGGGTCATAAGTAGAGAAAAGCATATTAAACAAATTTATTTAATATGTCAGCAACAGATGTTTTGAAGGAAATCATGACCTTCAAGATTGCAGTAACTAGGTTCTTACTCTATGGACTTATTGAAAGCTTTTGGCTTCCAGTTAGACATTTTTAAGCAGATTTTTCTGTAATTGTGGAAATGTGGAAATGTTTTTATCCTGAAGTTACAGTGTGAGTGCCTATTGTGCAGGATCACTGCCCTGCCTGTGGACTTTCCCCGGCAGAACAGCACTGTGTTGTTTAGGCTTAATTTCATGCATGAGCACACACATCCGCTATAGATAGACCAACAGACAGACAGACAGACAGACACACACACACACACACACACACACACACCTTAATTATTGTTGAAACTAACTGTGTGTTAGTCCAATGCCTATGACCTATAGCATTCAATGAGCTGATTGAACACCCCTCCCCCTCCACACAAACATATTTATGTGTTATGTAAAGTAAGTACACATGCGCACAATAAACTTTATACTTGCACACATTTTCCCAAGCACGCACACACACACATACACACACTTGCAATTATATGTTATGCCTTATGTAAGGTAAGTACACATGCACACACACATCTATATATTTGTTGAAATTATCTATGAAAATTAACATTGCCTATGACCTGTATTCTTTAAAGAATGAGCTGATGAGCTGACCACGCACACACACGCTCATAAGGCACAAACATGATCATGCTCATATGTGTATATACTGGTTTTTAAAGGTAGGTACATACACCATAATATTTGTTGAACCGGTGAAACTGTGTTCATCATATCCAAACTTCACATATTTCTAAATACTGTTTTTCAAAGGTAAATACACACACTCACACATTTACTTGTATGTGTTGCCAAAAGTAGGTATACACACAAACAATGCAAGAACTACAAACATGCACATATATTTTCTACAACAAGCCCATAAAAATTTAAGATGGCTATAGGATTCATTTCTAGCAACCGTGATTGATTGCAATCACAGCTGGCCTCATACCAGGCCACAAGACCAGAATCACTATAGCTGCACAGATAAAATTTTATTTCCATTTCCTCTCATGAAGCGGTGCCTGGAAGTGACAGATAAATGAGCAGGCCATGCTCACTGCTGGCCGCCATTGGAGCTTTGTGTTCAGATGCAGGCATGCTGCCTCTGAGTGGACCACATGGCCTTTCACTCACCCGATTCTGGCGTGCCCAATGTTCCGCCTGCTTTTCCTACTCTCATTGTTGAAAGAGGTAATTAAGCGAAATTGTCTGCTATGTATCAAAAGCTGTCTGACTGTCTCTACTTTCTCTCTCCCTCTCTCTTTTCTTGACAACTTTGTCTGATGGACACACACTTGAATATCTTCGCACCTTTTTAGAAAAGTGAAAAGTTTGGATACTTCAAATGGTACACAAATAGCAATGAGAGAAAAGCTGAGTATTGTGTATGTGAGTGAATGTGGAGTGTGTATGTGTGTGTGTGTGTGTGTGTGTGTGTAGTGGCAGTGGTCAGAGGACATGGAGAGAATTCATTCAATAGTTTTTCCACAGTGTTTTTTTTCTTCTGTCATAATTTTATTCATGTGTTCAGTTGTATTCCTGTCTGTCATTCAGTTGACGAGTACTCATTCCTTCCTTTCCAGGTCTATTTTAAGATAGTCAATCTGGGAATGCTTACCATTTGCCACTCTCTACTTTCCCGCTATTGCTTTCCTCTGTGCTCATTGTCAGTACAATTTATCATAATAGATCAGTTGCCTGGAGATACAAACCTCCTCGCAACAAAGCATGATCTTGGCAGGTTGCTGAATTTTTAGCTGTTGCATGGCATTGAGTCTTCTATTCTGTGTAGCCTTCCTTTTATTTTATGCCAAAGTCAATATTTGTGTCTGCTATTTGAGGCATATTTAGGATAATTATTACCTCATTACTACAATTATTACTTTCCCTGCTGCATTTTATTCACATCTGCATCACTATATCGCAAGCCCTCAGGGCTGTTTTGTCAGTTTTATTACATATTTATAATATCTTTGCAGTTATAAAGTGCTTGAATATATCTTTGCTTTCAGGGGCTGACAAATTATAAATCCAAACCCTCCAGTGTCCATTTACTGAATTACTTAAAAAAATTTTTTAATACATGTCATTTATTAAATTATTAATTGAATTACTATTTGTTGCATCTAGTTGCCTACCAGGTAAATATAAAACCAATAGCCCAGACAAAAAATCTGCTTGTCCCTGTGCTACTGATTTGTCCACCACATACTTTGTAAGTACTTGTGAATTTAGTGTAGCATATTTTAAAAATTAGACTAGTCTCCCAAGTTTCAAATCATGTTCACCCTATCGTCAGGAGACTAAGTTTGAATCACAGCAATAAGATTCAGTGGATTAAATTTGCATTCTATAAATGACACAATCTAACTTTTGAGTGGCTTATGGATCTCTAAGGTGGATCTTTTTACGTGAAAGCATGTAATCTAATATAAAGCACTTGCTAAGCTGAGACAGAGAGACTCCTGCTTGGCTGCCTTGTCTTCCTGCCACCCACATCCCCATGCTTCTGTGCTGATCCAGAACTCTGATGGCTTAACACGCCTTGGCGAGGCGTAAAGTACAGAATACTGGCCCATTGCTGGTCGAGGAAACTCCACACACAACTGGAGTGAGACAGGGCAGAGAACAGAAAAGATGGAAACTGGAAGCAGCCCAAAGTGCAGTCCACAGGCAAAAGACAGATCTATAGCAGCCAAACCGCTAGTAGCGTGCACAGTACTAAACGCTAACCCCACCCTGGCACTAAACTGGCAAGTGCAAATCAGATCAAGAGTCCTGATTTAGGAACAACCAATGATACTAATATGTATACAGTAATGACAGAAAGCACAACTGGTCACAGTTCATGACTCTCTGCTTCTTGATAAATGTACACCCTGTTTTTTTTCCTGGACAGAGGCACAGCTTTGGCTGCCAGATTGTGGCACGTAGTCTCAGTAGACATAGACAGAATGTCAGCTTGGTATCCATCCCACTGCACACTGGTAAAGGTAATATGTCTCGGCTGACATAGAACAGGTCTATAAGATGCGCAATAAATTAAAAAAAATTGTAAACAGGTGTCTTACAGTGTCACCTTTGCGTCCCATCTTCTATAATGGCATCATCAGGTGCTGTAAATGACATACAGTGGGGCAAAAAAGTATTTAGTCAGCCACCAATTGTGCAAGTTCTCCCACTTAAAAAGATGAGAGAGGCCTGTAATTTTCATCACAGGTACACTTCAACTATAAGAGACAGAATGAGAAAAAAAAATCCAGAAAATCACATTGTCTGATTTTTAAAGAATTTATCTGCAAGTTATGGTGGAAAATAAGTATTTGGTCAATAACAAAAGTTCATCTCAATACTTTGTTATATTCCCTTTGTTGGCAATGACAGAGGTCAAACGTTTTCTGTAAGTCGCCACAAGGTTTTTACACACTGTTGCTGGTAGTTTGGCCCATTCCTCCATGCAGATCTCCTCTAGAGCAGTGATGTTTTGGGGCTGTCGCTGGGCAACACGGATTTTCAACTCCCTCCAAAGATTTTCTATGGGGTTGAGATCTGGAGACTGGCTAGGCCACTCCAAGACCTTGAAATGCTTTTTACGAAGCCACTCCTTCGTTGCCCGGGCGGTGTGTTTGGGATCATTGTCATGCTGAAAGACCCAGCCACGTTTCATCTTCAATGCCCTTGCTGATGGAAGGAGGTTTTTACTCAAAATCTCACGATACATGGCCTCATTCATTCTCTCCTTCACATGGATCAGTCGTCCTGGTCCCTTTGCAGAAAAACAGCCCCAAAGCATGATGTTTCCACCCCCATGCTTCACAGTAGGTATGGTGTTCTTTGGATGCAACTCAGCATTCTTTCTCCTCCAAACACGACAAGTTGAGTTTTTACCAAAAAGTTCTATTTTGGTTTCATCTGACCATATGACATTCTCCCAATCCTCTTCTGGATCATCCAAATGCTCTCTAGCAAACTTCAGATGGTCCCGGACATGTACTGGCTTAAGCAGGGGGACACGTCTGGCACTGCAGGATTTGAGTCCCTGGCGGCGTAGTGTGTTACTGATGGTAGCCTTTGTTACTTTGGTCCCAGCTCTCTGCAGGTCATTCACTAGGTCCCCCCGTGTGGTTCTGGGATTTTTGCTCACCATTCTTGTGATCATTTTGACCCCACGGGGTGAGATCTTGCGTGGAGCCCCAGATCGAGGGAGATTATCAGTGGTCTTGTATGTCTTCCATTTTCTAATAATTGCTCCCACAGTTGATTTCTTCACACCAAGCTGCTTACCTATTGCAGATTCAGTCTTCCCAGCCTGGTGCAGGTCTATAATTTTGTTTCTGGTGTCCTTTGACAGCTCTTTGGTCTTGGCCATAGTGGAGTTTGGAGGCTGACTGTTTGAGGTTGTGGACAGGTGTCTTTTATACTGATAATGAGTTCAAACAGAGGCCATTAATACAGGTAACGAGTGGAGGACAGAGGAGCCTCTTAAAGAAGAAGTTACAGGTCTGTGAGAGCCAGAAATCTTGCTTTTTTGTAGGTGACCAAATACTTATTTTCCACCATAACTTGCAAATAAATTCTTTAAAAATCAGACAATGTGATTTTCTGGATTTTTTTTTCTCATTCTGTCTCTCATAGTTGAAGTGTACCTATGATGAAAATTACAGGCCTCTCTCATCTTTTTAAGTGGGAGAACTTGCACAATTGGTGGCTGACTAAATACTTTTTTGCCCCACTGTACATGTCATCATGTGCTGTACATGAGTTTTCCCTGTTGGATTCAGACTTTTGTGTGTAATTCTGATGTTAGTTGCAGTTACTTAATAGGTGTTTCTGGAAGACAAGTCTGGAAGGTGATTACTGGTTTGAGAATTAGATAAGCATCTAATTAAGCATCATGCAAACTGTATGTCCAAAGCATCACACATGCAGAGTTATGATTTTGTCACAAATCGCTGAACTGACGGAGCACGCTGGTTGTGCCGGTGTAGATAAATCAAACCCAACGCGGAGATAGACGGCGGACAGGGGTTTTATTAAACAAAAGAAACAGAGATTCACACAGACGCTACACAAAGACGAGGACTAGCAAACTAATGCAGACAGACGGCCACTATAAATAAGGAACATAATCAGAGACACATTGGGAACAGGTGAACAAAGGTGGAAACACATTAGGAAGAGGCGTGGCTAAAACGAACACATGACTGAATAAACAAAACCCCTGCTGAAGGCCCCCTAGTGGTCCATCGGGGGCAATTGCCCCCGTAACAGATTTGTATTTAATTTTCTTTTTTGTTTCAGTGTCTCAGTGTTTGAAACCACATCAACACATCTGAGATACTACTTGCCATAGTTCGTCATTATTGGCATGCAGTTTGCACATTGCTAAAGTGGTAGCTGTATGCTTCATTCATTAGCCTTAGAGCTCCGTTGCAACACTAAAGCTAGCATGTATGATGTTGTATGATGTTGCAGTAAAAGAATTGCACATTTTAAAAGAAATCTTTGGCTGCAACTTGAGATCAGCAGCCACAGACTGCATAGTGTGGTGGGTTCAGGACTTTTTAAAAAAGGAACAATAGGTTGATGGCATAGGATTAGATGAAAAACTCAGGGGACAGCTACAAATATGGTCATGCAGTTGCGATACACAAATGAAACATGTCAACAGACAGAAATAAAGTTTTCTGTGATGTCTGCTATTAGAATTATCTGCTTCATCTTATAATCAGACATAGAAAGCACACAGTATATTAAAGGAGAAGTTCAGTTCTAGAACAAAAATCTACAAATAATTTGCTGTCCCCCTTTTCATCCAAGATGTTCATGTCTTTCTTTCTTCAGTTGTAAAGAAATTATGTTTTTTGAGGAAAACATTTCAGGATTTTTCTCCATATAGTGGACTTCAATGGTGCCCACGAGTCTGAACTTCCAAAATGCAGTTTAAATGCAGCTTCAAAGGGCTCTAAATGATCCCAGCCGAGGAAGAAGGGTCTTATCTAGCCAAACGATCTGTCATTTTCCTAGAAAATAAAAAATTGTATACTTGTTAACCACAAAAGCTCGTCTGGCACTAGCTCTGGGATGCGCGTCTGTGGCGCTATGTAATACATAATCACGTTAAAAGGTCAGGAAATACAGACCCAGTGTTTACAAAGTGAACGTGCAAAGACCATGGAGGTGCAAATAAGTCAAACGCTCTCTACTAACAAAAAAGGTTGATATCGAGGTGCAGAGCGAACAACCACAGCTTCAGTCGCTCAGGATGTTTTAAAGGAAATTTTTGAGCAGTCATGTTATTTTCAAGCGGATGCAATCTTTTAGGTTTAAAACGATTTCCACATCCAGGGTACACACACGAACTTACCATTTAAAAAAAAAACGGACACAAAGACATATAACTTTGTGTCATTCCACACGCAACAACTTCAGAGCGGTCCTCTTTCTCCACACTAATAAACACTGGGTCTGTAGTTCCGTCTACGTCACGTGCGACCTTTCGACATGATTACGTAATACGTAACGTCGCGGAGGTCACGAGTGACGTAGGCGGAACTACAGACCCAGTGTTTACTAGTGTGGAGAAGGAGGACCGCTCCGAAGTCGTTGCTTGTGGAATGACAAAGTTATATGTCCAAAAATTTCCTTTGAAAATCCTGAGCGATTGAAGCTGTGGTTACTCGCTCTGCACCTGGATATCAACACACCCATACATTCCCGTTGTACCTTTTTGTTAGTAAAGAGTGTTTGGCTTATTTGCCCTTTCTTGGTCTTTTTGCACGTTTGCTTTGTAAATACTGGGTCTGTAGCTCCGCCAACGGCATGTGTGACCTTTTGACATGATTATGTAGTACATAGCGTCGTGGATGCGCATCCCAGAGCTAGTGCTAGGCGAGCTTTTGTGGTTAAAAAGTATACAATTTTTAATTTTTCTAAGAAAATGACAGATCGTTTGGCTAGATAAACGATTCTTCCTCGGCTGGGATCGTTTAGAGCCCTTTGAAGCTGTGTTTTTTTTTTTACTGCATTTTGGAAGTTCAAACTCACGGACACCGTTGAAGTCCACTATATGGGGAAAAATCCTGAAATGTTTTCCTCGAAAAACATAATTTCTTTACGACTGAAGAAAGAAAGACATGAACAACTTGGATAAAAAACGGGGTGAGTCAGTTATTTGTAGATATTTGTCTTTTGTTTAGGCAAGGTTTTATTGGGATCATCACATACAGTGACAGAAGTAATGATCTGTTCATTAAGCTGCACACATGCATTTTATTTCAATAGGTTAATTTGCTTACTCTTTAGTTCTTAGTTCTGTGTTGTGTTATGTAGCTCTGTGTTTTTATGTAGCATCAACATCCTGGAGGGACATTTTCATTTCACTGTGTACTGCATTAGCTATATATGGTCGAAAAGACAATAAAGCTTCTTGACTTGACTTCATCCACAAGGACTTATGTAATAATTTTGCTGCCTAAAAGCTTCTTCAGAAGCCCTCAAAAGTTTGCAGACACCAAATGTCTCTTGACTGGTCAATTGCATTTGAGGTAAGCGGGAATCCATATATTATTCATTCATTGTCTACCGCTTATCCGAACTATACTCGGGTCACGGGGGACCTGTGCCTATCTCAGGCGTCATTGGGCATCAAGGCAGGATACACCCTGGATGGAGTGCCAACCCATCGCAGGGCACACACACACACTCTCTTCATTCAAAAACACTACGGACAATTTAGAGATGCCAATCAACCTACCACGTATGTCTTTGGACTGGGGGAGGAAACCCCCGAGGCACGGGGAGAACATGCAAACTCCACACACCCCGGCGGAGGCGGGAATCGAACCCCCAAACCTGGAGGTGTGAGGCAAACGTGCTAACCACCAAGCCACCGTACCCCCCCGGATCCATATATTAATTTAATTTAATTCAATTTGCTACATTTATGAAAATGCATGTCTCTTGATGAACAAAACCTTTACCATGTTCCCTAAGGCAGGTCCTTAGTTTAAATTGAGCCGACTCTCTGGCAATTCTTTACATGCTTAAAATTCATTAATGACTAATATAATAAAATGTGAGTGTCCCATGAGCTCATCAAAACCTCCTTATTCCATCCCAAGACTTAAATTTCTAATCCAGTATATTGCCATTTGGGTCCTGCAAGGCTTAACAGGCTGTCTGTTAATTATTTTTAAATGGTGAAATTTTAGACAAAACTAGATGATAGGAAAGGTATATTCACATTTAACAGGCCATTTTTTGTCTGAAATTCACAGTACTAACATTTAATACTTTATAATGCTTATATGCATAGGAAATTCTACTTGATAAATCTAGCCTAACTGTAATAGGAGTTGTTACTTTATAAAACATGATGTCCTAAGACATCAGTGCAAGAAGGAAAATTACAAGAAAAAGCCACAGATTCTAAAGACATCACACTGCCAAAAATCACACACTGATTTTCATTACTTACCAAAGAATGTCAGCAAAATTCATTTAAAGATAATAAAAGACATCCCTGATCTCTTAAATGTTTGGGCATATGCAGCGGGTAATTGAAACTAGTGATTATTCTCTGTTCTGGTGATTGGAATCTTAAGCTTTCTTAACAACTGAACAGCTTCAGTTTTATTTCAAGCGAAGCATTTCATAAATACAGTGTAGTCTATCCTTTCCCCAGTATTGGCAATGCTTTAAGTGCTTTAAATTCAAACCATTTAGGACTGGTGCTAAATGTTTTAACTAGGAGTTTTAAACCATTTCAGACTTTTTTTTTATTGGCCACAGTGATTTCATATGTTTCTTAAAGTTGAAATGAATGACACTTTTTATTTTTGCAATACGTTCATATGATTGATATTGGGAGTGTCATCCATTGGATTAGGTTGTCTTCTATTATTTTGAGTAGTAGTACAAGGTTTTTGTTGAATAGCTCTGACAGCCTGGAGGAAATATTTGTTCCGAGTTGAGTTATGTTGCTCAGTTAAAAGGAATTTGCAATGTAGTTTCTGAGATGTATAATTCCACGCATCCCCATATAGTGATTCGTTTTCTCCCTAAATTGGTCTTGCCATTAGCTACCAACTATCTTCTATTACGTCATGACTACCAGCAAGGAAGAGTGGGGCAAACGGGTGCCACCTCCAATACGTGAAGTCAGCTCCCAAATCTTTTCAAACTGCTGCTGATGCTGCATCATAGGGCAGCAAGACACTTTGGTGAACATGCAATCTGTCCTGTTCTGCATACGTGATCTCACAGATGATCACAGTTGGTTTGTGTTGTTCTGATAGACAGAAGAGAGAATGCTCCATTTCTGTCGTGCCCCTTGTTTCAAATGAATCTACATGTTTAGTAACCTCTCTGAACGAATTTGTTTTGTAGGAACAGTTGCACAGCAACTGGATGCTATAGTGTCACATGATAGTGGATGATATTTTGCCACAAAGTTAGGGGCACATGATTGTCCAGAATGTCTTTGTATGCTGTAGCATTCTGGATTTTCTTCACTAGATATAAGTGGGTTTAGTCCAAACCTGTACATGTGGATGGTATTTTGTAAGGCTGTGATTTTAAAATCTAGCACTGCCAAACTGCCACTGTGCCCTTGAGCAAGGCCATTAAACCTCAGTTGCTCAGAATTGTACAAATAAGATAAATGTAATTCTCTCTGGATAAGGGCATCTGCCACATGCCATAAGTGTCAACAGTGTCTACATACTTAAATGTACAGCATTTGGCAGATGCCCTTATCCAGTATCTATCAATTAATACATCAATACTGGTTCACTCAGTCAGAGACTAAGGATACCGTGAGACCAAGACTCTGTTGCAGGGAAATGTTGCACACAGAATCTTTTTTTTTTGTTAAGCAAAAGGAAAAAATAAGTTCTAGTTGAGCCAGTGTGTCAGGTGTTTGAACATCTAGGGGAGGTTCAATCCACCACTTTGGTGCCAGAACAGAGAAGAGTCTTGATGCATACCTACCTTGTGCCCTGAGAGATGGTTGCAGAAGTCCAGTCGGGAAAGGACAAGAGACTGAAAAAGCACAGTAGTGGCCTTTGTGGGTAAAAATGGCAGAAAGATGTCATCAGATAGATGTCTAAAGATGTAAAGGAGAAACCGTCACAAGCCTGTCAAATTAGCAATGTGAGAGGAAGAGGAAAATTGATTATCCACAGTTACCCCAAGGTTGTGAGCAGTGGTCGAAGGCGAGATCAGCAAGTTTTCAAGACAATTCCAAGATCCTAACCTGAAGATAAATCACCTGGGCTGAACCGCAGTTTGGTTTTGCTGGAATTGAATTACAACTGATGAACTGTCATCCATGATGAATTGTCTATCAGACATGCTAAGATCTGAACAGATGTCATGGTAACTGAGGGAGGGAAGGAGAAGATAAGTTGTGTATCAGCAGCATAGCAGTCTGTAGTTGCTGATATCTAACTGATCCAGAGCTGGTTTCTGGATGGGAAAATTCCTTGCTTTCCTAAAGGTAAATAAAGCCATTTATAGGTAGGAACCATTTATAATTGAGCTGAAGTGCATGAGGTCTTGTGAGATGGTCTGAAAGATTGTGGAAGGGTTTCTATCCAGTGGGTAGGTGGTAGGATTGCAGGACTTGTAGGATGTCTTCTGTTTCTAGTAGTTGAGAAATGTGACAGTGAAGGAGTAGGTGAATCCTGCTGATTTTCTCAGTCTGCTTAGTGAGATTTTACTCATAGGGAGAGAGAGAGAGAAAGAAAGATTGTGTTTGTGTTCTATGGTTTAAGTTGGCTGAGCTTGTATGCTGCTTACTAATAGATGATAGAGTACTTAATGTTGCGTTTTTTTTACTTCCTAGGGGAACAGGTCATTGAAGATAAAGTTAGTCCCTTTTAGTTCTCTCTTGTTCTTTTGTCTTGACTAGTTCTTTTTTATTGTTAATTGTTAATTCAAATATAGCAATCATTGATCTGGGTCAATTTTGTGACTCTTTGGTATTGGGCATGCTGAGATGTTGTGTTTCTCGTAGTCTAAGTTTGTTTTGCTTCCTTTGGGTTGTGTATCTACTGTCGTCTTTTTCAATTTTTTTATTTTCTATCATTTTAGCATTTCCATCAGGGCAGTGAATTTATTTTTTGTTGTCTCTTTGGGGGTCATTAATTTGTTAATATGTGTAGGCTGAGGTGTACGACTTTGCTTCAGACAGCAGCCAATGATGAGTATAGTGTGATACTCAACACAAAAACAATAGTCCATTTTAAACATACTGTATATGGGCACATACAGAAATTACACAATTACACACAGACACAATGTGAATATCTCTCCCTTTTTTCTCTCAAACCTAATTCTATATCCATACCACAAATCATCATTAACATGTAGTGTTTCAGGAAAATTCTCTTCCTTCTATGACTTCTATATGATCAATGCATGCATGAGCCGCCCCTTCATTTTTCCATGAAGCCATTTTCTGCGTTTGATTTCTCTACACCTTGCTGCTCATGGGAAGTGACATGGAACATGGCCTTCAGCTCCTGGTCATCTGGGTCATATGGCAGCATTCAGTTCTCCAGCACTGCTGTTATGTTTCCTGTACTGCTCCAGGCTCTTACAAGTCCATTACATGCCCACTTTACACAAATAACATTCTTGCAACCATTCAGGGTTCACCGACACTAAATCAAGCCGTGATTTGCCCAAGGTCCTGACTCACCCATTCTGACCTTGACTGTTTCACTGCTCTGGAAGTCACGTGCACATTATTTAGCTAAAGTTTCACCAACAAAAGGATGCCATGCACCAGAACGTAAAGGCTATGTTTAGCAGAGTGAGTGGTTGCATAACATGACTTGAAAAACAGGCTGTTAGGAACTGATTTGCGAGGTTAAAATTAAGCAGATAAGGCATCATGTCTCACTTCATCTCTGTTGTCTCAGCACTACACTGTTGATTTAAAATTAATAACTGTATATTGACATAAATAAGGATACTTAAATACCCACATTCATCATATAGTCACATCTGTGATTTAAATGAAGTGTAGTGTGTTAATTGGTAATTTCATTTTATTTAATGTGTTTCTTTAATGTGTGTTTTATCTGTTTTATTTCGGTAGATTGATAGTATCTAGGATTATTAAATGACTTGTCTTAGATTTGCTTAAGCAAGATTACAAGATTTTTGGGTTGTAAGATTTTTGGCTTATACATATTTTGTTAATTTTCTATGAAATAAAATAATCAGTGTAGGTCAAGAGACTGTGCTTGACGTGCACACACACACGCACACATGCACATAGACTTGAATGGTTAAGAAATGTTTAAAATAGAAAAAAGAATAGTAAAACAATGATGAATGTCAGTGAATGATTCAGAACACAAGCTGGTTTGTGGCATTCCTTGGAATTTGATATTATGATTTATGGTGTATGAAAAAAAATAACTTGTATGAAAAATTAGAGTTGTTTATAATGGGGAAAAAATGATTTTGCTATAAGATTTTTACAACACTATAACGCACTTGGCTGCTTTAAGTTGATATATTAATATCCAAACCACTAAATATTACAATTATTGGTTTAAAGTTATCAACATTTGTATGTCAATCCAAAAACCTTGTCTTGTTTTGAGATCCTGAACTGTCTGTTAGCAGATTGCACTGAGTGACTGACTTTCTGTGATTAAATGGCTTAAAATGCAGTCTGTTCTTGTGTCATTTCATCTTGAAGACAATCCACCCATGGCCTTCAGCCTACCAAGAGGGCATTTATTGCTTGCCACACACACACACACACACACACACACACACACACACACACACACAAATAAACCACATCCGATTCCCAGCCTGACTCCAACAGGAAAATAGGAACCACAAATCCCTAGAATATAGAAGGGTGTTGGAAGTCTGGGCTGAGTATTTGCTGGATACAAATTCTTAACCACACCTCACAATTTTCCTAATGCCAGGCACCCACAATCCACAGTTTAATAAGGCCGTGGGTCAATTTTTTGGCCACGAGCTAATGCTTGAGACAGTTTTATTGCTTGGCTGATTTGTTCTTATTCATGTGCTTATAGTGTCCTTACAATAAATCATTGGTTTTTTTTTTGTTGCAAAGACTTCAGACATCAAAATATATAGAAACACACACACCTTTGAGAGGAGAAGTAGCTTACCTGAGCTGTTTCTATCCTTGTAGATTGTGAGGTGTGAGGACCTGTATGCAAGACGACACTCAATCTCAGCCAACAGCAGAGTCTGGATTGGGCAAGAATGTGTGAAAGAACCAACCCACCTGTACCTTTACTGAGAAACTGGCTCACATGTCTCAGAGGGTGAAAGTTTCTGTGTGTGTGTGTGTGTGTGTGTGTGTGTGTGTGTGTGTTTGTGTACTCACCTTTAATCTCTTATGTGAAGACAATCACTTGTATGCCAGCAGATTATAAAAATAATAAGAAAACTTGACTTCTTTTTAGAAGGCAAACCGCATGTGCCTGCACAGCTTGTTTATATCTAATATTACACTTTGTCCTCATCACACAATAACCTGTCCTTTCTAAACAACTGAGGCATTTCAAGAACTGTAGCTGGAAAACAAGGAAATGGTTCACTTACAGTTGTCAAAACAAAAATGTGATTACTTTTGATGAGGGTGAAGGAAAGTATTGCAGGAGTAATATGGGCTGGGAAGTCAACAACATGACTGACTTACTGTGTTAGACAGTCATACAAACATGCCTGTTTTTGAACATCGGGGGTTCAAAGAGACAACATACTACTTGTGGTAACTACATAATTGTCTTTGTATAAAAACAACAAGAATTATTGTAGTTTTTATTGTAAATTATTTTTCTTATTTTTTATCTTTCTAATCATGGCAAACTACACAAAAAAGAACGAATGGCAAGACATCCAAGCATTTTTTTTTCATTGAGAAAGCTTAAACAATGCTCCAAAAACAAGACTTTTTATTCTTAACTCCTTTTCCAAAGTTGTTCAACAGAGAGGAAAATTGGATTGACATTGAAGTGTGTGTGTCTATTGTTAATGTCCTAATCCAAGAGCCACCTGAGAGCTTGGGAGTGCTTTCCTTCAAATTGGTCCATTCTTTTGAGTAGTCCCTCAATCTCACTCAATTTCATCCATTAAAGTGTTTTCTCTTTCTGTTTACCGGGAAACAAGGTTCGTGTTACTTGTAAACAGCAGTGGGATGCATTGTGTTATGCTTAGAGGAATTATGAGACAAGTCTGTCTCCACTGGGCCTCTATCACTTTTTTCCTCGCATGTTAGTACACAAAAGGATAATTTTGACATGTATTAAAAAACTGTTGAATGGATGCATTTTCTTCAAATGTGCAGATTGGGAATTGTAGAATAAAGTTTAAGAGTCTGTACAAATATTACGGATTAGGTGCTGAATTGTTGTTAGGTTGAATGTGCCCACTGTTTTTTTTGTTTGCTCTAGGGAGAATTCTGGTGCATCCAGAAGGCTTTTTTTGAAAGTTGACCTCACCTTGCTTGCTAAAGATTCAATGATTTCCCAACGAAATTTACACTCTGAGAAGCTCTTTGTACATGTAACCATTTTTTAATCGATATATTCTTATGTTTAATGTTGTGAAATGTCTTCAAAAACAAGTTAGTTCCTTATATTATAGCAGCTATAAACCAGCCTCTTCACCATATAACCATATCCATGATTATACACATTTTAAATCAATGTTTGTTAAGTGTTTATCATACAATTAACCTTAAAACTAATACAGAAATGTAAAATGTTAGTGACTGCATTAATATAAATCTACTATTTGCAGCAATGCTGTCAGAAAATCTTCTGCACAAGATTCAAGCTTTAGCATTTTTGTGGAGTATTTTTTTTAATGGTAGCTGCAAGACCCATCATTGGTTTTACTCTCTGACCAGGGATTGTCATTGTTTGCTATTGTTATGATAACAATGGCATTAAATTGCATATACATATAGAGAGAATAAACACTGTATATAAACAGCTAAACCTGATTCAACAATTGAATTAACAACTAAAATCAATTAGATTTTGTATCTAATTATATGCATAGGTCAAACTATACATTCATATTAGAATAGTAATCACACTGATTTGGATTAGAAATGGCTGCCTAAGGGCTCCTCAGTGGTGCAACAAAAAAATTGTTCACCCTATTGCTGGGAGATTGTGAGTGTGTGTCCAGATGATGCCAAAATTGGTCCTCTCTAGGTGGAAGGGGTGGCATGGTCTCTCTGGCCAATGAGATATAAGTTTAGGTTTTTAACTGTTGTATAGGATGTATACACACTGCTCAAAAAAAATTAAAGGGACACTTAAATCACACATTGGATCTCAACAAATTAAATATTAATTTAAAAACATTTTAATTATATACATTGTGTAATTCATGGAGATCAAAATTATTTGACAGTAGTCAGTGAAAACCAAAATTATCAACCCATTGAGGGCTGGATTCAAAATCACACCGAAAATCACAATCTGGTCCAACATGCATGAATTTCATCATGGCAACTCATAATGTAAGTTAGTAGTGTGTATGGCCTCTGCATGCCTATATGCATTCCCATCAATGTCTGGTCATGGTCCTGATGAGATGGCAAACAGTGTCCTGGGGGATACCCTCCCATACTAGGATCAGGGCATTAGTGAGCTTCTGGACAGTCTGTGGTGCTATTTGCATAATGCACAGTGCTGGGCTGTGAGCACAGGTGCAACTAGAGGCTTTCAAGCCACTCTTATGGTGTCTGGTTAGAAACTTGCACATCAGTGGCTTGCACATCAGTGGCTAAAGTAGGCTTCCTGGAGGTCATTTTGTAGGCCTCTGGCAGTGCTTCTCATGATCCTCCTTACACAAAAGAACAGATACCGGTTTTGCTGCTGTGATGTTGCCCTTCTATGGCCCTGTTCACCTCTCCTCGTGTTATGACCCATCTCCTGATATGTCTTTAATGCTCTTAAAACTATGCTGAGGAGACATCCCAAACCTACTTGTGACAGCGTGTTTGGCTGTGCTGTCCTGGGGTCCATTCCCCTTTTGGAGGTTGTCTTGCTGTTGCCTCTCCAGTGCACCTGTTATCACTTTCATTTGCACCAAAGCAGCTGAAACTGATTATCAATCACTTATCCTTCTTAACTGGACAGATTGATTTCCCTGAAGTTTAATTGACACAGTGATGATTAAATGTTTCCTTAATTTTTTTGAGCAGTGGTTTTGTTTGGTTTTGCTAATGGAGCCCACAAACAGATTTGTCTGTAGTGTTTTATTTTTTTAACAAAAGCCAGTGGGACTGAAATTTCTATATGAGCAGTAGCAGTCTTTCAGATAATTTCATTTTATGTTATGAAAGCTTTGAAAGTTAATAAATTGCATATGTTTGAGGCTGGGCCATATTAGATTTGTTATCTAATGTAACAGAACTTCTTGGGCTTTGTTTTGTTAATAGTGCCACTGTTCATGCAGGCTCTGAGCCTGACTGCCATGCTGTAATCTAATCAAAACCTTTAATGTGGTTTGATGATTAGAGAATGCACATTTATGTGGTCTGTGTTCCGAATCTCTGACCCTTTTTACTGTGCTTCACTTAGGGCATTCATTTAGAGCAGTTTCCTCAGCCTGAGTTCACCAAGTGTCATACATGGCTCTTTCACTTTTAGATCTCTGGCTATGATGATATCATAGCCAGCCACTGTATGGCTGGTAATGCATTTTCACAATCAGATGCAATGCTAGTTTTATATATAACTTTTTATATCACACTGTGAACATTAAACCATATTTATAATAATAAAAATAATAATAATAATAATAATAATAATAATAATAATAATAATTATTATTATTATTATTATAAATATGGTTTAATGTTCACAGTTATTTTTTCATAATTTCATAAGTCATTATTTATAATAATAATACTAATACTACTACTACTACTAATAATAATAATAATAATAAGTATTATTATTATTATTATTATTATTATTATTATTATTGTTATTATCCATATATAAGTGGCGGCAGCAATCAAATGATGACTAATGTGTGTGCGTGCATGGGTGTATATCTTAAATGGTTCCAGGTATTTTGCATCTAATTGTTCAAAAAGAATCCCTCCTTTAAGTTACTTTCTTCAAACAAACACACAAACAAACAAATTGTCATGAAGACAAGTTTGTCTGTGCAGGGCCCTTGCCGGCCACCCTGCCTACTGTATATTCACTGACTGCATGGGCTCTGCTTAAAGGAGGGTCATTAACAGTTCTCACATGTAAACCATTAAGAGAAGAAAGGCTTGAAACAGGTTTATTTATGCCCTGGACTCCCAAAGAGCATCTACAAAAAAGTTAATGATAGCAGTTCAAGTAGGCTAATGATTTTGGTCAGACTTTAAATAGCTTTATGCATGTGGGTGTCACGAAACCCTCCTGTTAAGGACCTGATTTTCACAGTTCCTGTTCCGGTTCTACCTTGGCCATAACTCATCCTGTCGAGCCTTTGTCCAATTCGAGGCACATGTGTCTTGTTTTATACTGTATATAATTTTGGTTGTTCTTTGTCCTTGTGAAGTATTACACCTGTTAGTGATACATTTTTGAGCTGTCTTTCCCTGTTTTTCGACCCATGCTATGGATCATTATCATGACTTCTGGACCTAAACCTGCTATATAAAAAAACTATGTTTACATCCTGTTGCTTCTAGCTCCCCTGTGATATAGAAAACTTTTCCAACATGAATTTTGTGACAGTTAAACTACAAGATAAACTGTTGGTTCATGTTTTAGCAGCATTGCAACCTTGAGAAAAGCCCCTAATACTTTTTCACTTCTGCTATTGTTCAAGTTGTTTCCAGGTCAAATCCCTATTCTTCAACATAATTCACTTTATTTTTCTCCTTCTCAACTGGACATCCCATAAATTGCTACCATAACTGTAACATGTATTTTTCTACCATCTCTTATATTATTTAACCTTTCTCTGTTTAACTGTACCATAATACGCTGCCTGTCCCAAAAAAAAGTCACCACCTGGATTTAACTAAGCAAATAGGTAAGAGCCTCCCACTGGACAATTACTGCGTGGATGATTATGTTTCAGCTGGCAACAAGTTATTTAACCCTAACTGATGCAAGGAGTAGTTTCTCATTTCTTAAACAACCATGTCGGACAACACGTCCTGTCGTGGAAAAGATGTTAATCTGTTTCAGAAGGGTCAAATTATTGGCATGAATCAAGCAAAGAAAACATCTAAGGAGATTGCTGAAACTACTAAAATTGGGTCAAGAACTGTCCATCGCATTATTAAAAACTGGAAGGATAGTGGGGAAATATCATCTTCAAGGAAGAAATGTGATCGGAAAAAAATCTTGAATGATCGTGATCGGCAATCACTTAAAAGTTTGGTGAAATCAAATTGTAAAAAATAACAGTAGAACTTACGGCTATGTTTAATAGTGAAAGTAAGAGCATTTCCACACGCACATTGCGAAGGGAACTCGAGGGATTGGGACTAAACAGCTGTTTAGCCTTAAGAAAACCACTTATCAGTGAGGCTAATCGGAAAAAAAGGCTTCAGTTTGCTAGGGAGCATAAAGACGAGCAGTGGAAGAAGGTCATCTGGTCTGATGAGTCCAGATTTACCCAGTGATGGGCGCATCAGTGTAAGAAGAGAGGCGGATGAAGTGATGCACTCATCATGCCTAGTGCCTACCATACAAGCCTGTGGGGACAGTGCTATGATCTGGGGTTGCTGCAGTTGGTCAGGTCTAGGTTCAGCAACGCTATGTGCCCAAAGAATGAGGTCAGCTGACTAGCTGAATATACTGAATGACCAGGTTATTCCATCAATGTATTTTTTCTTCCCTGATGGCACAGGCATATTACAAGATGACGATGCCAGGATTCATCGGGCTCAAATTGTGAAGGAGTGGTTCAGGGAGCATGAGACATCATTTTCACACATGGATTGGCCACCACAGAGTCCAGACCTTAACCCCATTGAGAATCTTTGGGATGTGCTGGAGAAGACTTTGCACAGCGGCCCGACTCTCCCACTATCAATACAAGATCTTGGTGAAAAATTTAATGCAACTCTGGATGGGAATAAATGTTGTGACATTGCAGAAGCTTATGGAAACGATGCCATGGCAAATGCCTGCTGTAATCAAAGCAAAAGGTGGTCCAATGAAATATTAGAGCGTGTGACTTTTTTTTTTTTGGATGGGTAGTGTATTAAAATCCCACAATCAGGTGTTCTCTTGGCTTGGTTCCCTTTCGAATTGGGTTTCTCTACAAGTCTCTTCCTCATAGTGTCTCATGTAGTATTTCCTTGCCATGGTCTCATTTGGCTTGATCATTACTGTATATATAACTTCAGATTTCTGTGAGGCTGTTTTGTGACAATGTCATTTATTAATGTGCTTTACAAATTAATTATAAAAATAAATGCATGTATTGAGAACATCCTTTCCTGAACTAAATATTTTGCAGTCATTTTCTCATATGGTAAAGTTGTGAGCCTCTAATCCAGGTTAGGATTAATCCCTTAAACCTAGATTGCAGCTTATGTCTTTCAATCTGTTGACCTGTTAAATTAACTTCCAACATCCTCCATGTCAGCCTCTAATGTACTGTGTGGTTTTAACAGTTTCATGTCACAAACTTTCGCAGTTCCCTGGCAGACCTCTATACTGTAGAGTTAGTAAAGATATAAACAGAGTGCAAGTAGAGGGTGTTCTGTCTTAAGTATGTATTGAAGAGGCAGGTCTTCAGATTTTTGTTTGAAGGCAGCCAATGATTCAGCTATGCATGGAACTACCTCTCCTTGCTAGATCAGAGAAAAATATAATGCATGTCTTCCATGTGTCTTAAGGCAGAGCAGGTCAAGGTCAAGATGCTAGTGATACAGAATGCGGTTTGTTAAATGTCTTCAAGTGGGGACTGAGTTATTTGTGACTTTGTAGGCAAACATCAATATTTTATATCAACAGAATGTCATTGGAGTCAGGTTATCAAAATAATTGGTCCAGATCTACCAAATCCATTTCACAGTCTGTTGTCAAGTGGTGAAATCAAATTTCTCCAGGGAGAGATCTTTATATGTGGTCATATGTCCTGGCATATGTAATTGCTTAGTCTTGGTGGGATTTAATGTCTGTCAGACTTGTCAGAATCCAGGCAGAAACATGAGTTAGAGCTGTCACCTATTGACAAATATTCAAACGTATGTTCAAACATGACGTGAAAAATTCATATTCGAACTATAATTTGCCCATAAAAATATTAATGTACAGTCTAAATGCATTAGACAGTTTGTAATTTTGTTGTTTAGCATCCGATCTAGCATTGGGCACCTTAAAAGTTTTGAATGCCCACTTGGCAAATCAGTAAATTAAGCTAATGAAATGGCAGCAGAAATGAACAAGCCTTCTGCAGACAAGCAGCAGAAAGTCGGAGGCAAAGATGAGCAGAGCACCACCAAACATGCAACCCCGTATTACTGCATATTATTCGGTGACGTTGTACGGGGGTCTTAATAAAATACTGAAAAGATTTTTTTGTAGGAGGCTTTTTGAGGGGCTGGGTGTGTGTGTGTGTGTGTGTGTGTGTGTGTGTGTGTGTGTGTGTGTGATATATTTGAACAAATTGCATGAGATTTTAAATTCATTTAAACTTGAAAAAATGACAGCCCTAGCATGGGTTTAATGGAGGAAAATCAGATAAGATGTTGTGTAGGGTAAGTAAAGATTAATAGAAATTAGTGAGAAAGAGGACCTAGGGCATTGGTGGCTCAGTGGTAGGTTACTCGCCTATCATGCGACAGGCCCGGGTTCGATTCCAGCCAATGCCCCAACCCCAGCCACTGGATGCAGTGCCGGTCCCAAGCCCGGAAAAATGGGAGGGTTGCGTCAGGAAGGGCATCCGGCGTAAAACATTTGCCAAGTTGTTGTGCGGACCAATTGGTCCGCTGTGGCGACCCCGAACAGGGAGCAGCCGAAAGCAACTTCTTCTTCTAGTGAGAAAGAGGACCAAAGACTGAATCTTGTGGCACTCCAGTAGAAAGTCTGTATGGCGCATACTTAGATCCCCTCCCTGTCGCTCAAGCAGGAGTCTATCAAGATTCATGAGGTTGAACAGGTGATTATTATTATTGACCATGTCACAGTCTACTGAGAGATCAAGAGGGATCAGAACTAATGACTGACTGGCTAATCTAGTTCTATTAAGCTTCTCAGTAACAGATACGAGGGCAGTTTCTTTGGAGTATTGATGCCTGAGTAGTTCGGGACCTGTAGGTCATTCTGTGTAAGAAAGCAAGGCAACTGATTGTAAACAGGATGTTCTAGGGAAAGAAGCGTAGTGATACCAGTTGGTAGGTGTCTAGTTTGGGCTTTTTCAGATTATGTATAATCCTTGCTGTCTAGAAGGCTGCTGATATGTGACTAGTAAATAAGCAGATAATGCATGCTGCTATATTATAATGCATGCATAATGCATGCTGCTAGATCAGCCAAACTGTCATCTGTCCTCATTCTCCTCAACCTTTTGTCAGTATTTGACACAGTAAACCACAAGACTTTCTTGTCTGCCTTTGGGAGTCTTGGAATTCGTGGAACAGCATGGAACTGGTTTTCTTCCTACCTGAATGTTTGCTCATATTAGGTAACATGGAGAGGATCGACATCTGCTCCACACAGACTCTCCACTGGTGTCCCAAAAGGCTCAGTATTTGGTCCTCTCATTTCCTCCCTCTATACTCACTCTCTTGGCAAAGTTATATCCTCACATGGGTTATCTTACCACTGCTATGCTGATGACACTCAACTTATCTTCTCCTTCCCTCCCTCAGATACCTTGGTTTCTCTTGGTTTTTGTCTGGGCAAACATATCATCGTGGATGACTCAGCTGAACAACTCTCTGATCTCCCCTTCATGACAATTAACTGTCTTTTTCCTCCCATTTAACTAATGTCACAGTCTCATGTCGGTTTCTTCTGTACAACATCAGAAGGATTCAACCATTTTTATCCACACAGGCTGCTCAGGTGCTTGTGTAGTCTCTTGTCATTTTGAAACTATACTTCTGCAAATCTCTACTTGCAGGTCTGCTTCTGAATGCAATTTGTCCTCTGCAAATGATCCAAAATGTAGCTGAGCGACTTGTTTTCAACCTGCCTAAGTTCTCCCACACCACCCCACTGCTTCATTGCCTCCATTGGCTTCCAGTAGCTGCACACATCAGATTCAAAACACTGACGCTTGCCTACAAAGCCAAGAATGGATCAGCACCCTCTTACCTCAAAGCTCCTCTGCTCCATTACTCCTCGCACTGCACCTTGCTCCCTCCAATCTACTAGCACAGCTTGACTGGCTCCCATCTCTCAGGGTACAAGGTAAGTATTTATCTAGACTCTTCTCTGTTATGGCACCAAGGTGGTGGAATTAACTTCCCCGAGATGTCCCTACAGCCGAGTCACCGACTGTCTTCAAATGCCGGATGAAGACCTACCTCTTTCTGAGGCACTTAAACTAGCTCTTATTTTCCCTGTTTGTTTTATGTTTTGTTGTATGTTATATGCTGATTTAAAACAAAACAAAACAAAAAAACCTGCCAACACAGTTTTTAGGCTGGTGGTATTCTAATTCTGTGATCTATTAAACCAGTGTTAATGTATTCATTGATAGAGACTTCAAAGCACTTTTGTAAGTCACTCTGGATAAGAGCGTCTGCCACATTCCAGAAATGTAAATGTAGATAAGTTTCCTGTCACTGACTCAGTTTCTTATTTTTGATTTCTTTTCTCTCACCTGGATGCCATTTTAGACCCTGATCCAGCTTCAGCTTTAATCCCTATCTCTGATCCTGTCCTCGGTACCATTTATATCACTTTGTTTTGTTGTAGGTGAGGATACAATAGCTCTGCTCATACTACCAATTAGGACAGGTCCTGTTCCTGTCTATAATCTTTTTTTGTATGTTGCGCACCTGTCATGTCTCACAAAGACTTTGGTATGCTAAACCTGCATTTCTGAGCTGTATTACCTAATTGTCTGTTTTCAAAGTGTGTAACATTTTTTTCCAGTTACATGCAAACCCATGACTCCAAAAGTGTGTACGTAGAGTGTGTGAATATACACTTCATTGTGCCTGCTGAGTCCTCCCATGCTGGTTATATGTTCTTGTGTCTCTGTTTCATAAGCATTCACGTGTCAGTGCCATGTTGATACTAATCAGATGGAGCAGTTGTAAGGAGAAACATTTTTCTGCAGCCCAACTGAGTTCAACCCAACAAGCCAACTTCTTGTCCTTTTCAGATGTATTTGAATGCTGCATTTTATATTCATTTGCTCACTTTATCCCTCATTGTGTGTGTAACTGTTCGCTTATACTCTAGTGTGATAGAAGATTTGAACAATTGCATGGCTGAGGCAACTTAAGAGCTTTTGACCAATGACCAGGGCAAGTAATGAGGGAATATTAAAGTGGTCCAGAAATGCACATCTAGTCCTGTAATTCCTGTGCTCTGCAAATTTTATTTTGATATATTCATATCAAATTATTATTATATTATACCTTAGTAGTTAAGGTGTTGGACTACTGATCAGAAGGTTGTGTGTTCTGGAACCTCCAAGCTGTTACTGTAGGGCCCTTGAGCAGGACCCTCAATTGCTGAGTTGTATACATGAAGTTGCTCTGTATGAAGGTGTCTGCTAATTACCATCAATGTCATAATGATGAGTTGATTTACATTAGCACAGGGAAATGAAATCAATTTACCAACCTACAGTGAAATTTTCCGAACCTCTAAAATTATCTGTATTTCTGCATAGATTTGACCTGAAATGTGATCAGATGTATGTCTATGTACTAAACCAGTGTTAAATGTTTTTGTCGGAAAAAGTATGGGAACCTTTGCTTTCGGTAGCAGGTGAGGGCCCTTTGAGCAGCAATAACTTCAACCAAATATTTGTTGATCAGTTCTGCACAAAAGACTGGAGGAATTTTGGCAGTTTCCTCTGTACAAAACTGTTCCAACTCAGTGATGATGGTGTGGTTATGTCTATCCACAACATTTATTTGGGGTTAAGATCTGGACTTTGACTTGGCCATTATGATATGTTAATGTTATTCTTGCTTTAACCATTTAATTGTAGACTTACTTCTGTGCTTAGGGTCATTGTCTTGCTGCATACCTATTTCTGGTTAAGCTTCAGGTAAAGGACAGATACGCTGATGATCTCCTGTAGAATATGATGGTACAATCTAGAATTGATAGGTCTATAAATAAAAGGAAGCCATCCCAGACCCAGGGCAGCAAAGCAGCCCCAAAACATGATAATCTTACCCCTCTGCTTTATGGCTGGGATGTGACTCTCATGTTGAAACACATTATTTGTTTTTTGGCAAACATAATGCTTTCCATTTAAACCAAAAATTTCTATATTGAATTCATCTGTCTTTCTTTTTGAAGAGTAGTGGCTTACTCTTTTCTGTTCGGCCAGGCACACTGTACTTGTTCAGTGTTTGCCTAATGTTGAACACTGGCATAACTCTGTTAAAGAGTGGCCTAAGGCCTAGTGGCCTTAGATCTTGTCCTAGGGCACTTTTAGAGTGACTTTTGCTGGACGGCCACTGCTTCTGAATTTCCCCCATCATAGGCTGGACAGCCACTATTTTTTAGAAATTTTGTAAGCCTTTTACAGCATGGTGAGCAATAAATAACTTTTCTGAGGTCCTCAGGAATCCTCTTTGATCAAAGCACCTATGTGGTAAAGACCAGACTTTGATAGTGAAGACCCAAGTTTATGTTCTTGCAGAAGGGGAAATGCTAAACTCACATTTGTCTGCCATACCCTTAATTGAAACACCTGACTTCAATTTCACATTAAATGAACTTGTATTCTTAATTGTAAGGGGTTCACAAAGTGGCACTGTATGTGACTATGTGTATGTCACTTGGCACTATTTTAAACATAGTGGTCAGACACTGTTTTTTCAGAAATGTAACCTGTTATGGAGAATAGAGTCAATAAGTTGTACATCAGTCTTTTATTTATTTTATGTTATTTTATCTTTAAAAAAAAAAAATTCTAAACATTGTTTTCCCCCTTTATTCCGTTTGTTTAAATTGATCCAGTGCCCTTATTTTGAGCAGTTTCCAGTTGCACTAAAAACACCATTTGTTTTAGTGTCTGAGTAGAAGTTTACTAGCCTTGGACCCAACTCTCTTCATTCCTGAATTAAGCTTTTAGGGCTTCTTGTAGTTCAAAAGCATTTTTGTTTGAATACATTATATTAGAATTCTGCATGACTGTTTCAACAGGAAGTTTTTCTTCTCTTTTGCTTTCTCGCACACCATTGTTCCCCCTCCTCTGTTACAAGTTGGAAAATGATTTTCATGAAGAATGTCTGACAGCCTTGTTTTCATTTGCTCTATGGAGGGCCTGAGTACACTGATTAACATGGGCACAAGCTGGTGGCAATGGTAAGTGTTGCCTTGTTTGGACTGTCTGATGAGCCGTGAAACATACACAAGGCCTCAACCCAAGGAATAACTATAGAACAAATGGCATGGAGAAAACCAATGCTGAACACATGGTGAGAATTTTCAGCTGTGCCATGCTGTTGTTGTGCCACTGTCAAGGTTTCTCTGTTCTCCTTTTCTGTCAGTGCCCTGATGATTGAATGAACAGTACAGATTTAAATGTGTGTTTAGTTTTGATTTTCTCCATGCCATCTGTTCTATAGTCATTGTTTGTGTAGAGGCTTTGTGTGAACTTCACGGTTCATCAGACAGCCCAAACAAGTCAATGCTTAGCATTGACTTAAAAAAAGTCACCCACTTGTTTTGTGTTAAAAAAAGTAAACCTTTTTAATTTTTAGTTGTAAAGAGCGATTATATGAATTACTGTAGACTTGTTTTGGGTCAAAATACGCGTGGATTGACATGAGACATTAGGAATTTCACTATAAAACCATAAAATTGATGTCCACTGTGTGAAACACAATATGACTTTCAGCACAGTGAAAAATACTTTTATTTATTTTAAATATCCACAAACCATCTATTGCCATACGTTTTTTTTTTTTTTTACCCAATCCACAAACGTGTGTTTAAATAATTTAAGTCTACCTTAAGATAAAGATTAATTTTAGCAAAAACTACATACACTAATCAGCTATAACATTCTGAGCACTGACAGGTGAATTGAATAAGACTGATTATCTCCTCATCATGGCACCTGTTAGTGGGTGGGATATATTAGGCAGCATGTGAACGTTTGTGTCCTTAAAGTTGATGTGTTAGAAGCAGGAAAAATGGGCAAGTGTAAGGATTTGAGAAGATACAAATTGTGATGGCTAGATGACTGGTTCAAAGCATCTCCAAAACTGCAGCCCTTGTGAGGTGTTCCTGGTCTGCAGTGGTCAGTATCTATCAAAAGTGGTCCAAGGGAGGAACAGTGGTGAGCCGGCGATGGGTCCTGCCATCCATGTGGATGTTACTTTGAAACGTACCACCTACCTAAGCATTGTTGCAGACCATGTACACCCTTTCATGGAAAATGGTATTCCCTGATTGCTGTGGCCTCTTTCAGCAGGATAATGTGCCATGCCACAAAGCAAAAATGGTTCAGGAATGGTTTGATTAGCACAGCACCGAATTTGAGGTGTTTACTTGACCTACAAATTCCCACATCTCAATCCAATCGAGCATCTGTGGGATGTGCTGGACAAACAGGCTACTACTCGCAGTACACAGAAAACAAAGAGAATGAAAACAACATGAATAAAACAAATTAAATAATGCAAACTACATTGATCTTACAGTGGTGTGAACAGGTGTTGGCCCCCTTCCTGATTTCTTTTTTCTTTTTTCTTTTTTTTGCATGTTTGTCACACTTTAATGTTTCAGATAATCAAACACATTTAAATATTAGTCAAAGATAACACAAGTAAACACATCATGCAGTTTTTAAATAAAGGTTTTTATTATTAAGGGAAAACAAAATCCAAATCTACATGGCCCTGTGTGAAAAAGTATTTGCCCCCTAAGCCTAATAACTGGTTGGGTCACCCTTAGCAGCAACAACTGCAATCAAGCGTTTTCCATAACTTGCAATGAGTCTGTTACAGCGCTGTGGAGAAATTTTGGCCCACTCATCTTTGCAGAATTGTTGTAATTCAGCCACAGTGGAGGGTTTTTGAGCATGAACCACCTTTTTAAGGTCATGCCACAGCATCTCAATCGGATTGAGGTCAGGACTTTGACTAGGCCACTCCAAAGCCTTCATTTTGTTTTTCTTCAGCCATTCAGAGGTGGACTTGCTGGTGTGTTTTAGATCATTGTCCTGCTGCAGAACCCAAGTTCGCTTCAGCTTGAGGTCACAAACAGATGGCCGGACATTCTCCTTCAGGATTTTTTGGTAGACAGCAGAATTCATGGTTCCATTTATCACAGCAAGTCTTCCAGGTCCTGAAGCAGAAAAACAGCCCCAGACCATCACACTACCACCACCATATTTTACTGTTGGTATGATGTTCTTTTTCTGAAATGCGGTGTTACTTTTACACCAGACGTACACAGACCTTCAAAAAGTTCAATTTTTGTCTCATCAGTCCACAGAGTATTTTCCCAAAAGTCTTGGGGATCATCAAGATGTTTTCTGGCAAAACTGAGACGAGCCTTTATGTTCTTTTTGCTCAGCAGCGGTTTTCGTCTTGGAACTCTGCCACGCAAACCATTTTTGCCCAGTCTCTTTCTTATGGTGGAGTCATGAACACTCACCTTAACTGAGGCAAGTGAGGCCTGCAGTTCTTTAGATGTTGCTGTGGGGTCTTTTGTGACCTCCTGGATGAGTTGTCGCTGCACTCTTGGGGTAATTTTGGTTGGCCGGCCACTCCTGGGAAGGTTCTCCACTGTTCCATGTTTTCGCCATTTATAGATAATGGCTCTCACTGTGGTTCGCAGTAGTCCCAAAGCTTTAGAAATGGCTTTATAACCTTTTTCAGACTGATAGATCGGTAGGTTTGTGACCTCAAGCTGAAGCGAACTTGGGTTCTGCAGCAGGACAATGATCCAAAACACACCAGCAAGTCCACCTCTGAATGGCTGAAGAAAAACAAAATGAAGGCTTTGGAGTGGCCTAGTCAAAGTCCTGACCTCAATCCCATTGAGATGCTGTGGCATGACCTTAAAAAGGTGGTTCATGCTCGAAAACCCTCCAATGTGGCTGAATTACAACAATTCTGCAAAGATGAGTGGGCCAAAATTCCTCCACAGCGCTGTAACAGACTCATTGCAAGTTATGGAAAACGCTTGATTGCAGTTGTTGCTGCTAAGGGTGGACCAACCAGTTATTAGGATTAGGGGGCAAACACTTTTTCACACAGGGCCATGTAGTTTTGGATTTTGTTTTCCCTTAATAATAAAAACCTTTATTTAAAAACTGCATGATGTGTTTACTTGTGTTATCTTTGACTAATATTTAAATGTGTTTGATTATCTGAAACATTAAAGTGTGACAAACATGCAAAAAAATAAGAAATCAGGACCACCACTGTATATGCCTTAACTTTAGCACTGTTTGCATTTTGAAGCAATGTGATCTCTTGTGTAAACTGCAGTCTTTCGGCATGAAAGCACAACGGGCAACACTGCTTCCATTCTCCTTACGCATCCAGTGTGGTGTGAAACAGTCATTATATAGTTTTTCATACTTACTGAGAAGTTTTAAGTTTGGTGCCAGATGACTGGTGTAATATAACCTTTTTCTCTCCTCTGTGTACCTTAGAACAGGGCTTGTCAATCTTTTTGCAATCAGTGAACAGGACCAGTGGCAGACCTATTTATAGAATTACTTGTTCTTCAATTATTCAGTCAGATTTTTGGTATAGATATCACTGTAATTGGCATTTACATACAGCTTAATGTGAAGACCTTAAGAGCAAAACTTCCTCATTTATGTGTTTAAAACCCTCTGCTCACAGTATGTTTTTCTGGATGATTCTGGTTGTGTTGTCTGTGAAAATTCGGAAAGTACATAAGGGTCTAAAATACTCAAACCAGCCTCTCTGGCACCAAGAATCACAATTTTTCTTCATTTAATGTGTTTGATGTGAACATTACTCTATAATTAAAGTATACACATAATTGGTTGATTGGATAAATGTATAAATTAAGTGTGCAGGCGTTTTTATAAAAGTGGTGGCTGAGTGGATATATAGCTTTGATAAGGGTGGGTTGTTATTTCCAACACTAAAAAAATGTATAAAATAATTATGCTTTATTGGCCTGACCCTGGACTCCACTTTGAGAACTTCTGCGCTACAATTTGTAAATCACCAAATTTCCCAACTAGCTCAGCTGATTTGTGTAATCAGTGTTTTAATATAGTTTACTAGAAAATGAAGAATACATCTGCTAATGTTGACAGCCAAAGAAACACAATTTCTGAGGAAAAAAAATGCAAATGCTTCTTGGATACACTATATATTTTTTGTCATGCTATGTCTTATTTACATTTACAACAGCAAAGTGTTTTCTCTTGATGACCCGCCTCTAATTTTACTGCTATCCATGCATAAGAACAGAGGAACTGAGCGTTGCTTTGAATTTTAGTCTAATAAAATCACAGCCTCACAGCTTTAAATCACTATGCAAACAGACTGATTGTGCTCTCTCATACCTGTGCCAATGGAAAGAGACAGAAAAAGAGAGAGAAGGCAGTGCACTTACAGTAAAAGATGGGCACTGGTTTACTGTTATGTAACGCTGTAACGAGCATGAAAAAAATCTCGTGTATGTTCTTTGAGATTCATTTTTGTCCCACACTGCCAAAGCAGACAAAGCAAAATGGCCTGAATAAGCAAGAGTCAAAAATAAAGTGTATGAAATGATCTGCAGTTGTTTTTTCTTCACGGCCCTGACTTCTACTCTGGTCTCGGTTGCGTCATACAGTGGTTTGCTGTATAACCTAAAAAATGGTGGCTTATTAAATGTGATTAAATATTAAACTGTGGATTTCATGCATGCTTTATGCATAGTTTTATTTTTAATTGCTCAGTCAGTGTCATCAATAGATTTAACTGCAGTTGTGCATGCACACACACATACCGCAGCTTAGCTTTGGAAAATTTGCTGCAGTTTTTCTTTGCAGATTAAAATGGAAGAGGAGAATGTTCATGTGAATTTTTCTAACCACCAGCTTCTTTTGTGTATTCACATTTTGGTTGTGATGGACTCGCCATATTACTGACATTATCTCCTCAGCACTGACCTGTAGATACAAAAAAACTGTAACTTGTCTTTATAAACAGTTTATAAACATTGTGCATGTCCATTACACAATGTGTTTCAGTTGATTCGTCTGTGTCTTGGCTATGGATGCTGCATGGTGTCTGATTCCTTGAGAATCTGTCCTCAGTTGAACTGGGTCAGTGAGAGAAAGACTCAAATCTGACACACATACACACACACACACACACGCAAACACCCAGAGCGAGTGAAATCCAGCCCTGAGGCTTATGCTGAAAGGGAAATCAGCTGCTTAGGAGAAACAGAAGCTCGGCCAAACTCACCACACTGTCTGGCAGACTGACTCTCTCTCTCTCTCTCTTTCTCTCTCTCTCTCTCTCTCTCTCTCTCTCTCTCTCTCTCTCTCTCTCTCTCTCTTTCTCTCTCTCTCTCTCTCGCGTGCTCTCTCATTCAGCTTCTCTCTTTCATTTTCACTAGAGCTTATTTTCACTTACCTAAATCCTTTGAAGCTGTGTATTTCATTATGGTCATGTTTCAGTTTTTTGTCTCGAAATGCTATTATTGTTACTTTAAATTACAACTTTCCTATGCAATATACTTATACGAGTAGTAGTGTTAATCCCAGTAAATTCATTCAAAATCATTGGCCAGATTTTTCGTTGGAAGAAAAATGGAGGAATAGAACGAGCAAGGAAGGTTGCTTTCTAATTTGCATGAGGTCACCTCTCTTCACCAGTGGCTGTAAATCATGGTTTAAAAAAATTATATTGAAAATATGATGAAATGTTACATATCATGATGATTGGCAGTAAGTTTAACAGCATGGCGTTAAACCCGAGTGGCTTTGGCCAAGGTACTGTTCATTCATGTAATTCCTTGGTATCACGTTATCATTTGGTCATTTTCTTAAATTCTTAAGTAAACTCTCGTCCCATTTGGACTACACTAATTGATTTGTTCTGTTTTCTTTTATAAAACTGTCCAAATGTTTATTTTTGTCAAAGTATATAGGCTGATTTGGTTTGAGATCAAAAAATGAAAATAATATTTAGATAGATTTGAATATTTACATCTAGATGTGTTACATAACCCCTTTTGTTTGAACCCATCCAAATTTTTAGAAATATTGGAACATGTGACTGACAGGTGTTTCCTGTTGCCCAGGTGTGTGCACTTAGATAGATTAATTACACAGTTAATAACTCTGAATGTCTGCTCTTGCTTTGAGCCCTGGGTTTCACCTGAGAAGACTGTATTTATTGTTAAAAAGGATAAACCAACATAAAGACCAGAGAGCTGTCTATGGGAGAAAAGCAAGCTAAGAAAAGAGGGGGTCATTGCATAAGCATCAGTGCCACTGAATAAACACTGGCCACAGCCTATACAACAATTCAGAATGCCCTGCCAAGAAAAACAACAACTGTGGATGGCAGAAACATTGTGAAGTTCTGTGAAGAAAAAACTCAAAACAACAGTCAGTGGCATCACCAATAACCTCCACAGGGCAGGGATGAAAGTATCACAATCCCCAGTCTGTAGCAGACTTTTAGATCAAAAAGATAGAGGCTATACTGCAAGATGAAAACCACTCATCAGCAGTAAGAATGTCAGTTTGCTTGCATTTGTATGGTCCCTTTCAGCTCATGTTTTCACTGTTTATTTGCTCTCCTCTCTCTGGCTGCCCTACTGTATGTGAATCCCTGTGGCATTAATGGTTGTGTACGCCACCATTAACTGATTGATAAGACTTGGTCAATGGGAATGCAAGAATTTGAGATGGAGCTATAGGTTAAAAAACAGCATATTGATACCCATATGTCGTATGTATTTCGCCTTCCTGTCTTCTACTTCATTGTTTTGATTGTTGGTTTGTTATCTCTTCCAGCCTTATACTAGCTCCCTTGGTTTTAGCACAGTTAAGATTATATGTGCAGCAAATCCCATTAAATATGTGTTTTTGAATGTCTAAATACACTAGGTTAGAGGGTAGGTACCATCCTTTGTATTTCTTGTTAGCTTACCCTAGTGTAATTAGCTAGTTTTTGTTTGTTTTTGGTAGTCAGGTTGGCTACTTTAAATACAGCCTACTGTAGTCCATTTTATCTATTCCTTTTGGACTGTCCACATTCTCAGACTTAAGTGCGACTAGTTTCCCTGCCATTCTGATTTCATGGTTGTACTTTTCTTGCTGTCTGTAAATGCCAATCCTGCTGTTTGTTTGTTGGAAATAAAAAATGGAGCAGGACAGTTATCCAAAACACACTGCCAATACAACAAAGGATTTCATCATGGGAAAAAAGTGGAAGGTTTTAGATTGGCCAAGTCAATCACCAGAACCTAACCCAATTGAGCATGCATTGCCCTTCCTGAAGAGGAGACAGAATGGAGAAAATAAACAACAACTGAAACAAGCTGTGCTACAAGCCTGGAAAAGCACCATAAAAGAAGAATGTAACAATTTGGTGATGTCATTGGGGTGCCTGCTTGATGCGGTTATTGCAAGCAAGTGATATGCAGCCAAATAGTAAGTGTCATTTACTTTTATTCACTTTAAGACTTTATCTATTCTAATACATTTTGAGTGGATTGCCACCAAAGGTGCCATGTTGTAAGGTCAGAAAATAAGAAAAAGAAAGCTGAAATTTTGATTTGCTTGCATATTCCTCTTTTGACCTCAAAAACATCTTTAGTGTATAGCAAGAATACCAACAAAAAATTGGCCTTTCCATTCCAATACTTTCAGAGGGGGCTGTATGCTGGTAGCATTGAACAATCATATCCCTTTTAACAATGCTGGCAACTCTGGAACTCTAAAATGAACCATGTACTAAAATGAACCATGATTATGTGAATATCTCAAACAGCTGCAGTATGAGGCAGTTCTGTTAAATTTGCTAAAAGTGTCTGGGTGAGTACATTAGCTAGGTAAGGAGGCTTGACTACAAGAGAGAAAAAAAACTCTCAATATGATAGCTTACCTCAGAGTACATAATAATATTATCATTAAGATTTAAAAAATTTTTTTTTACTGTCTTTATACAAGATGCTCTTTTGCTAATAAATGAGAGAATGCTAGCTCACACTCTGGATCAGTAGGAAACTTGCCATTGTTTACTGAGACCATTGACTTTAGCTCATTTTCTGTTAGAAATGTAACTTTGATCCCCTTTTTGAACTAATACTTGCTCCAGCCAAGTTGTGGTCATGGGTCATAGGAGGGCCATGGGACGCGCATACAAAAGATTGTTGCTTTGGAACCTGAGATGAATTTTGTCCAAGAAAAAATGTACACAGATCACTATATGTGGGGAGAAAAGGCATTATAGGTTAACCTCCTTAAGTTCCCAGGACTCATTGACTGGTCTGTCAGTGTCAAAGCTGTCGTAACTGCACACATTTCCTCTTAGTTCTCTGAGTATATTTACTGAATCAGTCATAGTGGTTATGGAACAATATGCTTTAGATGGATACCTGAATAATAAGCTAGGATTTAAGCAGTTAAGAATGTGACTTAGTGACATAATAACAGTCTACAAGACAGTCTTGTTGTTTTAAGCAATAAAAGCGCCCTCTTGTGGTTTTTTTATATAGTTGACTCAGACATGCTATAATATTAAATATTATAAAACGTTAAGATTAGCTGAGCCTTAAAGTGGTGATTTTTGCCTTAAGTCTTGTATTGTAGTCTCCTGCCTAAATATAAACCTCAGCACCACAGCTCTTGTGTGTATGTATCAGACTTCTCATGCATCTACATTTATAAGAAAAGATCTTACTAATTCTAAACTTTGGATATAAAAGGTTTACATATCACTGTTAAAATGTCAGTTTTTCATGAAATAAAAAATGAAGCCAAGATAAATTATGTCATAATTGCAATTGCACCCTAAATGTCAAATTACAACATTACAAAAATTGAGTGGAAGGAAAAATAAATTAACCTTATACTTTGTTGAACACTTGATTTTATTACATCACTCAGTCTTTCAGAACGGCACATCTTGAATATTTTCCATCTTTCTTGCAAAATCTTCCTTGTTGCATCAAATTGTATGGGTATCTCCAGTGCACAGCCTGTTCAAGGTCATCCCACAGATTGTTATTTGGATTCAGGTCTGTGGTCTGTCTAGTTCATTTAAAAACATCTTTTGGTTAAGCTATTCCTTTGTCGATTTGGATCATTCTTGTCCTAAACGATGAAATTCCTTTTCATCTTCATCGCACCAGGATACACCTGATGGTTTTCTACAAATGGACTGATATTTTATTTCCTCCACCTTGATAAAAGCCTTAGCTCAGAATAATGAAGAGCATGATGCTGCCACCACCATGCTGCACCATAGGCATCGTGTTCTTTTGATCATCAAACCATAAAACATTTTGCCACATGGTCTTGAGTGATTTAGTTGAGCTTCGATGTTTTTTTTTCTGAGCAAGGGTTTCTGTGTTAAGAATATGATTGATTACTGTCACATGCAGAGAGGATTCTGTACTTTTTGGATATTGCTGCAGCTCCTTCATTGTTGCTGTGGGCAGCCCTGGTAAGTTTTTTAGTTTGTTTTGTTTTGTTTTGTTTGTTTGGAGGGACATCCTCTTCTTGTTGATGTCACTGCATTTTTTTGATGGCCTTTACAGTGTTCCATGGCACATTTAATGTTTAGGAAATTCTTTAATACCCTTCTCCTGATCAGTACCTTTCAACAAGTAAAATACTGTGCATGCTTTGCAAGCTTTTTGCTTATAGTGAGATGAAACCAAGAAGATCCTACAGAAACAGCTGATCTTTATTTGGGGTTTATCAGAATCATTTCATTGATCACATTCCATTCCATTCCACTGTCTGCACCGCTTATCCGATCTATCATCGGGTCACAGGGAGCCTGTGCCTATCTCAGGTGTCTTCGGGCATCCAGGCAGGATACACCCTGGACGGAGTGCCAGCCCATCACAGGGCACTCTTTTGAACATGACTTTGCATGTGATTGGTTCATTCTGAATTCTGAACACAACCTTTTTTTTTTTTTTTTACATTCCCTAAAATGTTTTTTAATCATTGTTCCCGTAATTTTTATATGTTGTAATTTCACAGTGAGGGTGGAAAAAGTTCTGACATGATTTGTTATGGTTTAATTTTTTACATCACAAAACCCTGCCATTAAAAATAGGGGGTGTGGACTTTTTATATTAATTGTATTCGTTTAGGAGTGCCTTTTATCTAAAACAAACTAAAAATGAGGCATGGTATAATACATGGATGTTACTACACTCTTGCTCAAGGCCCCAACAGCAGCTCTCTGGCAGTCAGAAATCTGATCATAGTACATCAGATACGTGATCTGTATCCTAGGTGCATAATTTTGTTATTTTTCTTTAGGTAAACCAAATCCTCCAATAATCTACAGTAGCACACAAGCATGCATTTTTAAGTTGACTTACAGTCCTTAGAGCACGCTTATGCATTTCAGATGTGCAGCCGTCACCAGCTCCGGTGGAAATTCTGCGTCATTCTTCTACTCCCAAATATATTTTATCAATTAACTCAAGATGTATACAAGCCATTTATGTTCGTCATTCTACCTTATTACACTGATTGATGGACTTCCCTGCTATTTTGTTTCTGTAATGAAAGTTAATGATTGGTTGGAGTATAGAGAAGGGCAGTGCATACATTCCATTAACATAGTATTTAATTGTTTCTTTTGTATGATTTATGTTGTCCATATGTAACAGAAAGCGTGGGATGGGGGCTGCTTACAAATGATTCGGCACACTATCTTGCCATCCAGACAGGGGAGTGAGTGAGAGAACATAGTGAGGGTTAAAGGGTGCTAAGAGCCACACACATGGCTTTCCTAAGCTGTAAATTTTATGGATAATTTCTGATGTGGTTACAGATTTACCCCCCAGTCCCCCAGCTATATCCAGCAGCTGCAGGTAATTACCTCCACACTCTCCTGCTTTTCTCCAACACGCTCTCGACATTTTCTTTTGGCACACACAATTATGCTTATACCAATGTATACTCTCATTCACACATGTATTCTGGCATGCATATACTTTCTGCTCAGATCAAGTTTCTTTTATTTTGCACTGTTACTCAGTCATCTCTCCCTTCTCTTTAAGTGATTCATTTAATGAACATTTACACCCCATAACACCATTAGGAAACTTTTTTGTTTTTCAAGCAGAGCTCTTTCAAATTGGAGCCATTTTTATTTTTCAAATGTATCCCCCTGTGACAATATACTTGGTGTATTCAATTTGTAATTAGAATATTGAATGAAGGCACAAATAAATCAGAAAATCCACTTGGCCAGGAAAAAGCTTTAGTGTGTTGCACAGTCCGAATTGATTACGCTACAAATTATTAGCTGTCGTGATATAATAAAATATGGTGACATACTTTATGGTTGAGCTATTTATTTAGCCCAAGTGGTAGCTTAGTGGTTAAGAAATAGGACAACTGATCAGAAGGTTCTAAGTTCAAATACCAGGGCCACCAAATGCCAGCTCCTGAGCAATGGTCTTAACTGCTAGCTGCTTAGTTGTATAAAAATTAGATAAAAATGTAAGCCCTGGATAAGAGCATCTGCCAAATGCCAGAAGTGTAAATACAGATGAAGCAACAAGTGTATGATTATCTCATACCCATGTGGTGTTCTGTCCTTGCAATGTATGTAAATGATATTATTAGCACCTGGCTAGCATCTTCATTTTCTGTTCTCTGTGTGTGTTAGCATAAGTTATATGACTGGAAGTAATTTTGCTCTGTTTCTTCAGTTTTCTACATGTTTCTGATTATGAAAAAGATGATCAATTATCCTTAATGAATCCACCTTGTAAAAATCATGCTGCCATCATCCAGATCTCTCCTGGGCTTATGTGTGTAGTGCAGCAGGTGGTGCCATTCAGGAGAATGTGTCATTATTACAACACTTAGGTGTGTCATATCACTGTGAGGTGCATTAACTTTAAATATTCCCCCCAAAAAAATTTTCCTTCTAGACTGAAAAAAAGTCCACACACAAAAATCTGCTTGTCCTAAGTACCTGAGGTACTGATGTTTCAAGGCTTTTCAACCAGCAGCTCCTTGAATATACTTAGTACTACATTTCACTTCTTAACACTAAATTCTTAATTAAGTTTAGTTTTACAATTTGCATGTGGTGTGTTTATGCCAAGGTTTTGACATGATACTAACCTGCTGGCAAAATCCAAATATTTAATCATGCTAAGAACCTTTTGCCGTGTAGGAAATGTGAACGTCTTGACGATTATATATGAGGCATGAGACTGTTATGTTCTCGTCATTATGGCCGCATGTTTGCAGTGTTCTCATTTTAATTCTTCAGTTTTTTCTATTATTTTCAGAAAGCCTCAGCTTTTTCATTGTAACTGGCTGTGTTGCGTGCTTGCATTCTCCCCCTCATTCATTCTCTCACTCCTAAGACCTGTGTGAATCAGACAAATTATTTTTTCCTCAGTTCGTCAGTTCACGTTAAGTCATAAAATGATTTCTTGCCCATATCACAACAGCGGCCAAACCAACTCATTAGACGTGTGTGTGTGTGAAAAAGTCAGAGTGAGTGCCATACAAGGAGGTGGGATCAGAAAACGTTTTTGTCATCACAAAGACAGAAAGCATTATATTATTACAGTATCTCATGGAATCCAACTACCTGTAATATTTTCCATCCTGCTAATATTTTCCATGATATTCTCCCACAACTGCTCACATTCTCCCACATATTATATAATTTAATTGTCCGGCAGTCCTTTCTCGCACAATAATTATTTCTAAATACTACATTGATAGGATAAATCAGTCTTTTTTAAAGCCCAATTCTAGTTTAATGTGCTTTTTTATAAAACCTCATTCAAAACAAAGATGCAGATCACACATTGCTCTCCAACCTCACACTGATTAATGCACTACAGGCACCCTCAAGAACGTGCTGTAACTTATGTATGAAGTCATTATTTGCACGCACGTTGTGACGTTTCTCGTTAGTTTTTAAGCCCGTTTTTTAAACAGCTCAGTGATGCGTGCAAGTAGCAATCTTTCTCCAGTTCTTCATCATGCCACATTGTGACCTGATTTGTGCTGACAGTTTATTAACAGAAAGGCAAGCAAATGTTTAAAAAAAAAAGAGTAATATTCTGACTGTGTACATTTTTACATTTGTCTTTTAGTTTTTAAAACGGAATACCTAATCACAAAGCAGAGATCATAAAGATGAGTTACACTCACAGCCTGAGCGTTGACTCATCATCACAGTCTCTTGTCTGTTGTGTAACTCGGATCAGACTCCAATCAGTCCCCTGCATTGTTTATTTGCTTGGTATCCACACATGTAATGGAGGCCAGGCATTTCATATAGTGGCTTTTAACATACTGCTGATTTTTCCTTTCATGATACCATTCAAAACACCTGTCTTACACACTTATTAAGAACCTTTTTTTTTCTACAGTGCTACATCTCATAACCCATAAGACATCTATCAGCATACTATAATTAAGCCAATAAAGTAACCAAAGCATGTATATAGCTGAAGCTGTCCAAGTTTAGCTGCTAAGCTCTTCTGGGGTCATGTGAGTTTGGTGTGAATCAGTTCATGGCCTGGATTCTCACCCCATGTTCCCTCAGTGATGATGTTGCTGGCAGTCTTGGTTGGTGATTGGCTGGTGTGTATCAAACTGAGATGGAGGCTCATACGCTTTCTCGTATTCCTCACTCATCACTTTTACCAGTTTTTTTCAGCCCCATTGAGCCCCCCGGAGTGTCAACTGGAAGCGGCTACAACAGCACACTCCCAAAACCATCTCCCCACCTACCCCCCACCTTCACCCCTTGCTGAGGATGTACCTTCTAAAATCTAATTTAATGTGATTTAGTGTGTGTAACACAAAGCATCTGACTAGTGTAAATAGAGAGTTTTATTAAAACAGAGGAACAAAGTCCACAGTGGAATCTCACCAGAGGTATGAGAATAGTGATACAAGTCTGTGTAAACCACAAATCAGTTAATCTGCTTCATAACCTAATCTAAGAGTGAAAACACGATTCACACAGTTCAGAAATAACCAACAGGAAAGTAGTCCAGAGTACGTACGTCGATTTCAAGATCAGCTGATTAAACAGGTTGAATTGTGTCTTCTGCTTGATTGGAATGAAAACCTGCACCTACACACAGACCTTTGCGGATATAGTTGGACCCCTGACTTACCCCAAATGATGCCACTGTTTTTTTTTACTGGTGTAAGAAAGGTTTTAAGCATGTAGCAAGTAGTCATCCAGAGCAGAATTATGATTGTTGCCTTCAGTGTTATTAGTAACTCATGATCAGAGTTTCAAAACCAAGAGAAAAGAAAGGTTTTTATCTGATGAGAGCAACAGCAGGTAATGCATCATTTGTTAGGAATGGAGGAATGAACAGATATTATAACATCTAATTCAGTCTGTTTTCATGAGACTGGTAATTTGAATAAGAAGTAGATCACTGAGCTTTATTTACAGGGGAGAGAGGGAGAAAAAGATGGAGACTGGCTTAATTTCTCTGGTAGTATTAAGCATGTGATTACTTTCCTGGCGGTGTCCTGACAGATTGCTACTCTGCCAATCAAGGACTGGACGGCTGATTAATTCTTGCTTACTCACCGGTGAGGATATTAGGGTTGAATAGTAGAAATATTGGAGCTATCGATCAGAAGTTTGTGTGTTTGCATCCCAGTACTGTCAATCTGTCTCTTTTGGACACTTAAGCAACACCCTTAACTCTCATCTTCTCAGCTGTACCAAAGACAGGTAGGGTTAGGGGTCCTCATTCTCTACTCAGGAGATTGTCTGTGGTCATAATTCACTAGTTTGTCCTGGAGCTGGATACCATTGGCAGTAGCTTGGAAATATAGATCCTTACTGCCTAAGCATTGTAGGGTATTGGTTGCTCAGTGGTAGGTTTCTTGCCTACCATGCAGAAGGCCTGGGTTCAATTCCCAGGCAATGCCCAAACCCCAGCCACTGGATGCAGTGCTTGTCCCAAGCCTGGAAAAATGGGAGGGTTCTGTCAGGAAGGGCATCCGGAATAAAAAAACCTGTGCCGAACCAGTTGGTCTGCTGTGGCGACCCCGAACAGGGAGCAGCTGAAAGCAACTCCTATTGCCTAAGCATTGTCATGCTGGCATTAGTTCAATAAACATAATTGGGGATTAAACCTTGACTGGTAAAGGAGTCATGTAGTGAATTCAGGGCATATTTAGGCCAGAATAAGTAAGGAGAATCAGCCCTTTGTAATGGTTAGAAAGTTTTCCATATTGAGACAGTTTTCAGGACTTTGTGCTTCTGGCTTCTCTGTAAAATGAGTGAGAAAAATTAGGAGCTGCTGAGGGAACGTCTTTATAACTGCTAGAACGTAACAGGAACTAATTAATAACAGCACAGCCTGTTACTTAGTGTTTTAATCACCTCCATTAAAAAGAGGTGAAATGTTTTCTTCTCATGATAAGTTCATTTTTTATGTAATTCTTAGATAAGGAGTTACTTAAATAGCTTTCACTCACCCCACCTCAAACAAAAGTATAGAAATAGTTCTTGTTAAAATTGGATCCTTTGGTTGTTTTCTGTACAGCTTAGGGCCCGTCCTTTCAAGCCTGAGGCTTCTGTCATCCAGCTTGGTGCTTCTTCGGGAGGCCTGTAGCCTCCTCTTTCCAGTCTGGGGCTTCTATTGACCACCTTTGTGGTACTGATAGACTGGGGCTTTAGTGTCTTCTAGCATAGGGGCATCTTTTGTCCAGTCTAGGGGCTGTTCGGGCCAACTTCTTCCACCCACCCTATGGCTTTTTCCATGGCTGTTCTTCTGTCTAATTGTGCATCCAGGGGTTATGTCTTTCCAGCCAACTTATTTCTGAAATTATAATAATTGCCATCATCAACATCTATAATAAAACATTATATTCAGAGAACCTTTATCATTTGACAAGAGTTGTCCTGATAACTACCACCCTTCTATGCAATTGGGCATAAACTGTCATTACAGCATATGATATCTTCTATTATATTAATTTGCGATATGATATGGTCTTGTCTTTTCACATTGGTTCATAAAGTGTTACCAAATTAGAAAAAGTAAACTGTGAACTTCTTCCTGAGCATTTCCTATTTAATTATGCATACTGTTTTGCAGCATAAGACCTGAGTACAGAAGCTTTCTTAGACACATGTATGTGAACCCAGGTTATGAAATTTCTTAAGATTATATCACAACTTCAGTTAGGTTGACATACTACTAATGACCTCATTGTCCTGGATGACTAAAAACCTTACAGATATTGACACAGATATTGAGGCAGGCTTTCCTCTTATGACCTAGGTATTCTGCTTTGAAAGACTGCTTGGATCCAGGCCAGCCACGGTAGAATGGGACTCATAGTGAGATAGACAGAGTAGTCACTAGGCGCTTGCTCTTTCCCACCATCATTCCTAACGAAAGAGAGAAAGAGAGTGCATGCTCGGGTGCGGCAGCATTTGGGCACGCTCCAGCTAGAACAACACTTGCGGTTTTGCGCTCGCATGAAGTGGAGCAGTTCCACATTCTGGTGGGTGAGCATAACGCGGAACTGACCGGAGGAAAGGGGCAATACAGAGGATGCTGGAGAATAAAAAGAGTGCTAGAATGAGTGCACATGGGGAGAATGCAAGAACAGAACAGTCCGTAATGTCAAAAAAAGAGCACGTGGTACAAACAAACAAGCATGGAAATTCAAAAGCCAAAAAGAATGAAAACAGAAGATACTGAGGAGGGGGTTGCTGCTGTAGGAAAGAGAAAGTCTGACTATGAAAGCCAGTACAAAACAGATGATAAAGTCAAAGGTCAACGCATACAGTGGACATGGATAAGAATTATGTCAGAAAATGATGTCAACAACTGTGACGATCCACATGGATAAATGCAGTGTTGGACAGTAATGATGAATATGATTAACATGTGATGTAATTCCTTTCCCTTGCCCCATTGCAACATTAAATCAGTGTTAATCATTAATCAGTGTTAAACATTGAGCATTTTGGAGGCATGTTGTACAAAATAAAATGGCACTTGCAACAGTTAGGTCAGGGTGATTGGAGACCCAGGAGGAACCGAGGTCCTGGCGCACAACAACATTTATTCTGTCACCATGCCCAGACCCCAAACCATCACAGAGCCAAAGCGTGTGTATGTCCGTGCGTGTGTTTGAGATTGTGGAGTGTAAATTGATCCAACCCTGCAGCGGTACCACAGAGTAAAAAAAGTCCCTTCAACACCACAGGAGCCTGGAATGTGCATAGTTTCCACTCACTTTTTCACTCGCATTATAAAAATAATTAAAGGGGATGTTGTGAGGGCTTGGAGTGGCCCTGATGTCTTCCTCCCCAAAGTCTGCTCTGTCATCTCGGCAGGGCTTCTGCTCTGTCTCCACAGGTCAGCTCACTTCAAACAATACACCACAGACTGAGATGTATCTACTGTTGAGTTGAAGTCGAAGCACTATGTTCACACATGATCAAGGAACTAATAATGCATGCAGTAATTACTCAAATGGCCCTAACATTGCATATTTATTACCTCTGTACAGTAGATTAACTTAAAGATCTTCCTTAGGCAGCTTCAGCAGGATGCAATACACTGAATAAAATTTAGCAGTCTGTTTTTTATTGACTTGTGTTGTTTGTAAGTAACTTATTCACTTACTCTAAAAACTAACTACCAGAGCAGTGTTGACATTGTTCGTGTTGCTTCTTTTTTATTTCAATTTCCTTTTTTAGTAATTAAATAGCAATCTGCGGTATTGCTGGCAGGCCATTGGTACCACTGTCATCTTCATATAGTAAACAGATCTCTTTGTGGTTTCTATGTGTGACTAGGATGAGGCAGTTGTGTGCCTCACAAATACCTGTCTTCATTCAAAACACATTAGGAAGCAGTGTATTCATTCTTTCCAAAGTGAGGTGATGCACCCATCTGGTATGGAGTGCTGGGGCTATGGGCGGCAGTGACGGGGATATGAAAGCGTGTGCACTCTGCTACTAGTTAACATCCATATGTAGCTCTGCTGGACAAGGGGCTGGCCCTGTGAGGCCACAGAGCGGCCAGGCCAGCAATGAAAAATGAAACGCAGCAGCCCCTCATGAAAACTCACGTCCAAAGTATATCCGCTTGCGTGTCTGGTGCTTGGGCTCTGCCGTTTTTTTCCCCTTCGAGCAGTGGTTTATGTGTCTGTGTGCATGTGTGTGTATCATGAGGGAGTGTGAGACAGAAAGGAAGAGCAAAAGGAAATGTGTTCTCCACTGCTGTAAGTGTTAATGAGTTAAGTAATAGCAGCAATGGCATCACATGAACAGGCCTATGCTGAATGGATATTCACACGCTACTGCTGCTGTGGGAAAGCCTTCAGAAATACCAAAAACTGCAAATGGTTCCACTGCCTAAGTAACATATTTGCTGACAACATTTGTAACAAATACTGTTAATTGGTTCCCCAAAATTGACTGAAACTATGTCAATAAAAAAGGACCAAGGTGCCATCGTTGGTCAGAAAGTGTTTTGGTCATAGTGTGTTTTAACAAATAGGAAAAGTGGCATGGCATGTGCCCACCATCTTTAAAGGTACAAGGAAGACTGCCTTCTTTGTCTTATAATCTGACTTATTTATACTAGCGCAAGGATTTTCATTTTGATGTATACTACAAAAGCACTTCTGCAAGTTTTTCTGGATTTGGGAATCTTCAAAATACTGTACATGCAAATGGATACATGTCAGATTACAACATGGAAAAAGTGGATGAAAATCAATTTCCTGTTACATTCAACTGCTGAATAATGCGCATTACATCTGAAAAGAAATTGAGACTGAAGCTTGAGCTGGAGACAATATTGATACTGGATGTCAATAAATGATGAAAAGTTAATAAGTGAAAACTGTTAAACCCTATTTATTGGTTTACCCACTTTTGTGTTCAACATTTTGAAGTTTCTCCCTCTGCACAAGCCAGTGGGCACTCTGAGACGGCACTAGGCTTTCGACAGTTACTGATTAAATCCAGATGCTTAATAAAGGCACACACACACCAAACCTACAAACACAGATGCCCTGCCACAGGTCTAATTTTTCCATCAAGCTGCTCCTTTGCCCTGCAAATCTGGCCAAAGTTGCCTTAAGGCACTCCTGCATCATCTTCTCTTCAAAAGCAATACTATGGCTGATACACTTGACTGGCAATGCAAATGAAGCAACTGGGCAGCAGGTTCCTTTTTCCCTAATCACTTCAACAATAAAATGTAACCAGACATGAAGCTCAGTTTCCAAAACCTTACACCATATCAGCTGACCTAAAAGCAGTGTTATTGTTGTGCACACTAAAATCTGTAAGGACTAAATCACACTAGTACTCTGAATTAGACACTGAATTGTCACACAGATCTCTACCATAATATAGTTTGATATACAGTGTGGAAAGGCTTAAACTAAACGTGTTATGAACCAAAACATGCTTTAGAAGTGACTTGGGAAAACTTACCTGAACTGAAATTCTATTTCCCATGCATTTTGAAGTAATGTGATTGTAAATTACCTACAAACTTTAAAGAATTGTACATATACTATGGCAAATGAATTGTCACTTTGATTATCAGCATCATTAACATCTGTGTCAATCTTTTCAACTGAGGAAGCCACTTATCTAAACATCTATTAGATGACTCGTCTCATCTCTATTGTGGAACTTGAGAATCACTAATTTATTCAGTTAGTTTGCTGTTGAAGCCATCCAACCACATCTTTTCAATATGCTCTTCAAACTGCACGCAGTTGGACAAAAGCACTATCCATGTTCTTCTGCATATATGAGCTCACAGACTCACATCTGGATAGCATCGCTGTGGACAGTTGTCGTATTCCATCGCTCCCACCCATGTGGCCATGTATAGTATAGCTGTGGAATTGCAATTTCTGACCTCCAGACAATAGGATGAACACTTCACTGCTGCCCCATTTAGGAGTTTTGTCACAGTGCAGGAGTATTGCAGGCATTCTGGCAGCTAATTTCTGCTTACAAGTGTTACGGGTAGCAGGGCTGAGGTTGGACCACTAGGGGGCTCTCAGTAGGGGTTTGTCCTGTCATGTCTGTTTATGTTTATGTTGGCCATGTGAGTAGTTAAGCCCCGCCCTATCCTAATGTGTGTTGATTGATGTTCACCTGTTCCTAATGTGTCATGATTATGTTTCCTATTTATAGTCCTGTCTGTGTCGTTATCAGTTGCTAGTCCTCGTTCGTGTGTAGGCCGATGTAGTGTCGCGGTTTCTGTTCTGTTTCATGTTTCATGTTTCATGTTTCATGTTTCATGTTTCATGTTTCATGTTAATAAAACCCCCATGTCCACGTCAAGCTTCGCATTTGGATCTGTTATATCCTGCCGGACACTACCAGCCGTAACAACAAGCTAGGTTTATGTTTATTCGAGCTATTTAGCAGCTATTTCATTCACATCTTTCATCTTAGACATATTTAGGTATATTTACACTGGATTTATCTCTGCCCTTTTTTTAATTTTTTTTTTTTTATAAAGGTTGCTTAGCTAACATAGAGAGCAAGTTATAATTAAAATCTCATGATTATTCCAATAATTTTGATATATATCAAGCTCAATTTCCTAGATGGGAAATATACAAAGTAATATATAAAAAAATAAAGTAACATAATGACAGTCCAGATTAGAAAATGTGTGTTTTAACTCTTCACATTGATGGTACAAGTTGTCCCATTATGTAACTCAGATGTAAATGCTTGATTACTTCTATGGCACTTTTTGCTGTTTGATAGAATACCACAATATTTTATTTACAAAATTGGACAGTTTAGGGTTCAGGTTTATAGAAATTTCTTTACAGACATATTTAAGGTGTTTAACAAACTGAAAACAACATACCTATGCTGGTTCCATACATTCCCCATAAGATTTTACATAGGTCTGGAAAAATACATCCTAGCCATAGACACCAATAAAAAGGCAGGTTGTGCATTAAAAGTCTGTAGTAAAATCTGTAGATATAAATATAAAACATGCATTAGCATTTAGCTTATTTTTGAAGGTAAGAAAGCAAGATGTAAAGCTCACATGATAGAAGGAAATGGACAGTTTTGTAGCTGAAGAAACATGTTTTTCCTAATTTCATGTTACTATGTAATTAAACATTTGGCACATGGCATGAATTGGCATGTGTATGAAAGGAATGCCAGGATTCTGAATCTGATCTGTTTTGGCAGCTGGATATCCATTTACATTGGCTTTGATTATGTTTTCTCTTTTTTTGTCAGCAGATTTATTTTAAAGAATCTGTGGATCAAGAGGTGATTTTCCATGGCATAAAATTAGCAGCAAATAGAGGTCATATTAATTGATTTCAACTAGTCTCCCTTTGCACAAGATATCAGTGACTTTTTTAAAGCTTACTGTTGGCACTGACTTTTTTGAGTTTTTGAGCAATGCTACTTGAGGCCACTTAGGTGTGTTGCATCCCAAGGTGACTACATTTCGAAAAGTAAAAGCTCTAGTCAGATCATTCTGGTGTCGTGTTTCCACATTCCATGTTTTTATATTGTTTGTCTGGATACCAAAATTGCAGTGGAACTGTTCAACTAAGAGGGAATATTCAAGACAGTAATTTTCTTCTCTAATTCATTAAAAAATTCTTCTATGTGGGGGAATTTTTTTCTTTTTGTGCCTGTTTACTTATTCTGCCTATTTACTTATTTAATATAATTCTCCAATTCACCGCAATTTTCTTCCCTCCAGGTCTAGGTTTCTCCTTTATTTGACCTGACTTGCTGCTATGTATATGTTTATGAACATATAAGTAATTAGTTAACTGGTTTTTACAGTTTTTACAAGTTTGCACATCACATTCCATTTTGTTTCATTGCACATGTTTTTTTTTCGGCGCTATGTGTCCTGTCTTGTGTTGTTTTTGTACTTCCTGTTTTTGCACTGTCTTGTCTTTGCACTGGTTGCACATGTTGCACTTTATGTAGCTAGGACAAACTTCTGTCCTAGCTCTGTGTCGTTGTTCTGTTTGTAACTGTATGTTGTATGTTGTTTATGTAGCACCGGGGTACTGGAGAAATTTGTTGTTGTTTCATTTCACAATGTACTACATCAACTACATGTGGTTGAAATGAAAATAAAAGCTTCTTGACTTGACTTGACTTGACTGGGAAGGACTTGCATACCAGTGGTCCTCAGAGGGTGGCAGTATGACGCCAATGACCATGCCTTTTGCACTATAATCTTGCACTTTAATGGTACTAACTAAACAAAGGTGCTGCACTATCAAAAAAGCCAGCCTTAAGTACAGACCAGCTCTGGTGCAGTAGAGATAAGTGAGTGCAGACCAGCTGAGCAATTTAAGAGCTATAAGATTGTAGATCAAGGTATGTAAATTGAACGACTTTGATCGAAAACCGAAATGGTTGTTTGTTCACACTTTTACTCAGAGAAAACAAATGTAAGAATGTATCATCACAAACATTTTGACATCAAAAATACTCTAAGGTACATCATTCTTTCACTTTCTGTTAACTCTGCACTTGTATTTGCTTTCTTGTCTGGTCATCAGATGACTGAGTCAGAAGACAGCACTCCTTTTTGGTAGCCAAACACATTGTTTGTGAGCATGTTGGTGTGGACTGTAGACCTCAAAGCTAACTTAACAGTGCATGGCTTGAATTAGACCACACCGAAACAGTCTGTGATTCAGGATTAGTCAGGAGTGCACACCCTCCATGCTTGCTTCCTATTTGTTCCACAAACTGTTTTCTTGATCTGTACACAAATAATGCGTGCATGGCATTTGCTCAAACAGCTTGTCATAATTTGACAGTTCTGTCCACAGATGTTCAAGGTCAAACCAAACTTAACTTCTTAAACTATTCTATTGGCTTGTTAAAAAACAACAACAACAAAACAGAAAACATACATAGAACAAGAACTCTTGACCTCAGAATAACAACGTCTGCATGCAAACTCCTTTGCGTCACACCTTTCCTAATCCTCTACAGCTGAAAGCAGTCACCATCTCCACACATAGTGTCGATCTCCTAGAAAAACAAAAAGGTCTCCTGCCAGAGCTAAAAATATCTGCCAGGGACAAAACGAGGCCTTAGGGGGAAAAAAAGCCACATTTTTGTCCATCCATGCCTCCAGGTTATCTGTTTCTAATCTCTATAATTAAACCTAACAGAGGTGTGAAGCAGAGCTCTTAGCCATATTTTTGTGCCTGCTTTTTTCAGTTGACCGCTCTCTCTTTTTCTGTGTAATTTCCTTCTTGTTCCTTTCAGGATTTGCTGCATGCCACTGCCTTAACCCAACACTGAACATTGTGTTTGGAAGTATATCTGATGAGTGTGAAAGTGTGTGTTAACACTCAGGAGGTTAGTAAAGGGTTGGAGTTGCCTGCACATTTACTGGAAAGGAAAAAAGGGAGAAGAACCAGAGGAAGGAGAAATATCTTATTACACGGTCTGTGTGTGAAGGACTTTTTTTTCCCCTTTACACCAAAACTGGTAATTGAATACAGTCCAACTGGAGAATAATAAAAAATGCTGGTGTTTAAAAGAACATTTGGAAAGAGAAGTAAAAAGTAGGAGAAAATGGCAAAAGCTGCACTTTTCCATTCAGCCATCACACCTGATTTATCTGAAATATTCCTGGAAAGCTGGAAAAGCGGCCACCGGCGCTGTGCAGCATAACAGGCAAAAAACCAGGCCTGAAGCCCTTTATCATAGAGCTCACAAACATTTATGAAGGGTCTGTGGCTTCAGCACTGTATTTCCAGATATTAACATAACCACAAGAGGAAACATTTACAATTAAACGTATTAATAAAAGGTGAAAAATAAACTAGACAAAAACTAGGCACAGCTGTGACATCAGACAAGTGGAAAAAGATTTTTGTGCAGTCATTTTCTATGTGCTTTAATGTGGGTATTGTTATGACTATTAAATAGATATGTGGCACTTTTTTTAAATTGACAATACTTGAACATGCTATTATTAAATAATAACAATAAAATGCTCAGAAAATCTGATTTAACTCAAGTCTGCAGGTGACTAAAGGTGTGAATGAAGATATAAGATTAACAGTTGGATGTAAACAGGGTCTTTAAAGCTTTCATCAGAAAGTGTGGTGCAGAATCTGTAGGCAGCATTGATGTCTGCACAATGCTTAAATTAATGGTCTGAAGTTATCTCTAAGACCAAGAAATATGGTTTTGTAGATCAGCTTTAAAATTGCTAATAACTGTCACTACAGCTACAATCAGTACACAAGATTCAGACAAATAATATCACTTGATGCCAAAATGCAGACAAGGAAATGGCCAAAGCTGTCAAGTCATTAAAATCCTGTCCACTTGGTAATCTGCAGTACAGCATTAATAGTGTTTGTAAGGTTCATTCCTGATTTATCCTTCTTTTTAAAAAGTTCTATGTAAATGTTTTCATTTCCTGCAGGGATAAATGGAAGAAGGTTGCTTCAGAAAGGGCATTGGATGTAAAACCCTTTGGCAAATCAAATATGTGATGATCCCTAAGCAACCGGAAAGAAATTTGAGAGAACCGGTGTCTTTTCATTCACATAAAGTAAGAGAGAAAAATTCTAAATATTTTCTTTAATGATTTGTCCAAATTTATAGTAAAACAAAAAATAAATAAAAACAATGAAAAGTTCTAGAAAGTTTCAGAAGTATGTAAAATGTTACGGCCGGTAGTGTCTGGCAGGATATAACAGACCCAACGCGAAGCTTAACACGAACATGGGGTTTATTTAACATAAAACATGAAACATGCAACAAGGACAGAGAACAAAAACCGCGACACTACATCGGCCTACACACGAACGAGGACTAGCAACTAATGAAGACAAAGACAGGACTATAAATAGAGAACATAATCAGGGAACAATCATGACACATTGGGGACAGGTGTGCAGGGGTAGGAACACACATTAGGCTAGGGCGGGGCTTAAACACGCACATGGCCAAAAACATAAACATAAACAGACATGACAGGATAAACCCCTACTGAGAGCCCCCTAGTGGTCCAACCACAGCCCTGCCACCCGTAACATAAAAGTACTGGAAAATAGGTACATTTCAAAACTATTTTATTTTCCAGGACATTCCAGATCTATTTTTCTGAATATTTTCATATTTCCTAAGCATGCTTAAATTAAAACTTTTCACAATTTTTCTTAGATGCCATCAAGAGGCTGTAGGCATCCAATAGATGCATTTTGCTATGTCTGGGGTGAAAGACAAGAAAAAAGCACTCTGTGGAAGCATCTGCTACAATTAGTGTTTTTTCCACAAAATTTTACTTTATTATTATTATACCCATGGTTCATTTGATACAACTCAAAGAGGATTGCAACAGAACTATAAAGACACTGTTAGAGACATTGAAGTATTATGAGTATGGCTGACAGGTCAGTGGGAGACATAAGAATTATAGCATTCGTGATGGGAATTCAATAGCCATTATGTATACTTTTAAGACATTCACAGTTCAAAAATAACACTTAATGCTCATAAAAAATACATAGTATTATAGGGCACCAATATATATTTTTTATTTTTCAATGACTAGTCTTATACACCATAGTATTTGTGTAAATACTCCTGCAAATATTCTACAAATAAATGTACAACTAAATTTGTATTCAGGCTGATTGTTTGCTTCAGTTTACCTTCTAACTGTTTAGTCATTAGATTAGTCATAACATTAATGATGTACGGTATTGGTTGTAAATGTATTCCTGAATGTATTTTTTTCTGAACAAAGAAATCGATTTCACTCAATAATATTACATTAAAATGCTTTAAAAAAAAAATCAGAATTAATATTAACTAAAATTCCATGTGTTCTTACTCTAATGAAAGAATAAACATAATTCCCTCATTGTGCTGAGCGTTTTGATATGTCACGTGTATGTAATAGAAATTTTGTGATTTCCCATAATTCCAGGTGGGGGGGGGGGGGGGGGCGCACGTGACGTCACGTGATGTCAACCGTATACATGTTACTCACTTCCCCCAAGTATACTGAGCATTTTGATATGTCACATGTGTATGTAGCCATAATTTTGCGATTTCCCATAATTCCCAGGGGTTTGGGGTCACGTGACGTCACTCACTTCCCCTCATTGTGCCACACCCCTCAGAACGCCCCAAAAAGTCCCATAGAAATGAATGGGTGGGATTTTCAATCCTCAATAAAACTCACACACGCACTGCAACATAGACATATCACATATCACAACACTCAGCACAATGAGGGGAAGTGAGTGACGTGTGTACGGATAACGACACGTGATGTCACGTGACCCCAAACAACGGGAATTATGGGTAATCGCAAAATTACGACTTATACGTACATGTGACATATCAAAACACTCAGCACAATGAGGGGAAGTGAGTGATGTGTGCCCGGGTGATGTCACAAGACCCCCTCACCAGAATTATGGGTAATCGCAAAATTTCTGCAACATACACGACATATCAAAACGCTCAGCACAATCTGGGGAAATGCGTCACGGACATGTTTTGCCATGGCAAGTACCACTCACATTTTCTTCAGGAAATGTACATGTCTAGTTCTTCTTCTTCTTCTTCTGTACAAAATTTTGCCCGCGAACTAGTCCTGCAGCGTTTGTTGTAGACCCACGAATGAGGTATCATATCGTGCAGCTTGTTTGGGAAAGATGTGCCATGACTTTTCTAAGCGATCGGAATTTCAGTATTCCCGCCATGACCCTCGGAATGCCCCAAAAAGTCCCATAGAAATGAATGGGTGGAATTTTCAATCCTCAATAAAACTCACACACGCACTGCAACATAGACCTATCACATATCACAACACTCAGCACAATGAGGGGAAGTGAGTGACGTATGTACGGATAACATTACGTGATGTCACGAGACCCCAAACCCGGGAATTATGGGAAATCGCAAAATTAGGGCTACATACACGTGACGTATCAAAACGTTCCGTATAATGAGGGGAAGTGAGTGACGTGTGTCCAGATGACATCACGTGACCCCCCCCCAGGAATGATAGGAAATCGCAGAATTAGGGCTACATACACATATGACATATCAAAACGCTCAGTATACTCAGGGGAAGTGAGTGATGTGTATCTGGGTGACGTCACGTGACACCCCCCCCCCCCCCCGGAATTATGGGTAATCTCAAAATTACGACAACATACACGTGACATATCAAAACACTCAGCACAATGAGGGGAAGTGAATGACGTGTGTCCGGATGATGTCACATGACACCCCGCCGAGAATTATGGGAAATTGCAAAATTACAGCTACATACACATATGACATCAAAACTCACCACAATGAGGGGAAGTGAGTCACGTGTATCCAGGTGACTTCACGTGACGTCACATGATGCCCCACTGGAATTATGGGTAATCGCAAAATTTTTGCAACATACATATGAGACATATCAAAACGCTCAGCGCAATGTGGGGAAATGCGTCACGGATGAGTTTTGCCATGGCAAGCACCACTCATGTTTTCTTCAAGAAATGTACATGTCTAGTTATTATTATTATTAGTGCTGCTTGAAAAGCACACTATTACTATTCGACATACTTCTTCTTCTGCTTCTTCTTCTTCTTCCGTACAAAATTTTGTCCGCTAACTAGTCCCGCACCGTTTGTCGCAGACCCACGAATCAGGTATTATATCGTGCGGCTTGTTCGGGAAAGATGTGCTTTGACTTTTCTAAGCGATCGGAATTTTGATATTCCTGCCACACCCCTCGGAATGCCCCAAAAAGTCCAATAGAAATGAATGGGCGGAATTTTCAATCCTCAATAAAACTCACACATGCACTGCAACATAGTCATATCATATATCACAACACTCAGCACAATGAGGGGAAGTGAGTGATGTGTGTCCGGATGATGTCACATAACCCCAAACCCCAGGAATTATGGAAAATTGCAAAATTATGGCTACATACACACGTGACATATCAAAACGCGCAGTACAATGAGGGGAAGTGAATGACTTGTGTCTGGATGACGTCACATGACGTCACGTGACCCACCCCTGGGAATTATGGAAAATTGCAAAATTACGGCTACATACACATGTGATATATCAAAACGCTCAGTATACTCAGGGGAAGTGAGTGACATGTATCCGCGTGATGTCACGTGCGCCCCTCCACTGGAATTATGGGTAATTGCAAAATTTCTGCAACCTACACGTGACATATCAAAACACTCAGCACAATGTGGGGAAATGTGTCATGGACGAGTTTTGGCAAGGCACCACTCACATTTTCTTCAGGAAATGAACATGTCTAGTTATTATTATTATTTGTGAATACATTTACAACCATCTAAAGTACTATGCTGAGGACTAAATATGCGGACAAAAAAAACATTTATGTATTGTTAAAATCTCTGAAAGTATAGCTGCTATTATTTTGAGTTTAAAGGATCCAGCAGGAATTTAGGACCATTTTTGGGGTGAGCATTAATCAATTTATATTGCTTCTGTATCACTTATGAACAGTGAGTCCCAACCTCAGAATGCTGTATAAAGAAGAGCCAGTCTTAAATAATGGAAACTATTGGTAATATTGATCCTTCCATATTCTCTTTTTCTTTCTTGCCCAGACAGTAATTTGTTTTGAACTCCTACTTGTCCTTTGAACCTTGGACCAAGTCTGGCATGTAGTTACTTGTGTTTGCAATTGAAATAGAGCAGATTAAAATATCACTTTTTTATTTATTGCCATGGTTATATCTTGTGTTATTTCACAACAAAATCAGTTTATGAAGCATTTGACAATGTAAAGCAATTTTCCCCCCAAAACCAGAGATCTTCCATGATCTCATCCAACGCTAGATTCACAAGATTGAGGAGCAGGAAATAAAGTTACTGTCAGAGTTTTGGGCTCTAATACCAATACGATCAAAACACAAATCTATGATACAACTGACCTACTGCCCTTTTTTGTGGGATTTAATAAAATAAGACACCCTAATTAGCTGTTCATCTTCAAATGGATAAAGAGATATCCTTAGAAATTATTCCAAATGGAAAACACACTTTGGTTCATATTTTCATTTTGGAATGGGTGTATTCACAATTAGTGCTCGCTTTCATGCCCTACAGAAGGCTAGGTAATGTGAGAGCACAGTGGAACTAGACTACATGGACACTACCAACAAATAACATAAAGTCTTTCTTGAAGTTTGTTAGACCGAAAAGCACAGCTTGTCATAGTTTCAGTGAGAAAAAGCTGAAAGTGTGAATACATTTGTCCTTAAGTCTTTTTCCCAACTCAAAGTTACAGCTTTACCTCTGACTGATTAGTGTGTTTCCTTAAAGAAAGTTGTGTGAAAGAAGATTGTGTAAAGACACCTTCTGTTTAGAATTCAGCAGCAATGCGGTATAGGTTACAGTAATTTGTTATCACACTTCTGCACAGGAAAATGATTTATTGGCCAACCACCACCCTTTAATGTGGTTCGGAAGTAGGGTGTGTGTTCGGTCCATTCCCAGCGTTACAACTGGAGCCAGTCAGCTTGGACTTGAATGTGCCATGGCATGTACCTATTGTTTCTATAAGTGATTAGGTTCCTGGATAGCAATGACCTCATTTCAGCTTCAGGGAAATTTTTAACTGGAGGGGTGTGGTGTCCTGACAATATAATGCCACCCAATCATCTGCCCTCTACTCTGTGCAGAGATCGATCACTCTGATTGGATCGCTGCCTAGGGCTAGATTAAAAGTAGCCATCTTAAATCATAGGGTTTAATCACTAAATGATGCATGTTACATTTTATTATCATTTCATTTTGATGATAGAAACTTGTAAAGTTACAAATAAAAGCACAGAGAGTAAAATTTCACCACACTGGATTCCAAAATCACCTTCACTATATCAAGAAGCAAAGGACTGTCAAGAAGCATAGGACTGTCAAAACACCTTAATCTGTTTATAATTAGACTATGTAGAGAATCCACCATACATCATCCTGTGAATGAGCTGTTACTACAGAAACAATAATGTATTAAGATCATTAATATAAACTTACCATTTGAACTGCAGAAGCTAGAACTGGTGTCAGTGTTGCCGTTACAGGAACTCGGGCCAATCAGATTTGAGAATTCAGCAACGTTATTGTAAAAAGTGCATTTAATGGTCAATATGAGAAGCTTACATGTGTGAGAATGGAATATTGAAATAATAAAAGTATCCCTTTAATATCTGACATATAATTAAAAAGGTGCATTTGTTTTAGTCCAAACAGCAGCAGCAAAATTGCAGTGAAGCTGCATCAGAAACAGCTGAATGACGTCTCTCATTGACCTGTTTTCCTCATGTTTCAGTGATCAATGAATAAGCCCCAGCTGGCCATCAGAGACCCTGCTGAAAGTAAGCAGCTTGTGATACCACGTGTGTGTCTGTGAATGTTCAATTCTTCACACTTTCCATCTCACCCATGGGCACTGGGCCATCGATTGGCCCTGCTTTTATAGGAATCTGATTGAACCCGTCGGTATTTCCGTTTCCTCACACATTAAAAGTGTGTTCTTGTGGCTGCCCTACACATTGATCATTTCTGTCTGTGTTGAATTTGTTGAGCTTTACCAGAACCCCTGCTTTGTGCACGTCACATTTTTATGCTGTATGAATTGCTCCTGGTTGTCCTGGTCGCTCCTGCATAATGATGCAGTTATTTATAGAAATGTAGTGTGCAGTTGTTAAACGATGGAAATTTCTTCTGGCACAATATTCATCCATCTGTCCATTATTCTGTACCAGCTTATCCTATGCAGGGTCACACGGAAACTGAAGCCAGGGCACACCTAGAATGGGCTGCAGTCACAATATATATTACATAATATAGTGAACAGGAACAACAACATGCAACCACTTGAGGTGCTGTTACTAACGTATGTGTAAGGTTTATATTTTCCTGCCCTGAATAACCCTGACTTATTGACGCTCAATAAGTGTGAACACGAAATAAAAACAGATAGACAACAAGAATCTCTTTAGAAACCTTTTAAAAAGAATTGTCACAATAAACTGCCAAGATAAATACAAAGTGAATGTAGCAGCAAATGAATTACAGTGACGGCGATTTTAACACATCTGTTAAAGTTTAGATTTAGAATGTAGCAATGTTTGAAGATGTAGTCAGGAGAAAGTAGTTTCTGCAATGCAGTGAGTCATCCGGGGAAAAAATAAATAATTAAAACAACAATACTGTCTTACAAAAATGTTCCATCTAGCACTCTTAAGATCCCTATTAAGAAAACCCTTAAATGTTCTATAGAGTACCCTACAACAACACATTTCCATTTAAAGATGGGAGGCAGATTGTGCTGACTATGCTAAATTGCTTGTAGATGTTAATGCACATGTGTGCATGGTGCTCTGTAATGAAATGGCATCACATCCAGCCTCACACCCAGCGTTACTTAGATGGGCTCTGGACTCTCTGCAATCCTGGCCAGGATAAAGTGGCTACTGCAGAAGAATGAATGAATCTTTTAAAATCATTTTTCTTTATAATGACTGTTGGCTCATTTGAACGTTTGGCACATTGAAATGTATGAAATAGTTAGCATACTCTCATTCCAGCTCAGCATGTGCCACCTGAAAAATGAAATTACAGATGTATTTGAGGAATTCCAGACTAGAACCTACAGCACTCATGTACTGTGAGGGTGACCTAGAATTCGACCTCCGTGTTTAGTCCAAATAATATTTCACATGTATTGTATTTTCATGGTTTTTTTTTTTCAATTTGATGTAAATAGATCTAGTCAGAAATCATCCAAATTCTGAATACAGCTTTACAGACTTTACGCTTTGTTTTCCCTTGGCTTTTGGTACAGATGACAGATGGGTCAATATAAATTTTGCCACTACGTAACAGTAAAAATGTGAGTTACTGAAAATTTCTCTCACCACCACCATCCCCTCCACCTCACTCCCTACACCTCATACTAAAGAGTTAGTATTAAACAATGTGTAGTATGGTCAGTATGGAAAACTCTTCAGTGGGGAAGTGTGTGTTTACTCCATTGTGGTAGGGAGAGAGAGAGGAGTGGAGACTAATGGTTGTGGTGAGGTAATATGAGGGAAAGTGGACGAGAAATGAGCTGATATGGAAAATGTTCAAATGGCGTGACTCAAGTACTGGATTTCTGATCCACACCCATGACCACATCCATTTACCTTCACTGGAGACACTGATATGGGAGCAAATCACTTTGCTAGTTCAGAAGACAACAGTGAAAAATAAATCAGATACAGAGGATTGGCAGAAGCTGTAGACGCAATATTCTGTATGATCAGTCATTTGGCTGGATTTTACCACTCGCATTTGTAGGTTGTGTGAGAACTGAGTATGTTCATATTTTGATAGCTGACTGTGTTCGAGAATTGATCGTAGGTGGTCTTTGATTTGTTGGGAGGTACAGTGAGCTCAAATGTTTGCAAGATGTGCATAGATGATAGCAACCAATACAACTGTCGATTATAATTAGGAAATAAAACCTCTCCAAAAGCTTGACACTGTCCAACTTATAGAGGACATGTTGTTTGCTCCATCATAGAAGTTAAATTCTTTTGTCTTTGTCTGTGTCAATATGATGAACAGTTAGTAGAGTCCAACTGTTCCTCAATGTTCAAATGGTTGTCTTCCTCAAGTGTTTATCTTTAAGATTGCATTAGAGCTTTGTGTAAAACCTGATGACTTTACTATTCACAACTCTGACCCTTGCTCGACTAAGACTTTGTGACTAATTTTTTTTGAATCTTGAATAAAGTAAACACTGTGCAAAATTTCAGGAAGTCCTGCTTTTTATGAAAATATGCACAGTTCCTCTGCAGAACAATAAAGAATAACATGGAACTTGGTCAGAGCAGATTTCAGTAGAAATTTATAGAGGTAAATTTCATCATAACATCTACTATAGTAAAATACACTGAGCAGCCATAACATCTTGAGCAGTGAGAGGTGAAGTGAATAACACTGATTATCTCCTCATCATGGCACCTGTTAGTGGGTGGGATATATTAGGCAGCAAGTGAACATTTTGTTCTCAAAGTTGATGTGTTAGAAGCCTGAAAAATGGGCAAGTGTAAGGATGTGAGTGAGTTTGACTAAGGGTCAAATTGTGGGCCAAATTGTGATGGCTAGACCACTGGATCAGAGCATCTCCAAAACTGCAGCTCTTGTGGGGTGTTCCCGGTCTGCAGTGGTCAGTATCTATCAAAAGTGATCCAAGGAAGGAACAGTGGTGAACCGGCGACAGGGTCATGGGTGGCCAAGGCTCATTGATGCACGTGGGGAGTGAAGTCTGGCCCGTGTGGTCCGATCCAACAGATGAACTACTAAACTAAGAACTTAATGCTGGTTCTGATAGAAAGGTGTCAGAAACACTGTCGATTATAATTGAATTAACTTTACATTGTTTGATATAAAATAACAGCACTAGTTAATTAGTAAAACACAATGTTTATTTGAACCACATACTTTATTTGTATATAATATATAATCATAGATCATAACCATATAATCAAGTAAACAGTTTTTATCAAATAATTTATCAAGATACTATTGTTACAAGCATCATTAGAAATGTAGACAGAGTCATGAGAGTTTTAGACCCCCTCACCCTAACAACCCAACTTCTGTATTAAACGCTGTAGAAGCATGGATCTCTTGTGGATCTTCTCTCTCAATCCAAAGCCAACCCCACTGTCCCTCTTCATGATAATGAAGCATCCGATTTTTCTTTGGAAAGTCCTGTACTTTGTGTCTGTTTGTCTTTAGTTATTTCAACGTATTGTCTTCAACTGTAGTAGACTGTGGTAGTTCTGTCTCTTCCTCTCTCTCCTATTATGCATTCCAGAAGGATTGTCTTGTAAAGGTTCTGCACCTGACTTTAACAGACAAAGTGACACTATAACTATCACTGTTCAGACCTCTGTATTTGTTTCTTTTCCATTTAAAGTGAAGTTTTCCTATAGTATGGTTAACTCTGGCATGACCCTGACACTTGGGTGAGGTGTTTGATAACATGCTTTTTATAGTTCTGGCAAGTTCTGTGGCAAGTCCTGTAATACAGTCATGCCCCAAAGCTACTGTACTTTGCTACTAATGCTTGTCTTCTCATCATCTCTTATAAATTACTTTCCAATGAATTGCTTCATGGTTTTGGCCTCTGTTTGCACCAACCCAGAGTTCTGCAGTTGTACTGCGAATTGGTCATGCTGCCAGTGATCCTGACCACTAGTTGCACCAACCAGAGCCGTTAGATATCTAATACCTTTCATAGAGGTCATGTTGGCATGTGTGCATTTTGTATAAACTAGGAGAGACTTGGAATTTGATACCGTGTACCTTTGCCTGCTATATGTCTGTGTAACTCTTTGTCTGCTACTTGTTTTTATTTTTCCAGACTCTTTGCTGCCTCCTTCCCACTCCTCTGCTGGACCTCTCCTAACTTGTGTTGATCATTTGTTGGATGAAGTGCTGTGTACAGGTTCAAACTCAGATGGCAATCAGATGGTTGTCAGTGAGGTGGTGCTTTAAATCAGGCAAAAATGGTAAGACATATAATTACTTAAATGTAACTGAAAAAATGTTTGATCCTGCCAGACCAGTGACTGAACAGGTAATTGAGTCTGACCTTCTTGGCTTCGCCCTTCTCTTTAGAGAATGTTATCAAGCCTCAAGCAAGTCAAAAAAGTCAGCACATTGTGAGACTTGCGGTGGTCTCTTTCACCTACACTTTTCCGACCATGTCGGAGGAACAGGCTGCGCACTTTCAGTAAACAGCAGACACTGAACAACCGCAACCCCAGGGATAGTGGTGGTGTGTGGAGCAAAGCCTGGGGAAAGTGAGTCATCATGTCAGGGCATTTTGTGAATTCCTTTGCCTGCTAATGCATACTGCAAATCAGTCATGCATTTTGATGGTGTTTTTGTAGATTTAGCTATTATGTTTCGTGAGTCTCAGATGTTCTGTCGGAACAGAATATCTCGATCATCTAGAAATCTTTACCTCAAAGCCACTATGACGGTCTGAGTGTAGGGGAAAAACTGTACCCTTTGGACCAGAGATTGATTGTGTTGGCTTACAGTGCCAGTGGTGCTGAAATGAGAGAATTTGAGCGCTGTCTATTAAAGAATTGTGAAGATATCGGGTGACTCGGCTTTTGAAGTGAACTGGAGTCATGTACTTTGATCAGATTGTCTGTCACTCTTATTTTAGAACCTCTAATTTGGGTAATTTGGATATGGAAATTTGTAAAAACAGAACACATTGCACGTTTCAAAACCAAAAAAATGTGATCCACGGTGCTCAATGCTTTTACCAATACAGAGGCCTATGGGTAATGAAAACAATGTTTTTGTTGAACGGTTCATGAGTTGTTTTAACCTTTTCTTCTAGCTTAGAAATGAAGAGTGTCACTCATTCCTCTAAAAATGAACAATAATTATGATTTGGAAAGTCTGAATGTTTAACATTTTAGTCAGCTGATACTTATTTGATTATTTGAGAATATATTTTCAAACAGAGATCAGTCAGGGTTACAAAACCTTCATCCTTAGTTAACAGACGGCATACCATACATTTTATAAAGAGATGCTTGTGTTTAACCTTTTATTCAGTGTTTACAAATTTATGCCATTCATAATGTAATTGGTTAGAAGGTGTTAATGAATGTTGTAACAGCAACTGTGATATTATTAGCAACTAAAAGTCAACGTTAATGCACTTGTTCTGATAATAACATTTCTATTGAAACAACTTACACAGGAATTTGTGTAGTGTATACTTCAAACAATCTAAGACTAATAATAAGAAGTTTTAAAGATGTTCTGCTATTTAATACATGAAAACATGGACTTGTTGATATGATGAAGGTTTTGGTGAGGAAATATTTATATATTTATGTAGAGTCTCCAGTGTCAGCGCTGTAACAGTCATAGGTATAGTTGTTACTCTTCTGACAACAGAGGAGACTTTGGATAGAGGAGGTTGTGCTTTGTGACGCGTTTGGTTTTGTATTTTTTAAATACAGTAAGAAGAGAGAGAGAGAGAGAGAGAGAGAGAGAGAGAGAGAGAGAGAGAGAGAGTAATTGTTCATAGCAGCTATATTGCTATGTTAACAAGAATTAGTTTGTATATATTGCATATTGTAAAATATAGGAGGAATAAACACTTTAGAATTTATTTATTGTAATATAACTGACAATCTGTGAAAATAATTCAACTTCAGGATGGTAAATAATTCCTAGAAGAGATTAAGTCATTTTCAGTAACCACTTTAGCACTTTTCAGTACCCAGTCTGGTTACCTGCATGTTTTTGGGCAGTGGGATGAAACTAGAGAACCTAGATGAAACCCACATATACATGGGGAGAATGTGTAGAAAACACAGATGGTTAACCAATCTTGGGATCTGGCTTAGTAGCTAAACATGTGGCAACGCTACCCACTATGCCATTGATATAAATATTGTCATTAGTATAGATTTTATCTAATTAAAAACCAAGAGTCCTTACAGAAACAGAAAATGTAAATCAGTAAGAGTGTAAGCAAGTGTTGGAGAGAACTTGCCAAGAAGAAAAATCACCCTTTTGTTTCAGATTTACCAAAAAAAAGCGCACTTTCATTTCACCTTGTTAGGTTAAAAAAAAGAAAAAAGACCTTCACATAATCTCTGCAATATTAATATCAATCAAAACAAGCACATAAGGTTTTAAAATCTTTTTATTATTGTTTTACTTATTTTTCAGCACTAAAAACATTACTTTGTGAGAAAATGGTTGCTGAAAACCAATAGCATTAATAAATATAATGAGATTCTGTGATTATTTTTGGATATAATATGTTTCCCAGCAGCACGTCTTGTGGCTTTTTTCCCACTAGGTTTTATATGTTCTTTGTGACTTTTATGAGCACATTGAGACCAGCACACTTTTCATCATTTCTGTACAACCAACACTCAGCGGTGGGTAGGAATACTTTAAAATAAACTATTCCTGTTGTTCGCATGTTACAATCAGCCACGCTTGAGCGGTCATATTACCTCTGAAACCTGGGAGTTGGGCCTGGTTCTTCAAAGAGAGGAATTCGCTCCTCTTTTGGGGTCAGGTGAGGTAACAAAATTGTGGTTTATACTTTTTCCATAACAAAATATATATCTTTATCTACGTGTGGTCATCTCATTAAGGGTGCTCTCACTAAGACAAGTAAGAGTAAGTCAAGTAATTAAGCAAGACAAGTTCTGCAAAAGCAGCTGACCAGATATAAGCTGTATATAACTGTAAAAAGTAAATATAACACTAAATAATAAAAAGCAGACAGTAAAACTAGTAATGATACATAACATAAAATGTTCAGTAACACTTTCAATGAGGTAAAGTGTAGAACAAATGTTTGCTCAGAAGGTAACTAAATGGCAAAGAGAACCTTGAGTTTGACTACATATTTGCATTCTAGATCCTTTACCCACGTCTTTCCTTAAACAGATATTGCCAGTAGCTACCGAACCCCTTCTAAAAATTATAAATTCTTCCCTTAGCATCGGCTATGTGCCTAAGTCATTTAAGCTAGCAGTTATCAAAACCCTGATTAAAAAACCAGACCTTGACCCCTGTCTGCTGTCCAACTATAGGCCAGTATCAAACCTGCCCTTTATCTCCAAGATCCTAGAAAAGGCTGTAGCACAGCAGTTATGTTCATACCTACATAGGAATAACATTCATGAAATGTATCAGTCAGGATTTAGGGCTCATCATATCATCATATCGGTTATCAGTTTTTAGATCTAAATAGTGACTTCTCTATGCATGCTAAGGTTATGTTCGGTGTTTCACAAGGTTCTGTCTTAGGCCCACTGCTTTTCTCCTTATATATGCTACCCCTTGATGCAATTATTCATAAACATGGTATTAGCTTCCACTGTTATGCCGATGACACACAGCTATATGTTTCAGCTAAGTCAGATGAGAGACACCAGCTTATTAAGACTGAAGAATGTGTAAAGGACAGTAGACAGTGGATGCTTACTAACTTCCTCCTGCTTAACTCTGACAAGACAGAGATGCTTGTACTAGGACCACATGCAGATAGAAGTAAGCTTTCTGATTACAGAGTAACTGTGGATGGTCTTTCTGTTTCATCTTGTCCAGCAGTAAAAGATCGGTGTGATTATTGACTCTTGTCTTTCGTTTGAAGCTCATGTAGATAATATCACTAGGGTAGCCTTCTTCCATCTTATAAATATTGCTAAGATTAGAAATATGATGTCACTTCATGATGCAGAAAAACTAGTTCATGCTTTTGTTACCTCTAGGTTGGATTATTGTAATGCCTTACTGTCTGGATGTTCCAGTAGGAGCATAAACAAGCTCCAGTTAGTCCAGAATGCAGCAGCTAGAGTCCTAACTAGAACCAGAAGATATGAACACATCACTTCTATCTTAGCCACACTACACTGGCTCCCAGTCAAATTCCGCATTGATTACAAAATACTGTTACTAACCTATAAAGCACTAAATGGTCTCGCGCCACAGTACCTGAGTGATCTTTTGGTTATTTATGATCCTCCATGCCTACTCCAATCAAAGGGTGCAGGTAGTACCTCAAGTAGCAAAGGCTATGGCAGGGGGCAGAGCTTTTCCTTACAAAGCCACACAATTACGGAATAGCCTTCCAATCAGTGTTCGGGATTCAGCACAGTCTCCATGTGTAATTCTAGGCTGAAGACACATTTGTTTAGCCAAGCTCTCAATGTATAGTTTTTCTTAGGTAAAGGAGCAGATCTGGAAGGTTCATGGGCATAGAGTGGTTGGTGTACTGGGATATTTAGATGCTGTCGCCTTACCACCCTTGCACGTCACTCAGGTTTGTTGACTGTGAAGTGGTTGGATGCTTTATGTCCCAGGAAGCCTTCATGTCTGTTACCTTCTGGCTCTCGCTTTTAGTTATGCTGTCATGGCTAGTTCTGCAGGAGTCCCTGCCTGCACTTTACACATAATCTACATTGTCTTTAAACATCACATGATCACAATCATACTTAATATCTTTCTCTCTCTCTCTCTCTCTCTCTCTCTCTCTCTCTCTCTCTCTCTGTCTTTCTCTGTCGAGCTATACGTTCCACTCCCAAGCTCCCAGTGTTCTGAGTTTCCAGTGTGACCACTCGCTCTACCCCTGGTCGGAGTCTCGTTGCTTGGTGGTGCTCACTGATGCTGTGGATGGATCTGTTTGGACATCTTGTGACCAGGAGACAGTCATGGACAGAGCCACTTGGGGACTATAACACCGTCACAGTTCTGCTGTTACGTCTGTCAGCTTTTGGCAACAAGGAATTAGCGTCTATAACGAGCTCAGAAACTACATTGACCTAATAGTTCCTCATGGGCCCTTGGTTGCTGTTGTAGAAAGAACACTATATACATTTACATTATTTACTGTCCAGTGTCACCCAAATGAGGATGGGTTCCCTTCTGAGCCTGGTTCAAGGTTTCTTCCTCATATCATTTCAGGGAGCTTTTCCTTGCCACCATCACCGCTCATTAGGGATAAATAAGGATAAAATAGTTTAATAATTTAATGATTCTTTTTTTCCCCTCTCCTTTCTGTTTCGCTATTAATGTAAAGCTGCTTTGAGACAATGTCCATTGTAAAAGGTGCTATACAAATAAATTGAATTGAATTGAAATTGAATTGAAATATACCAACATACACTCATATTCAGAAAGAACTGATAGTAGAGCTAGGTAGAGCTACCTGTAGAAAGCTAAGTTTTCTCTGCATCAGTGTTCACCTGCAAAAAAAACAAAAAGCTGTGTGAAGCTGGTCATTGAACCAGGCAACATTTTATTATTTAAGATTTGTAGGCTTTGATTGTTTTTCCCAGTTAAGATGCTTTGGTTATGCTGAACACTGAAGAGGCACATAACATGATTGTTTAGGTTCAATTAGGTTTGAAGACCAGAAGTGCGTCCTCATTTTGGATTATCTGCAGTGGCTTACTACTGCAAGCCATGAGAAGAGGAGACAAAGAAATGTGTCACATTTACGTCTTCCTTATGTCACTGCAGGTTACATAATCAGCCGGTTATTTAATAATTTCAGTTCCTGCAGTACTGTCACGCAGTAGCACAAATATCTTAGCTGCAGAAATGTTCGGCAGAAGGTAAGCACATTTGTGGCAGGCTCTCAGTTCTACTAATAGCCTTCACAGCTCAATAAATATGGAAGTGGATTGAATAACAAGTAGCTCAGTCAAGACATCACTGACTTTCTCCTCACCACAGTTACTCAAGTGTCTTGGTGACATCACTCATTGCCTAGAGGCAAAATATTATCCAGCACTCTGAATCAGTTATGTAAGTGTTTCGGCAGTTGTTTGGTCACGTTAATTTCCGTTTCCGGCACTTGAAGTTCTTCAGGTGGAGAGAGAGAGAGTGAAGATGCATTTTTCAGATGTTGCTACATGAGGACCTAATAAATACATGGGATGCTGCCCAAAGGCCAGAAGTGGCTATATTTCCATCTTTTTATTGTTTTATAGTAGTTTTCAAACTAGGGTTTGAAGGTCTTGCATTTATAAGTCTAGTCCCCTGACTTCTTGTTGCAATTTTTTAAATATTATAGGCACTTATTCAAGGTTATAAAATATTTCCAGTTGCCTGGACTTGGTACTGTTAGATAAACCTTTACAGGCACTACTATTTGAAATTCCTAAACTCAGAATGTTCTATTAAGGCTCCTGGCTGTCATAAGATGTACGGTTAAATTGAAATTTATTTCATTTGGCCGTTGCTTTTTCCAAAGCAAACTATAAGTGAGGAAAGTCTAGTCCAAGCAAGAAGCTTTTATCCACTGAACCAAACAAACAGCAAGATAATTGGAGAGAGGATGTTGAAAGCTAACCACAGGTGTTGGATTAAGTGCTAGTATTTAAGTGTAACAAATACTTTTCAAATATAATAATAAATAATATAGTTATAAAAATCAAAAACATGATAGTTTATCTTCAAAAAGTAAGCAACCTAAGAGAACACACTGAGATGAAACCAGACATAAAAAGAACCCATTCCCTTCTGGAGGATAGTGGGGTTATAAATCATGGGTGAGTTTTCTGAAGTGTTTATAATGTCAAGTGCTTCATTATCTTATTCGTAAGGAGGTTCTTAAGATAAAGAATGCTTCCCAAAGTCTTGTTTGTAAATTAATATTTTAGTATTGATCAGTACCTGATCCATTTGTTGTTCAATGATCTTCTTTATTTGAAGCAGGCATCCTGTTCTATCTCAAAAACCAGAGGCCTGACTAACCCTGACTAATCTGTTTGCCTAAGATGAATTTATTAGGGCTGTTAGATGTTGATGATGATTATCATGGTAATTATTATTATTAACATAACTTTTATACTTCTTTTGCTCTCTATTTTTATTCATTCCATGTGAAAAAAAAAAAAAAAAAAATTAAAAATGGTTAATTTAGCCATGGGGGTCACAGGCCAGTGACTTCTGTGCCGGTCCCAAGCTCGGATAAATAGAGAGGGTTGTGTCAGGAAGGGCATCCAGCGTAAAACATTGCCAAATTTAACCATGCGAATCGTCAGTACTCTGAATTTCATACCGGATCGGTCGAGGCCCGGGTTAACAACGACCGCCATCGGCGCCGTTGACCTACAGGGCGCCGGTGGAAATTGGGCTACTGTTGGTCGAAGAAGTAGAGGAGGAAGGATAGTCCAGGAAGAGGAAAGGTAAGAGTGTAAGACTGAGAATAGGAACTCTGAATGTTGGTACTATGACAGGGAAAGGTAGAGAGCTGGCTGATATGATGGAGAGAAGGAAGGTGGATATACTGTGTGTACAGGAGACCAGGTGGAAGGGTAGCAAGGCTCGTAGTATAGGAGCAGGATTCAAGCTGTTTTATTATGGTGTGGATAGTAAGAGAAATGGGGTAGGTGTGGTCCTGAAGGAGGAGTTTGTGAGGAATGTTCTGGAGGTGAAGAGAGTGTCAGACAGGGTGATGAGTCTGAAGTTAGAGATTGAAGGGGTAATGTTGAATGTTGTTAGTGGTTATGCCCCACAGGTAGGTTGTGAGTTAGAGGAGAAAGACAGATTCTGGAGTGAATTAGATGAGGTGATGGAGAGTATTCCCACGGGTGAGAGAGTGGTGATAGGAGCGGATTTTAATGGACATGTTGGTGAGGGGAACAGAGATGATGAGGAAGTGATGGGCAAGTTTGGAGTTAAGGGAAGGAACCTAGAAGAACAGATGGTAGTGGACTTTGCTAAGAGGATGGACATGGCTGTGGTTAACACTTATTTTCAGAAGAGGGAGGAGCATATAGTGACTTACAAGAGTGGAGGTAGGAGAACACAGGTAGACTACATCCTATGTAGAAGAGGCAATCTGAAAGAGATTAGTGACTGTAAAGTGGTAGTGGGAGAGAGTGTAGCCAGACAGCATAGGATGGTGGTGTGTAGGATGACTCTGATGGTCTGTAAGAAGAAGAGGTCAAAGACAGAGATAGAGAAGAAAACCAAGTGGTGGAAGCTGAAAAAGGAGGACTGTTGTGAGGAATTTAGACAGAAGTTGAGGCAGGCTCTGGGTGGTCAGGTAGTGCTGCCATATGACTGGGAAACTACAGCAGAAGTAATCAGGGAGACAGGGAGAAAGGTGCTGGGTGTGTCATTTGGAAGGAGAAAAGAAAATAAGGAGACTTGGTGGTGGAATGAGGAAGTTCAGGATAGTATCCAGAGGAAGAGGTTAGCCAAGAAGAAGTGGGACATGGACAGAACTGAAGAGAATAGACAGGAATACAAGGAGTTACAGCGCAGAGTGAAGAGGGAGGTGTCTAAGGCCAAGCAGAAGGCATGACGAGTTGTACACTAGGTTAGACACTAGAGAAGGAGAGAAGGACTTGTACAGGTTAGCTAGGCAGAGGGATCGAGATGGGAAGGATGTGCAGCAAGCTAGAGTTATTAAGGATAGAGATGGAAGGGTGCTCACAAGTGAGGAGAGTGTACAGAGGAGATGGAAGGAGTACTTTAAGGAGCTGATGAATGAGGAAAATGAGAGGGAGAAAAGAGTAGAAGGGGTGAACTCTGTGGAACAGAAAGTAGATAAGATTAGAAAGGATGAAGTCAGGAAGGCTTTGAAGAGGATGAAAAGTGGAAAGGCAGTTGGTCCTGACGACATCCCGGTGGAGGTCTGGAAGTGTCTAGGAGAGGCAGCAGTGGAATTTTTAACTAGTTTGTTCAGCAGGGTTTTAGAGAGTGAGAGGATGCCTGAAGAATGGAGAAGAAGTGTGTTAGTGCCGATCTTTAAGAATAAGGGTGACATGCAGAGTTGCAGCAACTATAGGGGGATAAAGTTGATGAGCCATACAATGAAGCTATGGGAAAGAGTAGTGGAAGCTAGATTAAGGAAGGTAGTGGAAATTTGTGAGCAGCAGTATGGCTTCATGCCCAGAAAGAGCACAACAAATGCAATTTTTGCTCTGAGAATTTTGATGGAGAAGTATAGGGATGGTCAGAGGGAGTTGCACTGTGTGTTTGTAGACTTGGAGAAAGTGTATGACAGGGTGCCAAGAGAAGAGCTGTGGTACTGTATGAGGAAGTCAGGAGTAACAGAGAAGTATGTCAGAGTGGTGCAGGACATGTATGAGAGGAGCAGGACAGTGGTGAGGTGTGCTGTAGGTCAGAGAGAGGATTTCAATGTGGAGGTGGGACTGCATCAGGGATTGGCTCTGAGCCCCATCCTGTTTGCTATAGTGATAGACCAGTTGTCAGAGGAGGTCAGACAGGAGTCTCCTTGGACAATGATGTTTGCAGATAACATTGTGATCTGTAGTGAGAGCAGGGAGAGGTGGAGGAAAACCTGGAGAGGTGGAGGTTTGCTCTGGAGAGAAGAGGAATGAAATCAGTTGTAGTAAGACTGAGTACATGTGTGTGAATGAAATGGAGGGAAGTGGAACAGTAAGGTTACAGGGTGAAGAGGTGAAGAAGGTACAGGAGTTTAAGTACTTGGGGTCAACAGTCCAGAGTAATGGAGAGTGTGGGAAAGAGGTGAAGAAGCGAGTGCAGGCTGGTTGGAATGGGTGGAGAAAGGTGTCAGGAGTTCTGTGTGATAGTTAAAATATCAGCGAGAATCAAGGGGAAGGTGTACAGGACAGTGGTGAGACCAGCCATGCTGTATGGTTTAGAGACAGTGTCACTGAGGAAGAGACAGGAGTCAGAGCTAGAGGTAGCAGAGCTGAAGATGTTGAGGTTCTCTTTGGGAGTGACAAGATTGGACAGGATTAGGAACGAGTACATCAGAGGGACAGCTCATGTTGGACGTTTGGGGGACAAAGTTAGGGAGGCCAGATTAAGATGGTTTGGACATGTTCAGAGGAGCAAGAGTGAGTATATTGGTAGGAGAATGTTGGACATGGTTCTGCCAGGCAGGAGGCAAAGAGGAAGGCCAAAGAGGAGGTATATGGATGGAATTAATGAGGATATGAAGCTAGTGGGTACAAGTGTTGAGGATGCAGAAGATAGGGATAGGTGGAGAGAGATGATTTGCTGTGGCAACCCCTTAAGGGAAAAGCCGAAAGAAGAAGAAGACTATTAAAAATGGTTATGAATGGTGACAGAGTAATTATTCTCAATGTTGATGCTCAAATATACAATATTAGGCCTAATGTTGTGCTGATCCCCTTTTTGCTGCCAAAACAGCCCTGGACCCCACTAGATCCCTGGCGGTGTGCTGTGGTATCTGGCAACAATATGTTAGCAGCAGATCTTTTAAGTCCTGTAAGTTGCGAGGTGGGGACTCCATGGACCGGACATGTTTGTTCAGCACATCCCACAGATGTTCGACTGGATTGAGATGTGGGAAATTTGGAGGCCATGTCAACACCTCAAACTCGTTGCTGTGCTCATCAAACCATTCCTGAACCATTTTTGCTTGTGGCATGGTGCATTATCTTGCTGAAAGAGGCCACAGCCATCAGAGAATACCGTTTCCATGAAAGGGTGTACATAGACTGCAACAATGTTTAGGTAGGTGGTACGTGTCAAAGTAACATCCACATGGTTGGCAGGACCCAAGGATTCCCAGCAGAACATTGCACAAAGCATGACCCGCCTCCACCGGCTTGCCTTCTTCCCATAGTGCATCCTGGTGCCATGTGTTCCCCAGGTAAGGGATGCACACGCACCCGGCCATCCACTTGATTAAAAAAAAAACGGGATTCATCAGACCAGGCCACCTTCTTCCATTGCTCTGTAGTCTAGTTCTGATACTCTCGTGCTCATTGTTGGTGCTTTCAGTGGTGCACAGCAGTCAGCTTGGTCACCCTGACTGGTCTGTGGCTATGCAGCCCCATATGCAACAAACTGCGATGCACTGTGTTTTCTGGCATCTTTCTCTCAGAACCAGCATTAACTTCTTTAGCAATTTGAGCAACAGTAGCTCATCTGTTGGGGCATTGGTGGCTCAGTGGTAGGTTTCTTGCATACCATGCGGAAGGCCTATGTTCAATTCCCAGCCAATACCCAAACCCTAGCCACTGGATGCAGTGCTGGTCCCAAGCCTGGAAAAAAATGGGAGGGTTGCGTCAGGAAGGGCATCCGGCGTAAAACCTGTGCCAAGTTGTTGTGCAGACCAGTTGGTCTGCTGTGGCGACCCCAAACAGGGAGCAGCTGAAAGCAGTTTCTTCTTCTTCTTCTAACGCATCTGTTGGATCAGACCGCACAGGCCAGCCTTCACTCCCCACAGTAATTTAACTGCTGCGTCAGACAGCTGAGGATATTCAGTCATCACAGTCAACCAAAACGAAGGCAGAGAGCAAGAGCTATAGAGATGTCTCAATCTGGTGTCACTCTTTAATTCAACTAACTGCTCCATGTCAATTGATAGATCTTTTCCTGGGCAGCTAAAGGGGTCTCTGACCCAAGCAAACGAACTGAAATCATCACTGAAATAATGGACAAATTGTTTTTTCAGACAATCAACATGCTGAGTGACTGTATTGATCTAAGAGGAGATATCTATTCCTGTTTCTTGCACATAGTCAGTGAAGTTGGGAAACATTTCAACATTTTTATTCATCAACCTTTCACGCCAACGATCCAATTTGCCAATGAATGCACTGACTTTGTCTGAAACAAGCAAAATGTTTGCATTTCTCCCTTGCATCAACTTGTTTAACACATTCAGCCTTTAATGAAATTGACAATTTGCACTACCTGCTTTAAAACGGATTCGAGAGACTCGGGCATTTGCTTTGATGCAAGAGATTCACGATGAATCATACAGTGGGTCCATTTGGCTAATGGGGCTAACTGCAGGACACAAGTGACCAGTCCACTAACCCTCCCAGTCATGGAACGCGCCCCACCTGTGCATATCCCAACACAACTACTCCATGACATTCCTGCAACCCGTATAAACTCATCTAAAACACCAAATAGTGCTTCGCCAGTTGTGTGCGCTGGAAGAGACGTCTTCCTCAATGTTGCCATTTTTAATATATCTGACATAAGTTAGCAACTATGCTAGCCCCGCAACATCAGTTGTCTTACTGAGCTGCAGTGCATAGTACTGGCTTTGCATGATGTTAGCAAGCAACTGCTCCTTAATGTCATTTGCCATGTCAGATATGTGGCGACTAACGGTGTCATTAGAAAGGGGGATGTTACCAATCTGTTGTGCAAAATTCTCACCAAACATCACCTGGCAGATATCTTTAGCAGCAGGTAAAATAAGCACCTCGGCAATTGTGTGAGATTTTCCTAACCGAGCAACTCGTTGTGAGATGTAGTATGACGCTTCTAGGCACTTGTTTGACACTGATGTGTGTTTGCTGATGGTGCGTTTCTGCTGTGTAAGGCAAGATAACTTTCATTTGAAAAAGTCTAAAGGTTTGTCTTTAAGTTGTGGGTGTTTAGTTTCTAAATGGCGCTTTAACTTGCTTGGCTTCATGCTATCATTTGCAGGCAAATTTGCGCATATTACACATTGGGGCAGTGGTTCAGCATCTGTCCCAGCCACTGTAAAGCCAAACTAAATATAGCTCTCATCATATTTTCTTATTTTAGACTTTTTAGCTGAAGGTGCTGACGACAGACCATCGCCACAACTCCTTTTAGCACATGTGATGAACTTATCCATGTTAACTCGACTAATATGTCTGATCTTCTGACTGCACTGCAAGCTATACATAAAACGTGTGCTTAAGCTCTGCCTCTCCAGCTCAAAAATGAAAATGGAGAATCCCTGTAAATGTGCTTTAAAAATATTTTTAATTATAATTATTTTATAATATTTTTTAATTCTATTTTTTAAATTTAATACATTTAAAAATATAAACATTTTTATAGGTTTTTAATTTTTATGCACATTATAATTGAAAAGCAACCAAATAAACTGAGTTCCAAAATGAATACCTGACTTTGTGGTTTTCTCTTGGAAACGATTTGCACCCCCCTCTGACCCCCCTGTTGAGAACCACTGTTTTAGTACAATCTAGTGGTATTGTGAGTTTGTATCCAATGTACTGACATACTCATATAGAAAACTTCCCCTCATGGGAAATAATAACTCAAATTACTACTACAACTCAAATTGGTATAAAAAAAACCTGCAGAAATTTTCACTAATAAATTCAATATTATATTAATTCTGTTCAAGTTATACACCATTACTATACATTCCTGTACAAACACCTTTAAAATATTGTTTTATACCTTATATACATTTTTACAGACAGTGTCTCCAAGTTCCCGGGGGAGTACTCTTTATTTTGGCTAAATGTAGTGGTTGAATATTGAGTGGATGTTGATTTCCAGTCCATATATTTGCTACTGAAAGTACCTCATCTAACATCTCATTGCAGAGGAACATTTCTAATCAAGGCTCACAATGTGGTTAAAAGGACAAAGATACATATTAATAATGACATTTAATCATGTCAGCCAGCCTGAGGGCCTTAGGAGAACAACAGAGAGGGGACAATAACACAAGACTGCATTTCCTGACCTCTAAAAACATACATTAGAAAGAAAAAGCTGTAATGAGTAATGTAGTGGTTGTTTTTTTTTTTGGTTAGTACACACTGTCAGTGTCATATACAATAAAATGGATATTAGATCATTAAAAACTAAAACTCTAGATGTGCTAAGATTAATTTGAAAATAGTGTCCTGTAGACAATATGTGTAACAAAATAAATCAGTGTTTAGTGACCACAAACTAACATTTTATACTCATTTTGTATATTGTTTATTTCTCAAGTTTCAAATTTTCATCTCATGCCTTTTTTCTTTGCATGGACTGAAATATAGAAAATGTTCTACTTCTATCAAGCAAAACTGTAATTTTTGTTTATGCTTAAGGTTAATGTCCAATATTAATAAATACAGATTATCTGTGTCTATTTATGCTGTTTAAAATCAGTGATTTGTGCATTAAACTTTGACAGCTGTGAATTGGTTGTTTAACTCTGGTATACAAGAGAGATTATTCACTGCTGCAGGAAAGAAAGTATTGGGCATATTGTTTTTCTTTCAGTCTTTAGGGCATCCAGGTGTGATTATCCACAGCAGCAGGAGGTTAGTCATTGGCTCTGAGAAACAGGTGGATTAGAGCAGAGTACAGCATCATTGGCATTGGAGTTACATCAAGCAGCAGGAGTGCACATGCAGCTTAAAGCAAGAAAAAAATGTAAGCCTTATTAGATAGGCTCTTACCAAAAAGCAGTTTAAAAGGTGAGATTGCAAGCCGTGGCTTGAGTAGGTCTAGATATTTTAGTATGAATAAATAGTAGAAGGTAGCACAGGAATGAGTGCACTTTGGAACATAAACATCACAACCGTTCACTAGAACAAGTGTTATATGAGAGGGGAAAAAGTTTCTCAAGTTTCCCATAGGGCTTTGAACATCCCAGATCTGAACAAGTTAAGTTGTGTAACAAAATGACTAAACAAATAGACTTAAATAAGTCAAATTGACTTAATAGACTTAAATACTGGGATTGAGTCCTGAACATTAATTTGAAGTCTATTTTATTATAGACTAAAGTTAGTCTATTTCAAATAGACTAATAGACTGAAAGGCCATTTAATGTAACTACATAATCAGAAAGCTAATTTTTAACTCCCTGTGGCCCTAGTCATGTCAGAAATAAGTAGGCGGAAGGAAGTCCTACCCAGCATCCAGTGGCGTTACACATTGTTTAACTTTATTAAGCTGGTGTCTGACATCTGGCTTTGCGGAAACGGGAATTTACGTAAACACATTTATACGTAAATGTGTTGTAGCAGTGAAAGTGCTATTAACATTTACAAATCAGTCAAATAAGACCTAAGGCAGGAAAGAGCCATTCCCTTAAATCCAACAAAATAGTGTTGTCTGTCTGAAAGAATATTGAGATCTATGGCACCACAAGCTTAGCTGTGATTAAGAAATATAGGGGATGGGACAGCTGTAGGGATTGTGGTAGCTCAGTGGTTAAGGCATTGGACCACTGCATAGGAAAGTTATGAGTTCAAATCCCAGGTCCACCATGTGTCCACCTCTGGGCCCTTGAGCAAACCCCCTAAACATTAGTTGTATAAAATGAGATAAGTTGCTTAATAAATTGTGAGTTGCTCTGGATAAGGATGTCTGCCAAATGTTAAATGTAAATGTAGGCTCTGATCAGGTGCCAGTAGCAGGTCATTTAGTAATTTAACCAGTGCTGTTTTAATACTTTGATAAGGTCTAGATTCTGACTGAAATATTTAATATATATGGTTCCTATGTAGGTAGGGATTTAATTATATAGGTGATAAATGGAAGGTTTGATGTGTCATTAAGTGTCTCTTATATCCAGAGCACTTTCTGCAAGCTTCTCAGTGAGTACCACATTTAGTGGGTCTAACTCATTGCACATTGGAGAGGATTGGTGATCCTATAGACAAACCTAAGTGTAAGCTTTGGTAATGTGAGTACATTGCTGATTCATCATCCACTTGCCGAACTGTTAGAGGTCTATTGAAGAAATTGAGGGCTTACTATCTTTACCTAAGTAACCCATAACTTCTCCAGAATCTTTAGATTAATTTCACCTATGCCTCTCTGGTTTCAGGCCCTCATCACTGAAACCACCAAATCGTAAACATTTGAATCTTTTGTTCACGTCAAAAAACACACACCACCACAAAGCAATTAATACCCTGTCTGAATGCAGTAAATCACTGGGCCTCAGATTATCCTGCCCTGACCTGAAATCTGTGGCTGGTTTTAAGATGTTTGCATGGTGCCTTGTTAAATGAACTTGTTGAACCGCTCTGAGGTATGTTTTTGGGCAATGACCTGAGCTGGTCCAGTCAGGCAAATTATACCGAGCATAAAATGATAATCTGAAATGAGCTACACCTTTTAAAGGAAACAAATGATATTAATAGTTACAACAATATCTTTTTGCCTGCATCATGGCCAAAAAGAACATTATTTTTTTATAACATAATTGGCCTGCGCCATCTGATTTGATTTTAAAAAGTTCAAAGAAGGCGAAGAGAAGGTCCACACAAAGGCATGCTGCTTGGGAGAGCAAATTTCTTGGATCCATACCTTTTGCCGCAGCCGGTTAGCGAGTCAAAACAAGACACTTAAGAGAGAAAGAGTGATCAGGTAGCACTGGATGATAGAGACAGCATTGTTCTGGTCCCTAACCCTAATAACTATAATGTTTTTAGTACTAAAATGTGAATTGGGTCCAGACGTCTGAACAAACCAAACCAAATCTACCACCAGTGAGAGGTCTGATCTTAATGTAGACCTCTTAACTTACTCATAACCTGTCCTGTCTCTGCTCCTTTTGGCCTCCACATTGACAAGCCTGTAGAGGTATGAAAGGAAAACAAATGGAATAAAAAATCCTAAAGGCAAAAAAGAAGTCATTAAAAATTACTATGCAATCATTTTGTACTATAAAAATATGGTCTGCATTTGTTTTTGATTATTCCAATTAGAAATTATGTGAAGCAAAACACAAAGTATGACTTGTTTTTCACAAATCATATTTTATTTTTGGCAGCCAAGAGCGATTGTGTGTGTACATGTGTGTGTATGTGCGTGCTGATGTAAACAGGATGTGCTTGAGTGCCACTTCCTCTTCGTATTCCTGTCACTGCTGGCAAGCCGTCACGGAACAAAGATGATAGGGTAGTGTTTAGGGTAGGATTATAGTACTCACTGACTCACTACAAGTGTAGTGTTGAGAGTGGAGGTCAGGAAGGGATGAATATTTGTCCTGCATTTCTAGCGTGTTCTGTCTGTCTGGCAAAGGAGGAGCTTATAAAGGTCTCGTGAGTGTCTGGAATAAACAGTCTAGCATGTATAAACTCTGGAGAGGGAAGGCCAAATCCCGATAAAGATCTCATGGATGGAGGTGGGCTATATAAAGAATGGCTATTTCTCACATCAGGTCAGCGCATGGGTCATCACAGAGAAATGCAAACAAGTGCTGGCTGTTCAGGCAGCTTTAGAGTGCTGCACAGATGTGAGCCCAGAGCCGGTTGTGTGTCGCATGCAAGGTGACCCAAGCCCGGATGTGCTCCCAGTTAAAAGCATTTTCCAAGCTTCACTGTGATGCCTTAGTTAAAGATAAGATCAGTTGATTATGTCATATTGTCCTGCTTAGCATGTTGCATTCCTAGGAATAGCAATCCTAGGACAGTCATAACATCATTTCTCAAAGATGAATTGTCCATTGGCAAAAGGCCCGTGCTGCATGATACCTGCAAGAAATATATTGACATATCCCCAAACCGTTACAAAGACGATGCACGTGATACCCACACATTTACACAAGAGCAATAGGCACGAAAAGTGCGTAGTGACAACAGAAAGTAAACATGACATAAGTTGCACAGCAACTGATTTATTGAAGCTGGGAAACAGTGTGCCTTTCATTAGTGTGATTGGCTCATCCTGTTTCTTTCCTCTAGTCCGGAGTGTGGATTTAAGGGAGGCTACAATGAGCTTGGAGATCTTGACTCATATCAGCTTTCCTTGGTGATGTTTGAAACCTGATCAAAGGTTTCATGTGAGGTCTGTAGCACAAGGCCACCCCTGCTTTTTGAGTTGTTGTTGTGAAGGATGGAGAGTTATTCTGACTTTGAGTGTTCTATTCACTGTTTTTTTTTCTTTGTGCCGTCAAAAGAAAATTAAAAATAAAGCTGACCTGTGATGAGGAGCGCAATCTGTAATCCTTATATTTCAGGGGATAGTCAGTGACAAATGCTATTAATATTGCAACTATTCCACCATGGAAGCTGTTTGGAAACTATTAAACATCAGAAATCCAGAAGAAACACAGTGCAAATATGTATTTAATAATGAATCATCACTGTTGTCGGGTCATTTTTTCCATCCTCATTTCCATCGCCATTGACTAAACTGAATCATCAATAAGGAGCATCCCTAAAGATTTATTATAGACTATGGATATATTTAGTCTTACTGTATTGAAACAGGTTTTTTTTACTCTATAAACACCTTCTCTGATTGGTTGGCTCGAAAAGCAATGACCACTAAGATCACACGCATGTCCTGAGAAGGAAAACCCAAATGTCTTCCAGCCTGCAAAGTGACAGGAATGGAAACAGTACGCTGCGTTTTACTCACTAGTGAATTTCGCACTTCTTGGGGGCCATTGTTGAAAAGTTGTCGTAATGGTGACCAGACGAGCAATAGACTAAGCACAATTAGGGGCACATTCCAGCTGTTTCTATAAATACTCAACGCGTTTCCTCCCCCGTCTGTCATTCTCGTTAAAACAGTGGAAAATCGGCCTGCTGTCAAGACTCAGAGCCCCGTTGCCCCTGAGGCAACTTTAACGGTGGAGTTTCAAATGCTATAGTACATAGTGTGCAAAGGGCCTCAAATGCAGCTTACTCATGACAATCCTTCTGTATTCTCTGTAAAATGTTTGCAATTATTCTGCTTTGATGATGCACACTAACTGTATTATTTATGCAGCATGTCTCATTAGAAGAAACAAGGTGTGACAGTTTCATTTCATTTCACTCTGACTTTAGACAGCCTGCCTTAACAAATTCCTCCTTGAGGGCGTAACAGAACCTTTCACGCTTTTGTCATAGTGCACACAGCACTATTTATTTACACTGCTATGGTGGTAATAAAAACCTAGCACTGATGGAAACTTTTCATCTAGTATGACCCGGATTGTTTAGTGAAGGATGTGGAGCTATTAGCAAGGTGCTGCAGCAGCTGCTGGGTTTTCTTTCACACGCATGCTGGTGCACACGCTCACACGTGAGTGAAGAGACTTCCAGTAAAATGTGGAAAATATGACCTACTACTACTATGCCTACTACTGAGTGACTTACAGCATTGTTGAAACACCATCTGTTTTAAGAAGTTTGATTAGAAATATGGTGACGTATTTTAGATGCTGATTTAAAATAAACAATAAAGTATTTTAAGCCCTAGGAGTGGACCTATATTCCTCACTCTCATACCCTTCCTATTAGCCTATTAACTCTTTTCAGAGAAAAGTAGTGCATGCTTAAAGAAGTTACTAAGTGATGTAACAGACATGTTTTACATGCAGAATGAAGATTTTGTAAAGGCACAAATAATAGAATTAAATACAATAGAGTTGTGTCAGAAGTGGAAATAAAAAATCATAACATATCTTACGGTAAGAAATCGTCTTTGGTTGTCACAAACAAACAAAAACAAACACAAAGTAAGTAGTTACATAAACAAGAAGGAAATGAAATAATTTACTTTTATTATTTGTAAAAGTAATGGTGATCACGGATTGGTCACTGGGAATAATGGTGAACAGGGATTGGTCACTGGAAACAATGGTGATCAGGGATTGGTCACTGCGAATAATGGTGAACAGGGATTGGTCACTGGGAATAATGGTGATCAGGGATTGGTCACTGGAAACAATGGTGAACAGGGATTGGTCACTGGGAATAATGGTGATCAGGGATTGGTCACTGGAAACAATGGTGAACAGGGATTGGTCACTGGGAATAATGGTGAACAGGGATTGCTTGCTAGAAACAATGGTGATCAGCGATTAGTTTTGGGATACACTGCTGATTAGCAGTTGGTCATTGGGAAACATGGGGATCAATAATTTTCAGAAACATTGGTTCATGCAAGGACAACTCAGGCTTTACACGCAGTGGTAGTGAGTTGAGTGAAACTGCTCTTATCAACAACCAGCAACTGGAGAGCTGTATCGAGTGCAGGACAGTTGCTATCATCTGCTCAAAAAGAATTGAAAGATTATAAATTTGTGAGTAAGGTTTAAAAAGGCACCTAATCTAGTGACAAAATCAATAATTTAGCGTCGTTAACTATTAGCCTTATAGTAGTTACTATATAATTAATCGTATTTACTGAATAAGTAAAGGCTATTTGTAGAGATACAGAATTTGTCAGACGCCATTCAGTGGAAGTCTTTGTACGACATTAAAAGGTTAAATGTGGAGACCATGTCATTTTTTTCTTCAAGACAGTTTCTTTGTGTCACTGGTGCCAAGAATAATCCATTGAACAAACTATTTCCAAATTTGTTAGCACAGTTGCATGTGAAGTTGTGAGAGTGACTCAGGATGTTATTAAAAGATTACTTTGTCAAAGCCACTAGAACCTCCAAAACACCTCATTTTACATCCAATATGAAACTAAACAATATGCTGAATTGAGCACAAGAAGGTCCAATTGATTTTTGCCCAAATCTTCATCAGCAGTCACCAACCATGCTCCTACAGATCTACCTCCCTGTGCCACAACTGATTCAACTAATTAAATTCTTCAGGTTTAAAGATCTTGTGGAGCAGGGTTGGTGACCGCTGATCTACACAAATCAAAATAGTCATGGTAGAATAATAATGCATTGGTCTCTTCTCCTTGAGGCCTTGAACTTATTATTTTTGAAGGAATCATGAAACTATAGGAATAAAGAATTATTTTATGAGTGTAACCAGATTGCATCTCTCCTTGATAGAAATCTACAAAAATTAAATAAATAAAAATGGGATCTAACATATTAGCATGCGAAATGTTAGCGTGAGTAATTCAGGAAGAGAGAGAGTCTGTGTGTGAATACCCCTGAGTCATCACATTTCAGAGAACGAAGCAAGAATGTTGGTCCATTTACAAGGACCAACATGGACCGGCACATGATATGGCTGTTTCTGACAAGCCAAAGGTGATGACAGAACTTTGCCAAGTTGTGACGACATCTTTGCAGGTGTGCATGTAGAGATAAGATGCAGTCTTGAAATTGAAAGCCCAGCAAATTAGCATCATCCCCTAGGCAAAGGAATTAAAGAGTTCGAAAGGGCCATTGTCTGGAAATAGAACTTCAATCACCTTGATTATGTAGAAAATGGGCTCTTTTCTGAGGCGACTGCAGCTGTGCAGAAAGGAAAGGTTGTCATCTCCAAGCACAGTCTACCTTCCTATGTGACTGTAAAGCTAATCCTTACACTGGGTCAGACAGCTTTTATGCCCTTAGTTTTGCAGAATTTGAAAACATTATATCCCTTTTCAGCTTTTAAATATATAAAGCAGGAGTATGAAACATATGGCCTATGGGCCCCTTACCTATAATGAATTTGAGAACCCTGATCTAAAGGAAGGCCTGTTTAATGCTTTAAAATTCCTGGACTGTAGTTTCCGAATAATGCTCTGGAAGTTAAAGGTTAATGTGCTCTCCTTCAGTTTGTGTTGTGGAACGTCAGTGAGTGAAATACCAGAGCTAATTGAAAACATAGACACATTTTTAGGTACAAATTTACAAAAACATATTCTGGACTTTAGCTTTTCCCCAGTGTTCAGATAGTGTTAGACAGATCTGCGCACTTCGGCAAGCCAAGTTAATGAGAAAGGAAAATATTACGTGACGCATTGTGATTCGTGAGGCAGGACAGAGCACTTGCGGTCAGACGTGTTTTCCTGTAGTTACAGAAGCTCAAGTAGCGTGTGTCTCATTGATGATTCATGTTTTAGATTTGATTTCACTGTTTTGTTTGGATGTTTTGTAGATGCTGCTATTGCCTCTTTTTTTATATATTTTTTTCATTTTTTTTTTGAGTCCACCAGAAACTGTGGTTCACAAATGACGAAACTCTGCAGTAGGTCCTTTCCGGAACAGGGTTAAAAGACTCGGCCAATAGGTCCTTGAGTTTCCACCGCATAACAACAATGTTTGAATTCGTCTAATCGGGGGTATTTAGGCTAAGTAAACTATTGCTCTTTGGGATTTCATCTGAAGCCATGGCCCAGTCATGCCGGCCTCTTATTCAAACCATTTGTGTGCGGTTGGGAGTCGGGGGCGGGCAGCTGGAAGAGGAATGGAGAGATGAAGGGGGGATCAGATAACCCTTAGAGAAAAGTCTGAGATGCTCTCAGAGTGAGAGCTCTTGGCAGCCAGCGACAAACCACACGCAGCTTGCGTGATTGTGGCTCCTTTAACGACATGTGTTCCCCTCTTGCTTACCCCCAGACCCCCAGAAGCACCTGCACGCACTGCCACCTGACCTTGGTGACCTTTGCACTCTAGAGGGAGAGAGACAACGATTACAAACGACAATACAAAATAGATCTACATTTGTCCGGGTTTTGTATTTAATTTAATTTAAGTTTGTTTGCTAGATCACAGTATTACTGTTAACTAGACGAACAACAACATAAATGCATCAAGCAGAGATCCTTCATTAAGGATGCTCTCTAATTAACATTACCTTCCAATTAAGAGGTAATGAGGAATGTTATGTATTATGAATTGCATCCTTTTGACTGCCGAACTGCCATTTTTGCTCCAGTTTTCCTTCACTAAAGCCAAAAAAAAAAAGATCAGAATGTGAGTTCGCAGGAGCCAAAATCCAGATCATGCCAACAGGTTTTTAATGGCACAGGTTTATAATGAAACACTCCTGAAGCCCTTCTTCCAGAGCAATGACGTTATTCACTGGACACATGCACGTATTAAAAACACACGCTATTCATAACACGTGGGACTTAACAATGATGGCGAGAGAGGCCTTTCAAAAGCTGAAGAAAGCATTATGCAACATGCTAGTGCTCTGCGGAAATTAGCTTTGTAGCTCAGTGTACGCCTGTATATAAAGGGCTAAAGCGGATGCATTGAGGTCACTGAATTCGGTCAGGCTCTCTGCATGTGCTGACACTTGTGGACTGGAGGCGGGCTTAATGAAGCGCCCATGATTTGTGGGTTGTGGCCATTGGAGCTTCATTGCCACTCGAAATCTGGCTGTCGGCCATGTGAAACCCGGAGATGAAATACAGCTTCCTGCTCTGCACTCAAAAAGCCGGCACAGGCCATTACTTATGGGTTCTAAGCGAACGCCGAGCAGCTCGCCGGGACTGAGAGATGACGGCTGTTGAACTTCATGACTTTATATGGTGAACAGCTCTGGGAATAGCTAACACTGTACCTTTCTGTGGTTTTCTGTGGTCATATTTATAGATGAAACTGGGTGTGATGGAGTGTTGAAACAATAATAGACAATCTCACACACTTCCCATGTGATTTTTTCTCCTTCTAAGTTTACAATCTACCTCAAACCATAGCTTTGGTCATTCTTCCAAAAATACATTATATTTACAAAACCCAGTGAAAAAAGTTGTATTCCCTCACTTTGCCACGATGAAACCAACAGGATACAGTGTCTAACAAAATGCTCAAGAAGTGTACTATAAGTTTTGTGAATTTAATATAAATGTGTTCTATGCTGCTCGCCACTAAGGAATGTTTCAGGTCCTTTGCTTGTTATTTTTAAATTATTATATTTATATAATTTCTCTGGCAGTTTTATTTAGTTATTATTCTTCATTCTTTGGTTGTGTCTTTGTGTCTGTGTTTCTTCCATTTCTGAATGATTTTTTTTTTTACTGTTGGTGACAGTCTCCCTAAACACTTACATATCTTTTTATCTCTCCCACTAGGTCTGTGGCCAATATTTTCTGTTTTCAACTTTTCGATGGCTGTTTTTCCTTTTCCGTTGAATCCTCACTCCATTCCTCACAGCAAACTGCTTAGGAGTTTAAGCTATAGGATGAAGTTGTTTCCTAATTTTAGTTTGTTTAACAGATCACATCATTATTGTTAACTAGATGAACAACAACATAAATGCATCAAGAAGAGATCCTTGATTAAAGATGCTTTCTAATTAACATTACCTTCCATTTAAGATGTAATGAGGAATGTTATGTATTATGAATTGCATCCTTTTGACTGCCAAACTGCCGTTTTTGCTCCAGTTTTCCTTCACTAAAGCCAACAAAAATGTTGTTCAGTTAAAAAGTTGTTCAGTCAGACCTGTAGCACTGATTTGCAGTGATGCTTCCTTTTTTGGGGACAAGTGGGCCAAACTGTGCCAAAACAAACAAACAAACAGTACCCTACTGGGCATAACACTTATTTGTCACTTATTGTGTGTGTGTGTGTGTGTGTGTTTGTATTATATGCATTATTGTGTCCTTTTTGTGCTTCCTGAAAGCACCTTTAAAAAAACCCAATTATTATTAGAATTTCAGTAGTTGTAGACTAATACACTCAAAACCTCCAAGCGTGTATCCCTATCCTCTCTACTTCCATCACTGAGCCTGTTCATCGGGCTTTAAACTCATCAGGGTTTAAAATGTTCCCATGTGAGAGCAGTGTGAGGCTGTCAGCTTTAGTTAATCTATTCTCAGCCAACATCTTTGAACTGGTCCAGCAGCTCACTTGCAGACTATTTGATCATTTCCTTCCTTTTGCATGTGTGTGTGTGTGTGTGTGTGTGTCTGTCTATGTGTGTACATGTCTGTGTGTATGTAGCATGTGCAGGGGTACATACAGATGTCCTTGTGTTAGACTACAACTTTGGAGACTGCATACAGACGTACAGTGGACAGACAAATTTAAGACGCTAAGTAAACTTCTTTTGGAACCAGGAAACACTTTAAGGTTAGATTAGAAAAATTTTCGTGAACTGAACACTTGAACTGAACATTTTTTGTCCAAACTTCAGCTTGTAGCTTATCCGACTCAAGATTTAGTGTGTTGTACAATGTGAGATGCTTTTCTTGATAAAGGCATGAAAGCCTTTATGTCAGCTTGCACCAATCTGGGCATTCTCCTGTACTGTCACTCATGAACATAATGTTAAACAAGATGTTTGTCTACAGATTTTTGTTTGAAAATCCCAGAAGATCAACAGGTTTTTGAAATAATTAAACCATTTTAATTATGGAAGCCCATTCCCATATTAAGCCCATTCCAACGCCAACGACCATGCCACGATCATCACACCATTCATTTCCCCATTCTCTTCTGAACATTGAACTACCTGAAGCTCTTGACCTGTATCTGCATGGTTATATGCATCGCACTGATACCACTGCATGGGTTGATTGGATAATTGAATTGGATAGTTGAAAGAATTAGCAGGTCTAGTGGGTGTTTCTATTTAGTTCTATTATCTAGATTAATCTATAGACTTTCACTGTAGCTCTGTGAGATGGATATATATTGGACATATAGATTACGTTGAAGGTTTTTAATGATGTAAGTGTATGACTTAAGTGTTTAACACTTACAACAACAACAACAACAAAAAATAATAATAATAATAATAATAATAATAATAATAATAATAATAATAAGCGCACTGGCCCCCATTTTGATCCTGTCCTATTTCCTATTTGTGCCGAGTGTCACATTGTCTGTATGCATTTACTGTGGGGTCTCTGGTTTCCTCTCACATTCCAAACACATGAAGGTAGATTGATTGACATTCTAAATTACCCCTAGTTGTGAGTGTGTGTGTATTTGTGTGTGTTCTCAGTGGCCTGTGATATGGGGACTGATATCCCACTTTACACCATGGGCGAATGGGTGAACTTCCTCTTTACACCATTCCCAGGATAGGCTATGGATCCAACGTGACCCTGCTCAAGATAAATTGCTTATTGAAAATGAACAAACAAATAAAATATAAATGCATCTGTTTTTGAGGCACTGAGTAGGGAAGCTTGTTGACCAATTAAGTTCATGCTGACATGATATCCATATCCTGCCACAATATCTGAACAATTTTTGTTACACAGAATAGAAAATCAGAAGGAAATTGGCGGTCCGAGTTCAGATGTTACCGCAGTTTTTTTGTCAGTGAGCCTACTGGAAAGCAGCAACATCTCAGCTCAGTTCAGAAAAAGGGCTGAGTGATACTAGATGCTAAGAAAACCGATGGAATCGTTTTCCTTTGCTTCTTCATTTCTCCCTCTGTGAATGATGTGTCCTTTGTTTGACTCCAGAGGCCATATCACGCACAGCTCTCAGCGAGCCACCAGCAGTCTGGGAAATCATTATGGATGGAGACTTTGGCCTCTCTCTCACACATAGATATTTCAACTTTTAACCAAAAAACCGCTCCCATAAGTAATCTTTCCCACGCTATGATTGTAATTCCATTCTGCTCACTGCTGCACATTACAGTTTAATACACCTGGTTTGGTCTTTAGCGTTACATCATACCACCCAGTGAGGAGCAGGACACAAACCCAGTATTTACCCAGAATTATGAATTATTCAGGATGTTTATGTCATCAGTGGGGCTAACTTCGGCCGGTTAGTACACTTTGATCGTACACGCTATAAGCATCAGTGCACTGATTGACCTCAGGGATGTGTTTGTCAGGTCAGTGCTGCCTTCTGCTGGTGTAGTGAGACATCTGCAGGGTCAAAAGGTTCAAACAGAAAAGCTTTGCTCTGTGCATTATGTTCTGTAAACTACACCTGTGACATTTTTACTCATCATCTGTCTCATGTTGTCATCACTGAGCTCATTGTTAGTGAATTTAGAATTTAGTGAATTTAAAAAAATTGGTGATTTTTTAAAGGTGGGAAAGAGAAATTTTGAAATTTATGGCTCTGTTTTATTATTACATTTTACTTCTTTTTTTTCCCAATATAACTTCACTGCTTCCTATTTATAACCAAATGTGAAAGTTTGCATACCTTTAGGACAAAAATTACTGCACAACTGCACTTATTATTCTAATATTGCAGCAGCATCTCAAAGACAATACTGTAGTGCTGCTACAAGGTAAGGTTGCTGCTGCCGTTTTTCCTTTTTCTGTATTTTTACACAGATTGCATAATTATAATAACTATAATAATGTTCTGTTGTCCTGTGCATTTATTGTCTTGTGTATTATTGTACTATATTTGTACTATTTTGCACTATTTATTCCTGTTTATTGTATGAGAATAAAGAGGGCTTTGGTGGCTCAGTGGTAGGTTTCTCACCTATCATGCAGAAGGCCTGGGTTCGATTCCCAGCCAATACCTAAACCTCAGCCACTGGATGCAGTGCCGGGCCCAAGCCCAGAAAAATGGGAGGGTTGCGTCAGGAAGGGCATCTGGCGTGAAACATTTGCCAAGTTGTTGTGCGGACCAGTTGGTCCGCTGTGGCGACCCCGAACAGGGAGCAGCCGAAAGCAACTTCTTCTATTGTATGAGAATAAAATCACTTCACTTGTCTGACACTCCGAATTGATTACTTGTTTCAGGACACTCACAAACACTCACACCTTTTATTTTTAAAACCTTTATTTTCCATGCAGAAATTAATAATTTGTGAATTTCCCGCACAGTAGCTATTTAAGTACTTCCTATCACTCTGACCAGATCCTGTCTATATTATACTCCAGAATTTACACAGAGACTAATATGCAAATAGACTCAGCTGCTCCATCTTTCTGGATAGCCTGAGATATAAAAAGAATCCTTTAAATGTTTTGTGTGTGTGTGTGTGTGTGTGTGTGTATGCGTGTTTGTGTGTGTGTGTGTGTGTGTATGTGTGTGTGTGTCCTTGGCTGTGTAAATATAGTGGTGGAAATCTGTTACTCATCCAATAGGACTGGGAACTGGGAAAAGGGGTTACACAAGGTCAAAGGTTAAAACCACAGAAGTCAAAACCTAGCAGTCAAACTGAAACATGACTCTAGAAAAATATGGACACATACACACACACACACAAATAAAAAATTAAGCATATCTTTTTAATTGTTTCAATCAGATCTATACTGTATTCTAAAAAATTTTATGAAAGCATCAGCATCATTTACTGGAAATGTTTTTTCTTGTTAATGGCCATTTAATTTTTTCATGATCAGAAAGAAATATTCTGATGCAACACAATAAAATGATGAATGAAGAAATGATGAAATCCTGTGGCACAGTAGAACTAACAATGGGAACTTTCGCAAAAAAATTTTTTTTGCTTTTGATTTGATGCGCAGTTAAATTTCCCTCATTATAAATATATTTCCCTTATTTATTTATTTATTTATTTATTTATTTATTTATTTATTTTTTTCTATTTATCTATTTATCTATCTGTTTATTTATTTATTTATTTGCATATTTGTTTATGTGTGGCTTTAAAAAAAATTTTTTTTTTCTGTTTTGTCTTTTTTTCTTCTATGTTCTATCTTAGGGTTAGAGTCAGTGGTTGCTTTAAAATTTTCTGTAGAAATGTAACTTTATATAGTACTGTATGTCCTACATGTTATGTTCTACATATTACATCCTCCAACACCCCTTCCACAAGCCCGGATAAAATGGGAGGATTGCGTCAGGAAGGGCATCTGGCGTAAAACCTGTGCCAAAATAAAAAAATATGCGGACCAGATGATCCGCTATGGCGACCCTGACCAGGGAGCAGCCGAAAGAACAACAACAACAATTAATGTCCCATGCTATTTCTACTTCACTGCTTTGTATTGCCACACTACAATATATAAAAAGTTTAATTTAGAACCCTTAAAATTTCTTACATTTTTTCATTTTAAAGGTTCTATGTATAACCCCAAACCGTATTTTTTCAGTGTAATTTTTTAAATGTAACTTGTAATGTAATTTTTAAATATCACTCTGGTAAATACATATTAATTATATTGTAATGGTGCTTTTTTTTTTATTATTATTTATTTATTTATTTTTTAAACCTGTCCAATTTCTAATATAAACTTCGTTCTTAGAAAATTCTAGAACCCCTGTTTCTTTATTGTTCATCTTGGAAGGGAAATAAACAACAGAGTATTTCTTTGTCATACAGGCTTCCAAGTTGAAGCGCTAATAAAAATTAACGCTATCTAACTCCCGAAAGAAGCTGATGAGTTTTTAAAGACTGCTCTAAATGCAAATCAGACAGTTGACAGCCACCGCTAAGCCTTTGAGTTAGTCCCTTGACCTTGGGCATCTGCTAAAGCCATAAATGTTAATGATTGTAATGAACATTACTTATAATGTAATGTGTGTGCATTTAGTGTAATGCATTTCCAGAAATACATACACCAGTTAATACAGATGAATGATTTATGACACATAAGAATACACTTAAAGAACTTCAGATGTGGCCTTTTTATTGTGGTCATTATTTGAACATAAGTTACATAACAAAATTGTGTGTATATGCATGATGTGGGTGTGAGTGTGGGTGTCAAGCTCACCCTTAATCACATCCATGACAATACATCACATTTGCGCTGACTTTCTATAAAGCTATATGTATTCATGATATACTACATATATTGCTAATAATGGAGTTCTCCTACACTAATATATTGATTTGAATCAGAATCAGTGTCCATCATTCACTAGAGTCACTCTCTAGTGTCCACTAGAGGGTAGCATCAACTTTTAGGATCTTAAATGAGATTCAAGAGGAAAGTGAGCAGCAGGGAGAAATGGGTTTATATGTTACCTTATCCACCCTGTGTATAAGGTTTTAATACATATATTAATGAATGAATTTCTATTCAATCAGCACTTAGCTCTATATTCTAAAATGTCAAATAAAAAAGCCGGTCTAGCAACAATTAGCAGGAGGGTTGCAGTGTGAAATAAAAGACTCACAGTCATCAACAATAATATTTTTTTCAGTTACAGCACATCTTTAAAGTGCTTTATTCCTACTACATGACACTAATTTTCCAAAGCTATACTGCATTTGTCTATCCACAAAACAAGTTAGTTTCTATTATCACTTCTTTTCAATTGTCACCCAAATGAGGATGGGTAATCTCTTCTGAGCCTGGTTCCTCTCAAGGTTTCTTTCTCATATCATCTCAGGGAGTTTTTCCTTGCCACTGTTGCAGGAGCCAAGGGAACAAATTTGCCCATGTTCACCAGGAGGAAGAGGCATACTCTCTCTCCTGGCAATCACAGCAATGCTTTTGTATGTGAGCTCATATATGTAGAAGAGGGCAGTTAGTATTTTCCTTATGAATGTGTTATGCTGCTCTGTAATGCAACAGAGGAAATATGTTCCTCTCAGAGGAAATGTGTGAGCCTTCCCCTACCTGGATGGCTAAATTGTAGGGAGAATAAAAAAATGAAAAAAAAAATTACAGAAAAAACAGTTCTAATGCTCTTCTTGTACATATATATCAGGCCGTGTATATATTTTCACATGCATAAAGCTGCAGGAAGATCATGAATGGGAGGAGACTTTTACAGCTTGCTGATGGTGTGTGTGTGAGTGTGTGGGTGATCTCAGTTTAGCTTCATTTCATGGACACTTTGGCACACAGAAAAAACAGTGTCATACTCCAGATGTGTGTGTTAACTGCTGGGACACCTACAGGGTTTGAGGATTGGCACAAACAATGAACACCTCAGAGCAGATTCCCGTCTCCTCGAACAGGAGAGTTGAGTCAGCGATCATCGCTTCGGTATTTGCTCTTATCTTTGTGCTCGGCACGGTGGGTAATTGCCTGGTCCTCGCTGTCCTGCTTCGCAATGGCCAGATGAACTCCAAGACGACTAACATGTTCATCCTGAACCTAGGTCTCGCTGACCTGTGTTTCATCCTGTTTTGCGTTCCGCTCCAGGCCACCATCTACGCCATGGACGAGTGGGTGTTTGGAGCACTGCTGTGTAAAGTGGTGCACTTTATTATCTATCTGACCATGTATGCCAGCATCTTCACACTTACTGCTGTATCTCTGGACAGGTATGTCCTTAACTCTTTATATACTTTAAACTTATGGTGTAAAATAAATTATTACTTTTGAGAGCTATTATCAGTTTTAAAAAATACCACAGTTAAGATTCTATTATCTTAAATCAGAAGATATAATAACTGCTAAGTCAGTAGTAAGCTGGACACTTAAAATGCATGAACAGAACATACCTATGTACTCATGTAAATGTTTGCATCCCCTCTGGTGACTAGGAGAAGAAAGAAAAATGAAAAGTGGGTTTATATACAATAAGCCAGGATCAAAACTTACAGCAAACCAGCAATAGTTTGAAAATCATCCCCCTCTCTCTCTCTCTCTCTCTCTCTCTCTCTCTCTCATATATATATATATATATATATATATATATATATATATATATATATATATATATATATATATGATATAGAAGCATAGCACACTAAATGTCTTGGTAAATGTGATTTTCAATTAAATATATATATATATATATATATATATATATATATATATATATATATATATATATATTTGATGAACAACAGTAAATGGGTTTTGACAAATAAGGCAATAAAAATAGCTGTGATAGTTTTGTTTCAAGAGCACACATTCTTATTTAAAACAAATTATGTTACTTTAATATATATTATGTACTAATCATTTTTATTAATAATTATAATCATTGCATGAGTTTTGGTTTGTGTATTGATATACAGTATGCAGTGAATTCTTATCTGTAAAATGTAAAATGGCATTTTTTTGGGTCTGAGTTTGTCCATTGATTTATAGCTCAACTTTTAGTTTCAAATTTTAAAATGTTTAAAAAATGTTATGAATAATATACAAAACTACTGTTTTGGACGATCCACAGAAAGCATCAACATGGTGAAATAATCAAATAAGAAAAATTAGAAGTTCACAAAAATAATCGTCAAATTTTAATTACAAAAATAAAAATGAATGTTTTTAATTATCTGATTGCCAGAATTTATTGCTGTTTAATTACAGTGTAATGGACGTGAAACAGTTCAACCAGTCACCAGGCTGCTACTGTGAAAAATGATTTTACTCTGCTATCTGATTGAAAATGATATTTCAATCTTTTCCTTCCAGATATTTAGCCATTTGCTACCCACTTCATGCCAGAGAACTTCGAACGCCACATAACACTCTGGCCTCCATCGGAGTGGTGTGGACTCTCTCGCTGGTGTTCTCCAGTCCCTACTTTAGCTACTACCAGCAGATAGATATAAATGGCACCACTGTGTGCATCCCTGCCTGGGACATTCAGAACCGCAGAGCCATGGACATTTGTACTTTCATATTTGGCTACCTAATTCCTGTCTTGGTACTTTGTCTCACATATGCCAGGACCATCCGCTACTTGTGGACCAGCGTGGACCCCATGCAGGAAGCATGCGAGAGTCGCCTCGCCAAGCGCAGGGTGACCAAGATGATTGTGATTGTGGCAGTTTTGTTTTGTCTCTGCTGGCTGCCACACCACCTCATCATCATGTGCATGTGGTTTGGCCATTTTCCTCTCAACCACACCACCTATGTGCTACGCATTCTTTCACATCTAGTGGCTTACACCAACTCCTGTCTCAACCCCATCGTGTACGCTCTGGTGTCCAAGCACTTCCGCAAAGGTTTCCGAAAGGTGTTTGGGTGCGTGGCACAGAAACGGTTAGCCAATCAGGTCAACAATGCTCCACAGGCACAGACGTTGAGCCTGGTTGAAGTCGGCTCAAGCGACGGGTCCAATCACAGTGATGGATCAGCTAGGGTTCGATTCTTGAGCAAGAGTGATAAGAAGACAACGATGAGTGCGTTCATGACTTTCAATGTTACTTAATCTTAACTGATGTAGCCTAAATTGATTTACATGGCACAAATTCTCACGTTTTAGTTATGCATTCTGTGAAATATTGCCTCACACGTGTCCAATCCTCTATGATTTCCCTGGATTTGTATATTTATAAGAGATTAACCACTGTGACCACTGATCGGGAGGCTGTGTTTTGAGTGCCAGGTCCACCAAGCTGCCATTGCTGGGCTTCTTAGTAAGGCCCTTAACCCTCAACAGCTCAATGAATGTACTGTAAATGTCATAGAACATTAGCAACTAGCTCAATTGGACCTAAAGAGCTTCCTTAAATTAAAAGAACTCGTGACTCAGATTGACGTTTACAAAAGTCTGTCAGATGAGAGCAATTATTGTGGTAATAATCTGTCCGAAGAATAGATAAAACATTCATGTTTACACTTAAATCAGAACAGAGTAAACCTCATCATGACCAACATGGTGGCTGCAGTAAACTGGTCCTTTTTAGAATGTAGTTCATGTTATAAAGTTTATTAAAAAAAATAAGTGCCATGTTGTGTGGACAATGAGATATCCAAGAAACATTTCAAAGAAGAATTATGTACTTATAAATACTTGCTTTTTGTTGAATAAGGACATTTGGAGGACTTTTTGCTGTAATCTTTTATGGCACTGGAACACAAGTAAGGTGAATGTACACTTAGCTGACATGATTCCAGCTGGCCAGGTTTGATTATATGGATTGTTTTTTGGTCAAATTCACTAACATAGCACAAATCTAATTAACTTAGTTTCTAGTACTTAATACTGTGTAGTACTACTTAGCTTCTGAAACATGTGATACTACTTGACTTCTGAAAAAAAACAAACTGCTAGCTATCTAACTTAATTGATGTTACTGATTAACTCAATTTTTATGTTCTGTCATAATGTTATACAGTAAAACAGAGAAATACAGCAATGCAAAACAAAAGACTTGGACACGCTGATTCCACCCATTATTATTGGTTAAATGAATACTAAGTTAGTAGTAATAATAAGCAAATATCAGTAATATCAGAATATTTCAGATGGCTGGAAGACATTAAGATGTCTCTAGAATGTTTATTCAAGTAGATTCATACATCCTGCCATTTTGTAAATATAGTTCGTAGGTCTAGTTTTTTTTGGACACCAGAATATAATTAATGATCGTTCACCATACGAGTTGTTGCTATAGAAACCTAAAATGAGCACTACTGTCAGAGCTGCTGTTCTAGAAAATTAAGTTTCTGACCAATCGGAATTGAGAATTGAACAGCACCGCGCTGTAAGCTAGGTTATTGGGTAGGCTGGTCTAGTAACAGATACTCTGACAGTTTAAACATTCTCATCCTGTAAACGTGACAGTGGTCTGTCCGTGGAAAAAAACAGTGCTGCAGCTTCATTTAACTTCAAATGACACAAGTGGTTGTTATATGATATGTGGCCATGCCACATGGACACCTGGGACTCCAGAAGCTCAGTTGTCATTGGACTTTATTTTATTTCATCTGTTCATGAACATTCAGTTTCAAATGTACCATTATTGTAGTATTTTTTTTTTTTTTTTTTTTTTTTTTAAGGTAAATGGTTGCATTTCCAGTGCCAGCACTACTGTCAAAGCTGCTGTAATATAATATTTTTTATCAAAACTTCCTGGCAAATCAGGTTAGAGGATTCACCACATGGCATATATTTTCAGTATGCTTCAGTCTGTTTTTTTTTTTTGTTGTCATTTTTTCCCCAGGAACCCATGCTGCTTTGTATGAGTCATGTCAAAACTAAACCAAATTTATTTCTCTTCTCAGAAATATAGAAGCTCTAAAATGATTTTACCAACTAAACAACGTTTTTATGAGCCCAATTTCTAAGTGATGCATCAGAATACATAGATTTGATATTAATTAGTCTTGATAGCTAACGGTTTTACAACAAAATATCAAGATTCAGTAGAGTTTTGTATTGTGTTTGCTCAGTGAGTTGGTCAGAATGGAGAGCAGATGTTTCTGTGTGCTCTGTCCACACTCTGGCTGTTTTTCCGTGTTAATGGACTTCCAGGGATCACACTATCAAACGCTTCAGGTGTTTCATGAATTTACCAATTAACTGTCATGGTCTGCTCACTACTTAGAAATGGATGCTTCATTGCCCTGGACTATCACGTCTCAGTTAAGCAATACAGCTGAAGAATTATTTTGAAAATTGCAATATAGTGTATTATTATCTGTTAATTAAGGATATGGACAGTATCTTAGATTAGATTAGTTTAGATTAGATTAGATTCAACTTTATTGTCATTGTACATGGGTACAAGGCAACGAAATGCAGTTAACATCTAACCATCACCATATATATATATATATATATATATATATATATATATATATATATATATATATTATGTATGATATCAGCATCTGTGTACTTTAAAATTCTCCTCATCAATGGTTTGTACATAGCTGAAAGTGTACATAACAGGAATTAAAAAAGTTCTCCCACATCACTACCATGCTCCAGATTCCCATATCAATGTGAAGCCTTGTACATGTATGTACTGTACATATATATATATATGGGTGAATCTCCTCATGATGAGGCATTGGTGGCTCAGTGGTAGGTTACTCGCCTATCATGCGGAAGGCCCGGGTTCGATTCCAGCCAATGCTTCAACCCCAGCCACTGGATGCAGTGCTGGTCCCAAGCCTGGAAAAATGGGAGGGTTGCGTCAGGAAGGGCATCCGGCGTAAAACATTTGCCAAGTTGTTGTGCGGACTAGTTGGTCCGCTGTGGCGACCCCAAACAGGGAGCAGCCGAAAGCAACTTCTTCTTCTTCTCCTCATGATGCTGGTGGAGAAGATGGCAATACTCAGGAATACTGGTATTAATTAAATACCTCTTATTTGCTTGACACTTTTCTTGGTCAGTGCACAACTCCATATGTGCATTACCTAGAGTTAGTTTCTTCATTATTATTCAAACATGCATGCAACCTATGGCTAAACAAACTTGAAATCTAAAGCAACAACAAAATAAAAGCTAAGAAATGTGAATTGCCCTGGGAAAAACGTTCAACTCTTATGAATTTCTACCGTATGAATAAATACTGAAGTCTTTATGAATAAGTACTGATGTTTTTAACTGAAATATGCTTCACTCTTGCAGGTATGTCGATCTCAAGTGAAGTTCTAGCATTTTACAATCGTTCATTGTTATTTAAAAACATTTATTCCAACTAACTAAATCTGTTTATACAAAAGAAAGAAAAAACAGTATAACTAACAATTTTAAAGAATTAAAAGTTCTTACTTTTGTTATCAGTTTGCGTCACTCACAATGTTTATTTCAGCCTTTTATTAGCTTATATAAGCATTATAAAATGGTCTGTTTAACCTCTGTTCTCTGTTTTAATGATGATGATGATGTGAATGTTGCGGACATTTACACTTTTATGGTTTATGTCCACTTTGTTATGTCATGTGTTTTTACCACTATTTGTTAATGTGCCTCATTACACAATATCAAATTTGTTCAAAAGTAGCCTAAAAAACATTTGCACGCCATTTTGTTAAAATACATCTTATGTTTGCTTAAAGTAGAGATGTGAAATTGGAGAGAAAAAAAACAACTTTCGAACACAAAAGTGACAAGTGGAAAGGATTTGGCATTGTGTATTTATACAGTGGGGCAAAAAAGTATTTAGTCAGCCACCAATTGTGCAAGTTCTCCCACTTAAAAAGATGAGAGAGGCCTGTAATTTTCATCACAGGTACACGTCAACTATGAGAGACAGAATGAGAAAAAAAATCCAGAAAATCACATTGTCTGATTTTTAAAGAATTTATTTGCAAGTTATGGTGGAAAATAAGTATTTGGTCAGTAACAAAAGTTCATCTCAATACTTTGTTATATACCCTTTGTTGGCAATGACAGAGGTCAAACGTTTTCTGTAAGTCGCCACAAGGTTTTTACACACTGTTGCTGGTAGTTTGGCCCATTCCTCCATGCAGATCTCCTCTAGAGCAGTGATGTTTTGGGGCTGTCGCTGGGCAACACGGATTTTCAACTCCCTCCAAAGATTTTCTATGGGGTTGAGATCTGGAGACTGGCTAGGCCACTCCAGGACCTTGAAATGCTTCTTACGAAGCCACTGCTTCGTTGCCCAGGCAGTGTGTTTGGGATCATTGACCCAGCCACGTTTCATCTTCAATGCCCTTGCTGATGGAAGGAGGTTTTTACTCAAAATCTCACGATACATGGCCCCATTCATTCTTTTCTTTACACGGATCAGTCGTCCTGGTCCCTTTGCAGAAAAACAGCCCCAAAGCATGATGTTTCCACCCCCATGCTTCACAGTAGGTATGGTGTTCTTTGGATGCAACTCAGCATTCCTTCTCCTCCAAACACGACAAGTTCTATTTTGGTTTCATCTGACCATATGACATTCTCCCAATCCTCTTCTGGATCATCCAAATGCTCTCTAGCAAACTTCAGACGGGCCCGGACATGTACTGGCTTAAGCAGGGGGACACGTCTGGCACTGCAGGATTTGAGTCCCTGGCGGCGTAGTGTGTTACTGATGGTAGCCTTTGTTACTTTGGTCCCAGCTCTCTGCAGGTCATTCACTAGGTCCCCCCCGTGTGATTCTGGGATTTTTGCTCATCGTTCTTGTGATCATTTTGACCCCACGGGGTGAGATCTTGCGTGGAGCCCCAGATCGAGGGAGATTATCAGTGGTCTTGTATGTCTTCCATTTTCTAATAATTGCTCCCACAGTTGATTTCTTCACACCAAGCTGCTTACCTATTGCAGATTCAGTCTTCCCAGCCTGGTGCAGGTCTACAATTTTGTTTCTGGCGTCCTTTGACAGCTCTTTGGTCTTGGCCATAGTGGAGTTTGGAGTCTGACTGTTTGAGGTTGTGGACAGGTGTCTTTTATACTGATAATGAGTTCAAACAGAGGCCATTAATACAGGTAACGAGTGGAGGACAGAGGAGCCTCTTAAAGAAGAAGTTACAGGTCTGTGAGAGCCAGAAATCTTGCTTTTTTATAGGTGACCAAATACTTATTTTCCACCATAATTTGCAAATAAATTCTTTAAAAATCAGACAATGTGATTTTCTGGATTTTTTTTTCTCATTCTGTCTCTCATAGTTGAAGTGTACCTATGATGAAAATTACAGGCCTCTCTCATCTTTTTAAGTGGGAGAACTTGCACAATTGGTGGCTGACTAAATACTTTTTTGCCCCACTGTATATCTGTTCAGAGAGAGCAAAAGAAAAGCTGTATAGTGGAAGAACAAATCTTATTTTCTGTAGCGAGCTTGCCAATCAAAAACATTTTCTTTCCTGTTCCTTCTCAGCTAAACAGATTTTTCGAAAACACCTCTGACAGCTGCTCCAGCAATTTTGTGGATTTATTTGTGGGTCTGTCGTCTGTCCTCTCTGCAGGATGCTCACAGGCCTAATGCTGCTCCACATGCCTGATCTCCATCAGTGTGAGAACATGCTGACCTGAACCTGATGCTTTAAATCAGCAGTGATGGAGGAGGCAGCAGGAAGGAACACGTTCTGAGTCAGTTCTGGCGAGCACAGATGTGTATTAGATTTACCTTTAGAAAGACTCTCAGTGTCCTTGTTGCTTAGCAAGAAAGAGCGCTCAGTTTAGATGAACCTCTACAGGATTTATAGGGAGACTGGACTGAATGACGTTGCTGTTGTTCCCCACTTTGCAGCATTTACTTTGGTGACTAGTGACACTTTAGATCTATTCATTTTGGCTGTTGAGTGAGAAACTACAAATCATTTATCAAACTGGATATCCTAAATAAATGGTTAAATAAACCTGAATTTGAAGGCTCGCATTTTGTCTACCTGAATATTAATACCTGGATTTTTTCAACTTGAATTTGTGAGGTTGAAAAATAATGAAGATTGTATTTTTTTGTAAATGCTGTAAGATTTTTTTTTCCATTCAGATCAGATTGCAAAGCAGAAAAATTCAACTTCTTTTTTTGTGACAAGTTTTTATTCAGTTCATGTGATTCAATATGCTATTTTGCTTTCAGGAATTTTGCCACTATTATACTTCCATACGCACATTTTTATATTTTCTGTAGAAGAAGAAGAAGAAGAAACCTACCACTGAGCCACCAATGCCTCCACATTTTTATATTTTCTGTATTTCCTGAAATCTAATTCCAGGCCCCAGAGGGCGCCAAGACACATGTTCCTAATGGAAGGGGTGTGTTAAGGGTTGAACTGTTTAAAGAAGACTTCAGCTTAAACACAGGCGTACATAACGCACATTCATAACCAGTCTCAGCTTCATATTCTGCCTAATTACCCTCTTTATCTGAGCTCGGTCGCTTCCACCCAGGGCTTAAAACAGGACACATTTTATTTCGCTTTTTTTTATAGCACATTTATAGCACGTCTCCATTCTAATAATTTCCGGATTTGTGGATAAAATGCCATCGTATTCGCGCAGTACGGTTCCGGAAATGTGCGTTCAAGCGCTTCACAAAGCAGAGATTGTTTCATAGGAAATAAGAGAATTAAGAGCAATGCCAGCTAAAGACCCGCTTATTGAAACGCTGAAAGGTAAGATTTCATATGCTGTTTCTCTCCCATACTGCACTGCAATTGATAATGATAACAGCTGATCATGTCCCAAATGTTTATTACTATTATTACTATAATAACGTTTCCCTGATTGTTGGGCTACAGATATGACAAAAATTTGATTCTGGATGACAAAGGTTGTAACACCATTATATTTTCACATCCTACATACTGCACTATATACTCACTGGGATGCAGCCAGTCCCTAGTGTTAGCTTTCTGCACATGTGTAAATAAAATTGTTCACACTTGTTCTAATGTCAATATTTGTTTTTAAAATACTCAGTGATTATTCAGGCTGAGCAGCAGTCCTTAAGTATACTTCTACTACTATTATTATTATATCTAATATTACATACTGTTACTACAATTGTTGCTAATATTAAAAGCTATTACCATAATTGTTAATAACTATGTCTTCTTACTACTACTGCTGCTGTTCCTGCAGCTCCTCCTCTTCCTCCTCCTACTTTCTATTGTTACTATTAACACTATGTCTTCTTCTTACTACTGCTATTGCTGAAGCTCCTCCTTCCTTTCCTACAACTTCTACTACTTCTCCTCCTCTACCATCTTCAGCTACTACTACATCTTCTATTACATACTTCTGCTACAATTACTACTAATATTTAGTAGTAAATATTTAGTTAGCACGTTTGCCTCACACCTCCAGGGTCGGGGGTTCGATTCTCGCATCCGCCATGTGTGTGTGGAGTTTGCATGTTCTCCCCGTGCCTCGAGGGTTTCCTCCGGGTACTCCGGTTTCCTCCCCCAATCCAAAGACATGCATTGTAGGTTGATTGGAATCTCTAAATTGTCCGTAGTGTGTGATTGCGTGAGTGAATGAGAGTGTGTATGTGCCCTGTGATGGGTTGGCACTCCGTCCAGGGTGTATCCTGCCTTGATGCCCAATGACCCCTGAGGCTCCCCATGACCCGAGAATAGATCGGAAAAGCGGTAGACAGTGAATGAATTTCCGCTACTACATCTTCTTACTACTACTACTGCTGATGCTCCTCTTTTCTAACTAACACTAGATGGTTTACTGAACATTCCCTACATGACTGCCATTTCTTTACAAACACACATGCTGTTGTCTCTCCCACTCATGATGAACTCGCGTTAACACATCTGGTGTTATGCATCAAATGGTATCGAATGCGACTGTGCTTCTAATCCAGACATGAAAATGATTTCAGTATGTTCTTCTGTCAAAAAAAACATTCTTAAAGGATATCTGGAAAAGATGTGTGTCTATGTGTACAGTCCTCCTAGTCTTCCTCCTCATTTTTCTACAACCATGTCTTACTACGTCTTACCATTTTATACATTAGTTATATCCCTAGTTTGATTTGTAACATAATATTAGCATTATATATCAATGCAACCGTAAATGGGGGAAAAAATGAAAGTCCATGATACTAAAGACTAAAAGACATGTATACACTTCACAAGTCCAAATGCAAAGACTTCAACATCTTGAACCATTCTCATACAGTGTAAGGTAGGTGTGGTTTATTATAGATTTAATGGATAACTGAATAGCACTTCCTGGAACACCTTGATGAATTGAGTCAGAAACCCCTGAGTCAGTAACTCCTTTATGGTGCAATATTCAAGGGCACAAATCACTTCATCATCATTCAGTCATAGCATGAACTAAATGCTTACATTAAAATGGAAGTCCCGCAGTGCTATAAATGTGCTTTGTAACTCTGTGTGTGGTGTGCAGTGTGTATTTTGGAGCTGCAGGCTGAAGACACTGTGACTGATGCAAGTCCTCAGCTGGCTTCATGCTGTGAGCTACTGGAGCTCATTCTCCGCAAAGGATTGCAGCGTGAGATCATACTTCCTTTCCTTCATTACCAAACACTATAACTCCATGCCATACACACAGACACACACATTAACTCAGTGTTCTCAATTGTTTATTTTAAATCAGGGACACAACCGTTGCCAAAGGTCTCACAAGTAGCATTTATCACTTACACCTCAGCACTGTTAAACTCTTAAAGATGTTGTTTCACTTTTTTAACAGCAGCTTTGTCAATAGTTCTAGCTGCAAGGTTTGAATGATTTGAACACATGAACATTTCTAAAGGAACAGCATACACCAGGAATGCTGAATGCTCAGTGCTCCATATACACAGATAAAAATAAATGAGTAATCGTTAATGGAGTATTTATGGACAGAGTTTCAAGAATCAACACTTTGTAACAGTCAGCAGGGAAGCTGTAACAGTTTACAAAAAGAAGAAAGTCTTCAGGACAGAGGAGTTTCCTGTTTCTAGGTAACATGACAGTCAGCTACTATGGTCTATTAACGTCATAAGACAGAGAAAAGCGAGAATGTTGAAGGAGCTATGGGTTATAGCTGCTTAAGAGGTAAACTGATTGTGAACATTAAATGTAACTGGAAAAAGTAAAAAGTGGAAAATTTGGAATAAAACACTTCAGGATGTGCTCTTTTCAGAAAACAATCCATCACACCACCCCATTATTTAATTATAACAGCACAGCTCTGAAATTTTAATCGCTTAGTATAATACAGATCTCACGTCGAGTTAGATGCTGTAATATTTGCTATGTACTTTAAGGCTTGTTTAGGAAAATTTGCATACAAATGGTCTTATCAGACACTTTATGATGCCTGATCGTCAACAGCATCACACAGAACCTCAAACACACTAACACATTCATGCAACACAGTGTATACACACAGTACATGCAATGATGCATTATACCGTGATAGCATTTAAGTTTTGTTTTTTTTCCTGCCTGCAGAACCAGTGCTGAGTTTGACACACAGAGACTACTGGTGTTGTTTCGAGCAGTTAGTTCATCTGGACACATGCGGAAGGTCAGTTTTAGTCTCACAATGCATTTTATAAATATATATAACTATAGAAATATCCATTGGGCAGAAGGAGGATATACAGTCAGGATGGGATGCTAGTCCTGACAGGGAATCATGTGGAATCATACACACACATGGATACCTACTGACAGTTTATCTTGGCCAGTCTGCATACTGGCATGTTTTTGGGAGGTGGGAGGAAATCCTTCAACCCGGAGGACACTAAGAGGAAGAACGTGTGATACTCCACATCCGAGCACAGGATTAAACCCAGGAGTCGAGAGCTGTGAGGCAACAACACTACCTGTTGTGCTGCCATTAATTTTATTCAAATTTTTCTCTTAAGTCTTCCTGGGTAACTGTTTATTTTAATTGTTCTCACGCTATGAGGATTGTTTTGGTCATTTGTTTTGAACATGTCCTGTGAAAAAGATAAGGTTGTATAAATATGTGACAGATTGAGACATACTGAGCAGCAAACGTATGTAATATGTATAAAACCGATATAAACATACGTAAATTGTTGAAATAACAAATGTGCTAGAGTTTGAACGTATGAGCATGGTGATTAAGGCAAATCTTCACGGATTTTGATTTCAGAATTGCACAATTTAACTGATTTTAGGTTTTGTCAGATTTCAAAATGAACTGTTAAGTACTACTTTTATAACATGCTGCTTGGAAGTGTTGCATGAAAGACACCCTTTGTGAGAGAAAGCTACAAAATGCACGTCTGAAGGTTTTGGCCATGAACACCAAGGAAAACACGCAAGGAATTTTGCCAGCTTTCAGGATAGCTGATTATCCTGAACAGTCATCTCCTTCATAATTCATTTTATATCCCACTGGTGTTTTTGAAGGCTGAGCGCTGTCTCTTTAGCCGTACAGCAGACCACAGCATGTCCCAAACTGCTCAGCGCTCAGGGCCGGGGACGCTACTTCATCCGCCTGATGCTGAGCAGGAGAACTCTGGGAAATGTAGTCAGCCATCTACTACACACGTCCAGCATTATGGAGGTCAGTAAGATCATTGCTATTTTTCTTTTACTGGACCAGTTCTTAAATAAATAATTTATTTAATTTCTATGAAAATTTGCTGATTTACAGTGGTACAGTCCTGACATTTCTGTATTAAGGAATGAGGAATTTGTAGGTGAGGCAAATAAAGTAAATCTCAGTAATAAACCTTTATTTGATATAGGTATAAGGCATTCGGAAGAGTTATTTTGTGTGTTTTTTTATTTTTTATTTCTTAGAGCCTTTTCTCTCCTTGTGTCTGGTTCTCTCTGAAATGGAGTTCAAACTCAACATACAGGTAAACATCTGCTCTGAATGTATTACTGTATCAGTGTACAAGTCATTGTGTTGCAATGTGAAACGGCTTTCCTCCTGACATTATATGATGATTAACCTTAAACATGATCAGCCATGGGGGCACGGTGGCTTAGTGGTTAGCACGTTTGCCTCACACCTCCAGGGTTGGGGGTTTGATTCCCGCCTCCGCCGTGTGTGTGGAGTTTGCATGTTCTCCCCGTGCCTCGGGGGTTTCCTCCGGGTACTCCGGTTTCCTCCCCCGGTCCAAAGACATGCATTGTAGGTCGATTGGTGTCTCTAAATTGTCCGTAGTGTGTGATTGCGTGAGTGAATGAGAGTGTGTGCGCCCTGCGATGGGTTGGCACTCTGTCCAGGATGTATCCTGCCTTGATGCCCAATGACGCCTGAGATAGGCACAGGCTCCCCATGACCCGAGAGTAGATCGGATAAGCGGTAGACAATGAATGAATGATCAGCCATCCATAATACATGGAATTTGCCCAATAATTTAATGCAATACGTTTTAGAGCTGATTAAATATTGTGCACTTACCTTGAGAGGCCATGCCTCATTCCCTGCACCTGGATCTGATAGCAAAGAGGCTACAATTCCTTAATACAGACTGACTGCAAAATGACCACACCTTCTTCAGTGAGACTGACAACATGCCTCCTTCACTGCAACAGACAGCACAGAAAACACCTTTTTTTAGTCCTACTTCACTGGGACTGACATCACTGAGGCCACACCTCCCTTCGTTACAGTTCACATCAAAGAGACCGCGTCTCCCTTCACCGAGACTGACAACGAAAAGGGTCATGCCTATTTCACTGCAACTGACATCACAGAAACCACACCTCCTTCTGTGGTAATTAACAGCACTGAGGCCACACCTCCTCAACAGTGACAGAGAGCAAAGAAGCCACACCTCCTTCACTGGGGCAGACAACACTGAAGCACACCTCCTTCACTGGGACAGACAGTAATGAGGTCACACCTCCTTTACTAGGACTGACAACACAGAGGCCACGCCTCCTTCACTGTGACAGACAGTAATGAGGCCACACCTACTTCACTGGGACAAACAGTAAAGTGGCCACACCTCCTTCACAGGGACAACAGTAAAGTGGCCACACCTCCTTCACTGGGACAGACAACACTGAGGCCACACCTCTTTCACTGTGACTGACAACACAGTGGCCACACCTCCTTCACTGGTACAGACAGTAATTAGGCCACACCCCCTACACTGGGACAAACAGGGCCACACCTCCTTCACTGGGACAGGCAGAACCAAGGCCACACCTTCTTCACTGTGAGAGACAGTAATGAGGCCACACCTCCTACACTGGGACAAACAGGGCCACACCTCCTTCACTGTACAGACAGAACCAAGGCCAGACCTCCTCACAGTAAAGTGGCCACATCTCCTTCACTGTGACAGGCAGCACTGAGGCCACACCTCCTTCACTGGGACTGACAGCACTGAGGCCATGCCTTCTTCACTGGGACTGACATCACTGAGGCCACACCTCCTTCACTGTACAGACAGAACCAAGGCCAGACCTCCTCACAGTAAAGTGGCCACATCTCCTTCACTGTGACAGGCAGCACTGAGGCCACACCTCCTTCACTGGGACTGACAGCACTGAGGCCACGCCTCCTTCACTGGGACTGACAGCACTGAGGCTAAATCTTCTACAGTATGATTGAAATATTGAATATAAATAAAAAACAGTATTAGTAAAAATTAAACATATGTGTTGTCTGAATTTAGAAGAAATCTTTACACACCTAAAAATCACATTACTTTAACTGGTATAATATAAACTAATATTCTTGTATATGAACCCATTTGAACTTCCTGTCCATATCCTCCACTTCAGAACTGCAGCTTTCTGGATGAGAGTTGGCTGCTCCCGGTAAGTCTGAAGCTACATCATGACTTGCCTAATTCGCACTATGTGCATGTAATAATGCATGAAAAAAGCCTACTCGTGTGTTATAGGTGTGTGAAACGTATGAGGCCGTGCCGTGTCGCGAGCTGGGGATGGTTCTCAGGTTAGCATGCCTACAGCAGCATATCTCAGCTTGTACACAGAGGATTTCTGCACATTACACATGCCCTTTCTAACATTAATTCTGCTTGAGCGTGATGAGACTCATAAGGCTAACACTGTGTGTTCTGTGTATAACCTCAAGCCTCATTTATGAGCCTTTCTCATCTTTGTTCTGTCTCTGTCAGATATCTGGACAGGCGTGTGTTTGTGTTGGAGCTACTCCGAGGCGGTGTGGCTCAGGCAGATATGTTTGCAGAGCCCGGAGACATCATCGATGAAATCAACGGCATATCGCTGAGAAATTCCAATAATGGACAGGTTTGGATTTAGCCTCTTATTCTATTTATGGATATTATGTAAGAGTTATATTTAATATGTGGTGTTTATTTTTTACCTTATTTTTCAATTAAACTTCAAATTGTACCACAGATGTGTGATTTCAGTCCACATCACTATATTCAAAACAGTGATGTCATGTTAAAGCAGATTAGCTTGTTATTTAGCTCTGCTGTTACTCAGGGTTTGTGTTATCCTGTTTGTACTAGATCTGATCAACATATATAATAAAGTTCTTGTTCTTGGGAAGTTAATCAGCAACAGGGTGCTATGAAGCTGAATTATTGTTGGCTTTCCCTCTGACGGTTAAGAGACTCCATCCACAAATGCTAACTGAAGAAGTTTTTTTTAATTTGTCTATTATTATATATACACAAAAACATAACGTTTAAGTTAAGATCACTTTTCATAGTACTGACAATTCAACAGCACTATGGTATTAATCTATGATATGATCTAAGCCTCTTCTAGGCCCAAAAACACAGCGCCTTTGGATATTCAATTGTATTTTGAACTGCCGGTGCCTCAGTCAGCTTTCGGCATGCAGGAAGGAATTAGTGCAGTCTATAATGAACCCAGAAACTACACTGACCTTTTAGTTCCTTAAGAGCTCATGATGGCACGATTCTTTGTGACTATAAACAGTTGGAAAAAGGACATTATCAACATTTACATAATTTACTGTCCAGTGTCACCCAAATGAGGATGAGGTTCACTTCTGAGCCTGGTTCCTCTCAAGGTTTCTTCCTCATATCATCTCAGGGAGATTTTCCTCAACACCGTCGCCTCGGGCTTCTCATTAGGGATAAATGTTAGGGATAAATAATAACTTTAAAATTGATCATTTTTTTCTATGTTTCTATACTTTTGTAAAGCTGCTTTGAGACAATGTCCATTGTTAAAAGTGCTATAGAAATAAATTGAATTGAATAGAAATTCAAAAAATTTATATAAATGTTATAACTTGTTATTTCTACTGTATAGTATATTTGTTTTAAATGTTTTTTATAGAGTTTTCCTAATCTGGACATCATTCTTTACCTGTTCTGCACTTTTCTTCGGTCATGAAGACATTTCTTCATGGTATGATATGTTGTCTTGCTCGGTTTCTAGTTCCTGATCAAATTTGCTCTTTGTGTTGTGTAAAGGCAGGTGTGGTGCTCTCCAGATTAAAAGGCCAGCCTCTGTCCCTGCGCCTGTTGCGCTGGAGAGGTGAGAACGGCGCTGTGTATCGCCCCCTGGTGCTGCTTTTACGCCAGCTGAAACAAGAGAATCCCTCGCTGGAGTTCGGCTCGTCTCTTCCCAAACCATCTGTGCAGCCTGACAACCAGAGCCAGTGTGTCAAAGAGGGACGGTGAGAAACTCCAGTACAGCTGTGCGCTTGCTGGAATGAAGACATTTTACTCATGAGAGTTTCTGAGTGGATAAAAATCTTCTGTTATTCTGTTAACAGGATCCTGTATGCAGTGCAGCTGTTAGGAAAAACAAACATAGGAATGGTACAGTAAATGTTACATTTAATTCACTCGGTGTCAATTCATAATTATTTTTAATTATCTATTAAAATAATTAAAAATAATTTCAACTTTGGCATCCCTGGTGGACCAGCAGCAGGATTTCGCTCTCTCGCTGCAGTGGCCTGGGTTCAATTCCCAGCCAGGAAACCAACCTAGCCAGTGAGGGGGTTAACTCTCACTGCTGGTCCCAAGCCTAAAAAAATGGCAGGGTTTATCAGGAAGGGCATCCTGTGTAAAACGTGCCAAATTAGAATATTCAGGTCAGATTATCTGCTTTGGCGACCATTGACAGGGAGCAGCCAAAGGACAAGTCAGGAGTAGATTGTACTCATCACAGAGGGTTGTATTCAGAGTCTGCGAGTTAGGATCAGAATGTTATGTGTATTCAGAGAGTGTGTAGTTCATATCTCTGAAGTTGCCTGTTTTTTTTTTTTCTGAGACAGCCTTTATACATATATATATATTACAATTGTATCTAAACTAGTAAACTAAAGCTTTTGCTTTTAAGCTTCATCAAAAACATAAGGAATAGATCAAACTGCTTTTCCCTCAAACTTGAGCATGCAATTGGGAAAGAATTGACCACAGTACTGAAACACACAAGATTTTTGTTTTCTTTTATAAACACACCTCTGTTTTAGGCAAACTTAACCCCCTCACATAACTTTTGTAGAAGTCTGTACTTATGTCTAAGATCTGAATAACTGAATTTCTGTAATAAATCCTCTCTCACATGCATGAGAACTTTAAATACTGCTTTTCAATTTTAAAGTGTGAAAATGACCAACTAAAAATGACCAACTAATAATCAGCTGACCCCTTTTTCCGCTTGTACCAGTATGGCGGGAAGGAGGTTCTTCAGTATGCCATACCCGCTGTGCTGCAAAAGAGGCAGAGCAAGAAGGTACGATTACACCCAGCCAGCAAAAAAGACTTTTTTTTTTCCATTGTGTGTCTTCTTATTTTTCCTAATAATACATTCTTTCAAACGTAGCATTTGCCACATGATGACCTAAAGGTATTTCTAAGTAATACAATCGGAATCAGAAATAAATGTATTTTGAAAAATGCCTTAATCATCCAGAAATGTTACACAGACTGTATTGAAACTGATGATCAGTCACTTATAAAAGAACAAGACCACATAAGGACATAAAGAATTAAATCAAAACATTTTCTTGGATTAATATGGACGCTGGGTTGGCATTCCGTCCAGGGTGTATCCTGCCTTGATGCCCAATGACGCCTGAGATAGGCACAGGCTCCCCGTGACCCGAGAATAGATCGGATAAGCGGTAGACAATGAATGAATGAATAATATGGACGCTCGTTAAGCACTGAAACTCTTTCATTGAACGAAATGGAGATTATGTCAAAAAATGATTTACTTTTTTGATAGATAGATAGATAGATAGATAGATAGATAGATAGATAGATAGATAGATAGATAGATAGATAGATTTGTGCAAAATATGTGGATTATGTACATTGTACAACAGTAACAGATAGTATATATATATATATATATATATATATATATATATATATATATATATATATATATATTATGCCCCCTGCTGGCATTAAATACATTGTTTTTACTTTAATCACCCTTGTAACATGCCACAATTGATCACATCTGCATAACATTTCCATGAAATGCCCAGACGTAGTTGTAGTGGACCAATAAGATCGAGGAATGACATATTGATTGACCATGTCATTATGCTGAAATGTTATTGAAAGTGTTAAATAATTTTTAGACTGATTATAGTGTTTTATTCAATTCAATTCAATTCAGAAAACTTTATTTATCTCCAAGGGGCAATTTAACGCACACAGAGTAGTTAAAAAAAAAGGATAAGTGCAAATACAAAATAAATAAAATAACAAATAAAATACAATTGTTGTACGATGGTAAATGTAATATGTCCGTTAGTGCAAAAAGCTTTGAGTACACATCTGTATATAATATAAAATATCTGTAAATAAATATAAGCTGTCTAAACTGTGAGAAAGAAAGTAGAAGAAGGTGAAATAGACTGATGCATATATTAATAAATAAATTAAACTTAGTGAGAATATTCTTGTGCAGTATGTAAACATTGGTATGTAGCAGCAACATTAGAGATATTGGGGGTACCCCATCTCTATATAATGCTAATACTGATTGTAAATATGAGGTGTCTAAGTCTGTGAGAAAAAAAGTGAAGGGTTTTAGACTGGGAAAATTATTAAAAATAAATTAAACATAGAATGGGTTTAGCCATTTTGGAGGAGGGATGGCACAAGGATTTTTTGTGAATTGAAGTTTTTAACAGTAATAAAATAATAAAAAATTAATTTCACCTAATGCATAGTAAAAAAAAAAAAAAAAAAAAAAATAATAAGAAGAAGAAAATGAAGAAAATAATACTGTATAGATTAAACATACTGCATTATTCTAGGAAAAAGGTCAGAAATATAAAATGATGATGAATTCATTACAGTGCATGTTTAAACACTTTTCTAGAGTGTAGTTACAGTCAAACATCTGGACAGATTTTATGAAATCAAACTATTTCCTCTGGCTTAAAATCTTTAAATAAACATTTTAAACTTCATGATTTTTATTCTGAATGTATAAATTTCTGTAGAGCTGCTCTGCTGTTAAAAGTGCTATACAAATAAAACTGAACTAAATTAAATCAGTATTTTTCACTTAACATTTTGCTGAAGGTTGAGGGTAAATTTGAAAAGTTTTGAAATTTTTAAGACGAATGCAAATAGTGAAGTTAGTTATTTTCCACATACAAATTTACCCATGAATAAAAATCTATTTTTAATAAGTAGTTTTTAAATAAAATTAAATTGTTTCCCCAAAGGTTTAGAACTTAGTAAAATTTATGAAACTCAGCCATCAACTTCAAGAAAAGTTTGCAGGGAAAGCTAATTGTGAAGATGTCGAAGATACAATTTGTTTAAAATGTTTTTCGGTCACTTTATAGTTCTATATGTAAAAAAAAAAATAAAGAATAAAAAGAAAGGAAATTCTGCTATGATCAGGTACATCCAAAATTTTGACCAATAATTTAATTGATGTAAGTTTGCAGTATATATGAGCAAACCATGTGAATAAAAAGCCATTCCCTTGATTTTCTTAGGACGTGCTGTTGGACGTGAAGGAGACGCACCTGACCTGCACGGATAAATCCAATAAACAGGTAGGGAGCTGATGTTTAGCGTTGAAATAATAACAGATAGCTCTAAGGATAATACGAGGATATTAATAAGAGTGTTTGATTTTAAACAGCAGCTGTTCCAGCATCACTTTCCTGAGATTTCTTGTGTGGGGAGATTCAGCCAGCCGGATTTCACCATCTTCGCGTTCTGTGTAGGGTAGGTTACAATCACAGTCCTCATTTTATTCATGTGTGACAGGACGGCAGTTCACATAGCAGGATATATCAGCTGCTTATTACAGATAATTTCTTCATGCATGCCTGTAAGTATATACTTTGTGTCTGTTTCGATGCAGTAAATCACTAAAATGGGGTCAAAGATTAAATCAAAAATATGCCACAGAAATCTTGGACTTTTTAATTTTTTTTCTGTTAAAACTGGTTCATACTGCTTCCGAATTGTGCAACAGAAAATCCCAACAAGACTCTTATGGAAGTAATATCGAGGACCGTTACGTCGCCCGGACTGGCGTCACCGGGGCCCCACCCTGGAGCCAGGCCTGGGGTTGGGGCACGCAGGCGAGCGCCTGGTGGCCGAGTCTTTGCCTGCGGGACTCGGCCGGGCACAGCCCGAAGAAACGACGTAGGCCCACCTTCCCGTAGGCCCACCACCCGCAGGAAGGAGCATAAGGGTCTGGTGCAATGTGTTTTGGGTAGCGGTCATGGGCGGGGGCCCCGACGACCCAAACCCTGGACAAAGAATCTGGCTTTTGGGACATGGAATGTCACCTCACTGGGGGGGAAGGAGCCCGAGCTGGTGAGGGAGGTTGAGCGGTACCGGCTAGAGATAGTCGGGCTTGCCTCCACACACAGCCTGGGCTCTGGAACCCAACTCCTTGAGAGAGTTTGGACTCTCTTCTTCTCTGGAGTGCCCCATGGTGAGAGGCGTCGGGCTGGGGTGGGCTTGCTTATAGCCCCCCAGCTCAGCCGCCATGTGCTGGAGTTTTCCCCGGTAAATGAGAGGGTTGTTTCCCTGCGCCTTCGGGCCGGGGATAGGTGTCTCACTGTTGTTTCGGCTTATGGGCCGAATGGCAGTGTGGAGTACCCAACCTTCTTGGAGACCCTGCGAGGGGTGCTGGAAGGTGCTTTGACTGGGGACTCCATAGTTTTGCTGGGGGACTTCAACGCCCATGTGGGCAACGACAGTGATACCTGGAGGGGCGTGATGGGGAGGAACGGCCCCCCTGATCTGAACTTGAGTGGTGTCCTGTTGCTGGACTTCTGTGCTAGTCACAGCCTGTCCATAACGAACACCATGTTCAAGCATAAGGGTGTCCATCAGTACACGTGGTACCAGGACACCCTAGGCCGGAGATCAATGATCGACCTTGTGATCGTGTCATCTGACCTTCGGCCGCATGTCTTGGACACTCGGGTAAAGAGAGGGGCAGAGCTGTCAACTGATCACCACCTGGTGGTGAGTTGGATCCGCTTGCGGAGGAGGATGCCGGACAGACTTGGCAGGCCCAAACGAATCGTGAGGGTCTGTTGGGAACGTCTTGCTGATCCTTCTGTTAGGGGGGTCTTCAACTCCCACCTCCGGGAGAGTTTCAACCAGATCCCGAGGGAGGTTGGGGACATTGAGTCTGAGTGGACCATGTTCTCCACCTCCATTGTTGACACAGCCATCCGGAGCTGTGACCGTAAGGTCTGTGGTGCCGGCCACGGTGGCAATCCCCGAACACAGTGGTGGACACTGGAAGTAAGGGATGCCGTCAAGCTGAAGAAGGAGTCCTATCAAGCCTGGTTGGCTCGGGGGACTCCGGAGGCAGCTGAGGCATACCGGCAGGCCAAGCGAACTACAGCCGTGGTGGTCTCGGAAGCAAAAACTCGGGTCTGGGAGGAGTTCGGTGAGGCCATGGAGAAGGACTATCAGACGGCCTCGGGGAAATTCTGGCAGACCGTTCGGCGCCTCAGAAGGGGTAATCAGCTCTCTGCCAACACTGTTTATGGTGGAGGTGGAGAGTTGCTGGTCTCGACTGGGGATATTGTTGGACGGTGGAAGGAATACTTCGAGGATCTCCTCAACCCTACTGACACGCCTTCTGTAGAGGAACCAGAGGCCGAGGACTCAGAGGTAGATTCATTCATCACCCAAGCTGAGGTCACTGAGGTAGTTCAGCAGCTCCTTGGTGGCAAGGCACCGGGGGTGGATGAGATTCGCCCTGAGTACCTTAAGTCTCTGGATGTTGTGGGGCTGTCTTGGCTGACACGTCTCTGCAACATAGCGTGGCGGTCAGGGACAGTGCCTCTGGACTGGGCGACCGGGGTGGTGGTCCCTCTTTTTAAGAAGGGGGACCGGAGGGTGTGTTCCAACTATAGGGGGATCACACTCCTCAGCCTCCCAGGGAAAGTCTATTCCAGAGTACTGGAGAGGAGAGTCCGACCGTTAGTCGAACCTCGGAGCAATGCGGTTTTCGACCTAGTCGTGGAACACTGGACCAGCTCTATACCCTCCACAGGGTGCTCGAGGGTTCGTGGGAGTTTGCCCAACCAGTCCACATGTGTTTTGTGGACTTGGAGAAGGCTTTCGACCGTGTCCCTCGTGGCATTCTGTGGGAGGTGCTCTGGGAGTACGGGGTCCGTGGCCCTCTGTTAAGGGCTGTTCGGTCTCTATATAACCGGAGCAGGAGCTTGGTTCGCATTGCCAGCTGTAAGTCAGATCTGTTCCCGGTGCATGTTGGGCTCCGACAGGGCTGTCCTTTGTCACCGGTTCTGTTCATTGTTTTTATGGACAGAATTTCTAGGCGCAGCCAGGGGCTGGACGGAGTCCGGTTTGGGGACCATAGGATGTCTTTTGGCTGGCCTGGGAATGCCTCGGGGTCCCTTCGGAAGAGCTGGAGGAAGTGGCTAGGGAGAGGGAGGTCTGGGCATCCCTACTTAGACTGCTGCCCCTGCGACCCGGCTCCGGATAAGCGGAAGACAATGAATGAATGAAAAATCCCAACAAATGAGCCACAGCTATCTGTGAGCTGAAGTCTAAAAGAGCAAAACTGGTCGTGATCTTAGGCCTGGAGAGCTGGCATTGCTGGGAGGGATCATGGGCATCTGGGAGCGCATGTATGCGAAAGAGGGCAGATAGCGCTTTCCTCTGTGTCTCGGAGGAAGCACCTGCTAGCCTTCACAATCCTGAACTGCTTGCTAGCATACGATAGAGAAGTGGAGGGTGGGATTAACCTAAAACTAATTAGTTTAATGAGCAAGCCTGAGGCAACTGTGGCAAGGAAAAACTCCCTTACCAAACAAAAGGGAATCTCATCATCATTTGGGTGACACCAGAGAGTGTGAATTATCATAAACACCATAGAGTGTGATTATCAATAATGTCCTTTCTACAGTCATATACAGTCAGTTGGAGTCATGTAACCAGGAGCTCCTGAGCAACTCATAAATTAGCTCAACATCTGAGTTCATTATAGATTCAACACCAACTCCTCCAAAGCCTTCATATGCTCAATGATGGAGATACAGCATATGTAGAATATTATTTTGTGTATTGATTCAGAGTTTGTCATCCTTAAAGTCCACATGGGGTCGGCCTCTTCTCACTGAATGTCTGAAATCTTTATGAACAATCCTAAACAATCATATCAGATGTATTTAGAATAAAGACACATGCAATCTATCTCCAAAAGCATGTGTTCCTATTTGTTTAGACCCCTATCATACCCCCTCCACCCCATCACCCTGGAAACTAGAGATGATAACTGTGAGTGTAAATATATATTTTTGTAAGGATCCACTAGTTGAACCACTGTAATGCTAATTGGAAAAGAAAAAGCAGTATTTCTGTATTTCATTGATGCTTCAGTAGAAGCAGAAACATGAACACTTGATTAGCTGGGTCATTGTTAACACTGAGTGTAGATTGTGTCATTTCCTGTTTCAGTGGTACTCCAGATACAGGTTTCTGCTGTGTGGTTCTGCAGGCGACATCCAGTGCTGAGTGTGAGGAGATCGTCCACCGCATCGGTGAGGAAACAAATCTCACTAATACCTTTAAAGGAGTGTTTCTTACTGGAAAACTTATTTTAATTATAGTCAGGTAGCCAGGTTACATTTGATGTCCAAATTGCATTTCATTAGTCTACAGGTGATGATTTATTACAATGCAGCTACATTTATTTATTTAACCCTGGCAACATGATAGGTTGTGCTGGTAATAATAACTCCACATCACAACACCCTGCCATTCACTTCGTTTCTTGTATCAGCACGCCTCTAATTTCTCTGTTAATTAAAAAAGAAAAAACATTACATTTAGACAACAGGTGTGTCCTGGCTGATTGATTGCAGCTGGAATTAGTTTAGAATTTGCTTAATTTGATCAGTATTTATTTGATTATCTGTTTATCCTGCTTTCCTGAGCTCTACTGTGCTGTTTTATTCCCACAGCTGCAGGGTTTAAAAGTACTGAATGGTTTGTGTGAGGAATCTACATAAGCACTGACAACACTGAGAGGTTCACATGATTTCATGAAAAGCTATATTAACTTCTTTTAGCAGCAAAACACACCGTCCTGCAGGGCTTGGCTTTGGACACGTGTTCAGTTCTGTTGGTCAGTTTCTTGGACAAACCCGAAGGCTATTTTCAGTATATGTGCTATACAAATGCCTTCACGAGCCACTTTATTGTTTTGTATGATTAATGTAGGATTACTGACTGATCACCTTCGAGCACATTAGTATCCTGGTGATGGAATAATTTTAGCACAAAATATGTCTTTCTACATATAACTAAATGTCTAAATTACTCTAACTCTAAATGTCTGACCCACATGTGTAAATGAAGGCTTGTGAATATGTGAAAAGATTTTTAATCTGCCCACTTTATTAGGAACACCTGTACATCTTCTCATTCCTCTAGTTATATAATCAGCCAATCATGCTGTAGCACAAGCTGGACAAAAAAAAAGAAGAAGGTTTTTTGGGTCTTTAACTGTCTGGTTTTGAGTGAGTCTGTACCCATGATAGATGTTCAGTTTCTAGGTTCTGGATCTACCTCAAGGTTTCATGTGTTGTGTGTTCTGAGATGTTTTTCTACTCACCCCAGTTGTAGAGTGATTATATGAGTTACTGTATCCTTTCTGGCAGCTGAGACCCTCTCTTGTCAACAAGGTGTTTCCACACACAGAAATGACACTCACTAAATGTGTTTTGCTTTTTTTTCTCACTTTTAAACCCTAGAGATTGTTTTGTGTGAAAATCTCTGATCAGCAGTTTCTGAAAAACTCAAACCAATCTATCTAGCATCAACAGCCATGCCACGGTTAAAGTCACATAGTTCACACTTTTTTCCATTCTGATGTTTGAAATGAACATTAACTGAAGCTCTGGACCTGGATCTGTATGAGTTTACCTGTATGCATTGTCCTGCTGTCACATGATTGGCTGCATGATTGAGCAGGTGTAGAGGTGTTCCTAATAAAGTGGACAGTGAACTGTACTAATAATTACTGTAATTAATATAATTTATATTGAATATTTTTTTACATTTTATTCACACTTGTAGTGTTTAAATATATATAAAGTATGGCCTGAATTGTTTTTTTTTTTTTTTACTTTCCTCAGTGGTATTGCAACTCACTGTTTAACTCTTGTTTAAAAAGTGTTGCAACCTTTGTTGCTTGTTACTAAAAAAATTAATAATGAAATGTCTGAAGAGGGCAGATTATTATTTTTTCGTTAATTACATACTTATTGTATGAAACCTTGGAGGAAGTTTGGAGGAGAGGATCAAGATGAGTTTAAAAACAAATCTGTGTATGTAGAAAAAGGTGAAATTTTAGATAAGCTATTTTCATGGTTTCGTTCTCTTTTCTGTCCGTTTCCGACAGTAAACAAAATTTTTTTTATTTGCACTTATTTATAGCACAAGACTATAGAATTTAGAATACACCAGTATCTTCTTCTTCTTCTTTCAGCTTTTCCCTTCAGGGGTCGCCACAGCGAATCATCTCTCTCCACCTATCCCTATCTTCTGCATCCTCAACACTTGCACCCACTAGCTTCATATCCTCATTAATTCCATCCATATACCTCCTCTTTGGCCTTCCTCTTTGCCTCCTGCCTGGCAGCTCCATGTCCAACATTCTCCTACCAATATACTCACTCTCCCTCCTCTGAACATGTCCAAACCATCTTAATCTGGCCTCCCTAACTTTGTCCCACAAACGTCCAACATGAGCTGTCCCTCTGATGTACTCGTTCCTAATCCTGTCCAACCTTGTCACTCCCAAAGAAAACCTCAACATCTTCAGCTCTGCTACCTCTAGCTCTGACTCCTGTCTCTTCCTCAGTGACACTGTCTCTAAACCATACAGCATGGCCGGTCTCACCACTGTCCTGTACACCTTCCCCTTGATTCTCGCTGATATTTTCCTATCACACAGAACTCCCGACACCTTTCTCCACCCATTCCAAACTGCCTGCACTCGCTTCTTTACCTCTTTCCCACACTCTCCATTACTCTGGACTGTTGACCCCAAGTACTTAAACTCCTGTACCTTCTTCACCTCTTCACCCTGTAACCTTACTGTTCCACTTCCCTCCCTTTCATTCACACACATGTACTCAGTCTTACTACGACTGACTTTCATTGCTCTTCTCTCCAGCGCAAACCTCCACCTCCAGGTTTTCCTCCACCTGCTCCCTGCTCTCACTACAGATCACAATGTCATCTGCAAACATCATTGTCCAAGGAGACTCCTGTCTGACGTCCTCTGACAACTGGTCCATCACCATAGCAAACAGGAAGGGGCTCAGAGCCGATCCCTGATGCAGTCCCACCTCCACTTTGAACTCCTCTCTCTGACCTACAGCACACCTCACCACTGTCCTGCTCCTCTCATACATGTCCTGCACCACTCTGACATACGTCTCTGCTACTCCTGACTTCCTCATACAGTACCACAGCTCTTCTCTTGGCACCCTGTCATACGCTTTCTCCAAGTCTACAAACACACAGTGCAACTCCCTCTGACCATCCCTATACTTCTCCATCAAAATTCTCAGAGCAAAAATTGCATCTGTTGTGCTCTTTCTGGGCATGAAGCCATACTGCTGCTCACAAATTTCCACTACCTTCCTTAACCTAGCTTCCACTACTCTTTCCCATAGCTTCATTGTATGGCTCATCAACTTTATCCCCCTATAGTTACTGCAACTCTGCACGTCACCCTTATTCTTAAAGATCGGCACTAACACACTTCTTCTCCATTCCTCAGGCATCCTCTCACTCTCTAAAACCCTGTTAAACAAACTAGTTAAAAATTCCACTGCTGCCTCTCCCAGACACTTCCAGACCTCCACCGGGATGTCGTCAGGACCAACTGCCTTTCCACTTTTCATCCTCTTCAAAGCCTTCCTGACTTCATCCTTTCTAATCTTATCTACTTTCTGTTCCACAGAATTCACCCCTTCTACTCTTTTTTCCCTCTCATTTTCCTCATTCATCAGCTCTTCAAAGTACTCCTTCCATCTCCTCTGTACACTCTCCTCACTTGTGAGCACCCTTCCATCTCTATCCTTAATCGCTCTAACTTGCTGCACATCCTTCCCATCTCGATCCCTCTGCCTAGCTAACCTGTACAAGTCCTTCTCTCCTTCTCTAGTGTCTAACCTAGTGTACAACTCATCATATGCCTTCTGCTTGGCCTTAGACACCTCCCTCTTCACTCTGCGCTGTAACTCCTTGTATTCCTGTCTATTCTCTTCAGTTCTGTCCATGTCCCACTTCTTCTTGGCTAACCTCTTCCTCTGGATACTATCCTGAACTTCCTCATTCCACCACCAAGCCTCCTTATCTTCTTTCCTCCTTCCAGATGACACACCCAGCACCTTTCTCCCTGTCTCCCTGATCACTTCTGCTGTAGTTTCCCAGTCATCTGGCAGCACTACCTGACCACCCAGAGCCTGCCTCAACTTCTGTCTAAATTCCTCACAACATTCCTCCTTTTTCAGCTTCCACCACTTGGTTTTCTTCTCTATCTCTGTCTTTGACCTTTTCTTCTTACAGACCATCAAAGTCATCCTACACACCACCATCCTATGCTGTCTGGCTACACTCTCTCCCACTACCACTTTACAGTCACTAATCTCTTTCAGATTGCCTCTTCTACATAGGATGTAGTCTATCTGTGTTCTCCTACCTCCACTCTTGTAAGTCACTCTATGCTCCTCCCTCTTCTGAAAATAAGTGTTAACCACAGCCATGTCCATCCTCTTAGCAAAGTCCACTACCATCTGTCCTTCTAGGTTCCTTTCCTTAACTCCAAACTTGCCCATCACTTCCTCATCACCTCTGTTCCCCTCACCAACATGTCCATTAAAATCCGCTCCTATCACCACTCTCTCACCCGTGGGAATACTCTCCATCACCTCATCTAATTCACTCCAGAATCTCTCTTTCTACTCCAACTCACAACCTACCTGTGGGGCATAACCACTAACAACATTCAACATTACCCCTTCAATCTCTAACTTCAGACTCATCACCCTGTCTGACACTCTCTTCACCTCCAGAACATTCCTCACAAACTCCTCCTTCAGGACCACACCTACCCCATTTCTCTTACTATCCACACCATAATAAAACAGCTTGAATCCTGCTCCTATACTACGAGCCTTGCTACCCTTCCACCTGGTCTCCTGTACACACAGTATATCCACCTTCCTTCTCTCCATCACATCAGCCAGCTCTCTACCTTTCCCTGTCATAGTACCAACATTCAGAGTTCCTATTCTCAGTCCTACACTCTTACCTTTCCTCTTCTCTCTCTGTCTGTGCACTCTCCTCCCTCCTCTACTTCTTTGACCAACAGTAGCCCAATTTCCACCGGCGCCCTGTAGGTCAACGGCGCCGATGGCGGTCGTTGTTAACCCGGGCCTCGACCGATCCGGTATGAAATTCGTACTGACGATTCGCATGGTTAAATTTGGCAATGTTTTACACCGGATGCCCTTCCTGACACAACCCTCTCTATTTATCCGGGCTTGGGACTGGCACAGAAGTCACTGGACTGTGACCCCCATGGCTAGATTTAGAATACACCAGTATACAGTGGTGTGAAAAAGTGTTGGCCCCCTTCCTGATTTCTTATTTTTTTGCACGTTTGTCACACTTTAATGTTTCAGATAATCAAACACATTTAAATATTAGTCAAAGATAACACAAGTAAACACATCATGCAGTTTTTAAATGAAGGTTTTTATTATTAAGGGAAAACAAAATCCAAAACTACATGGCCCTGTGTGAAAAAGTATTTGCCCCCTAAGCCTAATAACTGGTTGGGTTACCCTTGACTAGGCCAACACTTTTTCACACCACTGTACATTCATAAAAGAATGAAGAAACACTTTGGATGAAATGTTTATGTTCTTAATAAAAGCTCGTGCTTAGGTGAATTATTTCATTGTTTGAATTTTAAATACATGAATGTTCTTCAAAATTAAACATCATAACATTCATAAAGAATTAAGCATGATTGATGGACTGTATGAGAGTAAGCGAGAGTGAATTGAAAATAGTGCACCACAGAGGAATTCAATTTGTAGTTAAACTATAACAAAATGTATGGCTGGTCCATTTTTCTCCATAACCCCTTCTGCTACTGATATGGTGTGAAGTGGTAGCTCAGTGGTAAAGTTGTTGGTCTACTGATCAGAACGTTGTGAGTCCAAATCCCTGGACCACTGCTGAGCCTTTGAGCGAGGCTCCTAACCCTCAACAGCTCAGTTGTGTAAAAATGAGATCATTTAAACGGCCTGTAATAAATGACGGTCATGATGTGTTTTGCTGATTGACCATTCAGGGCCATGGTAAATAGTCAGAATATTTCTGAACACATTTGAATAATCAGCCTACTATTACAGTTGGATTACACCTCAAGGTTGTCTGTGAAATTTATTTTACAATTTCTTTCTTGAACATTCTAATTCACTTTGCATCTGTTGAGACAGATTTGTTTTCATTTATTTATTTTAAACAGATAATAATTTGTCTCAGGAATATTTTGTGCCTCTTTCCTGGGGAAATGGCTATTGTTCAACATTCATCAAGATCCAGAATATATGATGTTTAACATGTTGGAGAAAGTGTTCAGGAAAGCACTTCTTTATTGTTTATGGGAAGAAAAATCACTTGTAACCATAAATTAATTTCTGTAAACGAATAAATGTTAAGTTTAATATTTTATCCAGCTATCCTTGCAGAATAAAGACTTTATTTCCAAAACAGCACTGAGCCTGGCTTTTTGTTTAGTTATTTTCCTACGTCATCAACGCGAACCCGGAAGTACATTTTGGTGTGTGTGTGTGGGTTTTTTTTTTTAAAGAGAATACTCCGCGCATGCGCACATCGAAAAAGAAAGCAGACTTGGGAGCTCTGAACAATTTTAGCTAAATAGTTTGATGGCGGTGATTTTTATCATTTAAATAAAGATGTCCAAAGCGCCTGTATCACAGGCCAGTGCATCGGCAGTTAACCTCGGACCTTCATCGTCCTCTTCTTCACCGCCTTTGTCTTCTCCCGCCAACGCTCTGCACGCTCAAACGGAGAAGCCGCAACACTACACGTACGTTAACGGTAGTCCAGACACACACACACACACACACACACACTTTTAGATATACACACTGTAAAATTGCCCTGTAGCGTTTTTAACGTGCAGCATTGTTTGTGGTTAAATACCGACGGTCTTTAATGGAGGCCTACAGATAAGAATCCCAAACCACCTCATACTGCCTACAACGAGTGGCTTACATACTGGGCGACGTAATGTTGATTAGTGCCCTACGTAGTGCACTACGTGTCTTGTAGGTAGCCGTTTGGAATGCGGCTAAAAAAAAAAGCTAGCAAGTTTTTCATAGCAAGTTAGCGATGAAAGCGTTGAGCGCTAGCTAACTGTATTTGTTTAAACCTTGTAATTTTATGTTCTGTAATCAGTTTTTAATAGATTAGTTTAGCATCAAATATTGCATATTGATTTTTATAATACATTTAGCAACAGAACAGACGCTGCAGTTCTTAGCTAGCTGTATAAGTGAAAACTGTTTCTAAAAGAATTCTGATAGGGCAATGGAATGCACTCAAAGTTTTATAATTAATCATATTTAACAATAATAAATTATTTAAAGTATGTTTTAAAATGACGTAAAAACATTACTGACTTTTTTCTTGCAACGTTATGAATTTGCATAATATGCAAATTAGAAACGCCCACGCGTCCTTCCTTCAAAAGTGTTGAGGAAGCGTCTGTTGTAAATAACCAGATTTGACTTTTGCTAGTGTGTTGCTCAATATACGTAACCACCATATTTATACTTGCACCCATCCACCCTCTGAAGAGTAAACCTTTTTAAAAATCATCCTTAGACCAAAACAACAACAGTAGTAGTAAACATTTCCCTGTCCTCATTTGCATGTGCATGTTTGTATTGGCCCCGCCTCCTGGTTTCTCTTGCAGATATCTGAAGGAGTTCAGGACGGAGCAGTGTCCTCTGTTTGTGCAGCACAAGTGCACCCAGCATCGGCCCTTCACCTGCTTCCACTGGCACTTCTTGAACCAGAGACGGAGACGGCCAGTCCGCAAGCGGGATGGCTCATTTAACTACAGCCCCGATGTTTACTGCGCCAAGTACGATGAGGGCACAGGCACCTGCCCCGACGGAGACGAGTAAGAAGAGGACGACCCTGCCACCCTTCTCATTTATTTGTGCAAAATCTGAGCACAGGCTCCCAAAAAGCATGGGGGTGTTAAGCCTAACTGACCATGTTACGTTGCTCCTTGTGGTAGGATGCTTTTGGGAAATGTGTTGTAATTAAAGGAATACATTTTACAGCCTGAACACAGATCTTATGCTCAATTAAGCTCTCTTGTTAAAGCAGCCTTTTCTCTTTATGTCTCACCATGTGCATTTTGTTTACGTTGTTCATGTCCAGATGTCCTTTCCTGCACCGGACAGCCGGAGACACCGAGCGACGCTACCACCTGCGCTACTATAAGACCGGCTCCTGTATTCATGAGACGGATGCGAAAGGCCACTGCAGTAAAAACGGCCCCCACTGTGCCTTTGCTCACGGCTCTCACGATTTGCGATGCCCTGTCTACGATATCAGGTAAAATACAGCTTCCAGACAGAACAGATAGACTTTGTGTATTGAACTCATTGGATTAGTAATGATGTAAATGCCTGTTGTGCAGGGAGGTCCAGGCTCTGGAGGCTCAGACTGGATCCGGTTTGATGGAGAGTGGAGTTGGGGATGGACATTCTGGATTAGTGGCCAGCGCTGCTCTTATAGAGAAGACACTGAGTGAGGAGCCGCGATGGCAGGGTGAGGACCATCACCTGATTTAATCAGTTGGTTGTAAACTGAGCTGAAGTTTTGTGAGGTGAAGATCACATTTAAGTAATCTGGTACAGCTGGTTCCAGATATCATTTGTAGTGTCAATAATATTGTATGTCTAAAGCAAAACCTCTCAGACTTTTAAGATTATCTTGGGACTCCACTGATCCCCTCAGTACACATTCTGAATGTGTACAGTGTGATTTTGTTTCTATTTTGGAGCCACTGAGCTTTCTCTTCTGACTTTTCTATCTACAGATGGACTTTCCAAGAATTTCCAAGCTGAAACAATTTATAGGCTACTTGTTTTATTTATTCAGTTTTCGAATTAAGTCAAATTCAGATGATCCCTGCAATCATCTAGAAATAATAAGAACTTAGTAATAATCGAACAACTTTATACCAGTGTGTTGTGACTGTCTCTTCTTCTTGCTGTCTGCAGATAGCAGCTATGTATTGTCACACTATAAGACCGAGCTCTGTAAAAAGCCTCCTCGTCTGTGTCGCCAAGGTTACGCCTGCCCGTATTATCACAACAGCAAAGACCGCAGGCGCTGCCCTCACAAGCACAAATACAGGTACGTACCAAAGGAGCAATACAGAATAAAAAATTAAATGATACCCTCCCTAACACGGTCAAATTATTTTTCATTTGAATTGCAACTGATGTATTTATTTCCCCACAGCAGTTATTTCTTGTCACTGATGTATAGGTAGATTTAACATTTCATACATTACGCCATCTTTATCTCAGCTCACACAGAAACTGTTGAGTGGCTGAACTACTTATAAATAATTTGTGTCTGTGTATGTTTGTGTTCATTCCTACTTCTGTTGGGGAAAAAAACTACAACAGTTTAGATGATGCTCGAGCTAGCATTTTAGTGAACATGCATGGCTGGATAGCTGGCACAGTTTCAGCAGAACTCCTGTCAACATTTGTCACGCTGAAATATACTCCTGTGGGTATTTCTTATAGAAAGTTCGATTTGTGAATATTTGATTAAAAAAAAAAAAGGCGACATATGAAGTATATCTTTTCTAAACACTGTGATGTCTAGACAAATTCAATTAATTTATTAAATTAAAAAAAATTAATTTAATTAATTGGGATTTCTAGACACAATTAAAATGGTTTGTTTGTTTATTCATTTATTTAATTTACTTTTTAATTAAAAAAATCATATTTTAGAGTATGGCAAGAAAAGTAAAATAAAAAGCTGTTACCTTGTTTTATACCTTTTTCATTAGGAAAACAAAAAGGAATGAACATGATGTATACTCACCCTTTTAGGAACTGTACTTTTATTGTTAATTTCTGTTTAATTAGAAATGTGATGCATTATTTTTAAAACGAGTGAAATTAAAGTGTGATTTTTGTTTTTGTTTTTTAGCAAAAACATGTTTCAGCAAAAAAAAAGTATTTTTTGTTGTTTTTCTTAACCCCACATTTGCACATAGAAGATGCAATTGTGCAAAATGGGTAATTTTCTCTATTACATTTATTAAAAAAAAAAAAAAAAAAAAATTATTTATATATATATATATATATATTTTAATAAATGTAATGGAGACATTTACGCACTGAATCGTGTGTGTGTGTTTGCAGAGCCTTGCCGTGTCCCTCAGTAAAGCACAGTGACGAGTGGGGAGACCCGAGTAAGTGTGAAAGCGGCGAGAGCTGCCAGTATTGTCACACACGTACAGAGCAGCAGTTCCACCCTGAGGTACTGTACACCAATCCTTAATCAAGAAACTTAAAAAGAAACAGCGGTAAATAAAGGCTTTAACCTCATGGCCAACCTCAGTATCACAATAAGTTTTCATTTATAGACATCATTATATAAGCAGAGGTGCCAACTTTTACAGCTTAGCGGTCGCATTTATGCCTTTTCTGTGACATTTTTCTGCTTTTTCTCTGCTAGCTGTGCCGCTCACTTAGTGTCATTTTAGACGAATCTTATAACCTATTATGATTATAGATCTTTTAATCTTATAACCTAGTGACTAGATGGATATGAGCAAAAGTGCATCAGAACATATTTTTTTACAGAATAAGCAAAAACCAACCAAAAAAAACGCTTTAAACTTTTCATGACTGGTTTCACCATTTCCTTGTGTTTTGTTTTTAGCCTGTCTAACAAGCTCTGATTCTCTGTGCAGATCTACAAGTCCAGCAAATGTAATGATATGCAGCAGAGTGGCAGCTGCCCCAGAGGGCCTTTCTGCGCTTTCGCCCACCTCGAAAGTAAGAACTGTCATTACATCATTACACCAGTTACAGCTTGAGCAGAGTGTTTGTGTAAAGATACATTCACACATATAGTGTCATAGAGTGAACAGAGCGCTTTCATTTTCGATGACAGCTGCTTAATCTCAGCTACATATGCGACAGCATGTGAAGAAGCTGCGAAAAGTTGAACTTTATACAAATATGGAGCGACTCTGTGTCGTGCAACGACTACCAACTGGAGTGAAGAGCGCATGTGATCCTAGGCAGAGAGCTCACTGCTTCTCCTTCATCTCCTATGATATGATGCTCGGATATACATTACTGAATTTTATACACAAACACCAAATCTACCTCCAGAATGATTCACTACCTTCAGGAGACTTAACAGTACAGTGAGTGGAGACTTGTAGTTGGGGGAAAAAAACACTGTGTGAACGTAGCTTGGTGTCACTAAAATGAACCAAATAAATGCATTGTGTTTGCTAGTAACAAAAATTTAATTTAAACTCTCCAGATCACTGGGAAGGATGTCTGTAACTGTAAATGTGTAAATAAGTGTGTGTGTGTGTGTGTGTGTGTGTGTGTGTGTGTGTGTTTTTTAACCTCCAGAAGCAAGTGTGAGCGAGGATCAGCTTTTCCCAGACTGCAGCTCTTCTCCCTCCTCAGTCCTCGCTTCAGCAATCACAGACAACACAGAGCAAAGCCTTCTGGGAAGGATTCTGTTTGAGGAGACCTCCATTTTGGATCCCCTCAATTCCATCTGGGCTGGAGAGGGGGGTTATGGGAAAGCGCCCGGCTTTGAGCGGGAGGATCAGGTATGGAGAGAATTTTCTAGAATATATATATTTTTTTTTTAAAAAGTAATTGCTTGCCAAGTTATGTGAGCTTGTGAGGTTAGGTGCAAATTTATTTACTTGCTGTCCACTTTATTAGGAACACCTGTGCATTCATACAATGTTCCAACCATTTAATCATTAGGCAGCAGCATAGTGTGTAAAAATCATACTGATACGGATATGATTAAGAATCGAAAGAAGAGTCTTTGTATTATTCATAATTGTACTTGTTTCATTTGTTTGTGTTTAGGCGAAACAGAAGACGTATGCAATGGAACATCGCAATAGAGAAATTGGGTTACATAGCAAGCCGGTACGATGCTTGTTTTTTATTTTTTATTGTCACAATTTCAAAGTTTGTTTATTTCCAGTTGTTATACCACGTTCACATATACAGTGACTCGCAGCGAGAAACAAAAATGAGTGGAGTGAGTGACTGTCTATCGATGCAGCTAACTTGAGAAAGGTTGAAGTTCATGCAAATATGCTTCAACATGGTGAAACCAATATCAGCGGGAATGAAGACAGTGAAGCGCACATGATCCGCACACAACGTTCCTCCTTCATCTTGAATGATATGATGCAGATATACACTTGGGAATTGTATATACAGATGTCAAATCTCCCTTCTAAATGTTTAATTTTAGTGGGATTAAACTAATTTGGAACACTAATCGAACCCCTCACTGATAAACATTATTACTATGGCTCCCAGTAGTAGGAACACTTACTGACGACTTCATAGAACAGCAACTGGCAACATACAGAGATAAAATTACCGTATACATAGCATTACTTTCAGTAAACGGTGGCATGTTTTTGATGCTGATCTGCTGTTGTAGGAGCTGTCTGTGTTCTTGCCAGTCGGGCAGCCCCCTCAGTCTGTCGTCCAGTGTGCCCTCCAGCCTGGCAGCGACTCCTCCCAGCCCCGCCCCTTCTTCTAGCATGAATGCCAACGCACTGCCGTTCTACCCCACCAGCGACACAGTAGAGTCTGTAGTAGGTCAGTGCACCTCAGAGCTGCTAATATACAAGGATTGTGGTGAAATTAGTCAGGCTTGTATGTACGTATGGTACTTAACTAGCTGTTAGAAAGGCTTTTATTATGAATAATGTTTGTCGTGTAGGCCATTACTTCTTCTTCTCCTATTCATAACTTGCTTCTTCTCTCAGTTTGTGTTATGATCTCAGAAACTGTGTGTGCAAAAGACTTTAAGGAGTGGGTTTTTTTTTGTTTTGTTTTTTAATATATCTACCCCCCCACCCCCCTTGACCAGAGTCTGCACTGGATGATCTGGACCTGAATGCGTTTGGAGTGGCGGCTCTGGAGAAAAGTCTGGAGAGCAACTCCACGCCCAGCATGGGACTCATGTTAGGTTAGTATTAACGCTTCTTCCATAAATTGCTAGCATGGTTAACACTAAAGGTTAGCATGACCACCTCGTATGCAAGTTAACATATGTGTATCTTTGAACATGGAACAGTGTTGATGTATTAATTAAAATATTTCTAAACTAAAGTTTTGTTTTTGGTCTGAACAGGAGGAAGTCAGCTTCAGAGTTCGGCTCCTGTTAACATCCCTGGATCTTTCAGCAGCCCCTCTCCATTCAGATCCGCCTCTCCCTCTCCTCCAATCCGAGCTCACGCTTCTCCATTTCTGTCTGCCCAATTACCACCACCCACCCAATCCGAGAGCAGCTTCTTGGGACCGTCTCATAGTTCTTTAGGTTTGTATAGTTTAGATGACTATAGTGTGTTAGTAGCAGTTATATTACCATTATACCTCAATGCTGTTGAATTCTTGCCTCTGATTGGTCAGAAGGTAGTGATTAATTTTCTAGAACAGCAGCACAGACAGTTGTAATATAAACAGTAGATCTATATTAATGCACTTATGCTAATATGTCATTATTGTTTCTATAGGAACAGCTCATTTGCTTATAAGTTTCAGCTTAGAATAAAGTGATAAACAAATAAATTTCGATATAGGGTTATTTACCAATTATGGAAGGAGTGTCCAGGAAATGACGGTTTATAATTGACTTGTCTCACAAATCTTTCATAATTTTTGCTTAAATGTTACTATAATTGGATAAAAAGTACATTGTTGACAAATTGCTATGGTATAAGAGGACATGCTGATTATATTCTGCGAAAATACCATATTACACCATCCCTTTGTCGATTGTTTTATTGTTAGAACATGTCTATGAACATGAACATGACTAACTTATGCAAACGATATGCTGATCGTTTGGTTCTTTACATATGGCACGTGTATCCTATGTTCTTTATGTATTGTGTAGGTCTGAATGGAATGAGCAGTAATATCTGGGAGCATTTTCCCCTGGGCTGTTCTCCCGGCACACCTCCAGCCCTGCTCTCTACTGGAGCCATGTTCTCCGAGGCCTCCCGTCTGAAACAGGAATTGGAGGAGGCTCACAGGGTGTTGAAGCACTGGGACCACAGCTGGAGGCAGATGTCTCAGGTGGATCTGTGTCTTTTGTTCATTCTGCTATGCAGAAAGCATTTAATCTAGCACAATTAATTTATCACTTACCATATATAGCAGTCTCTGTGTCTGCTTTTCATACCCCATCTGAATTTATGATTAAAAAGTTGTTATACTTTACTGTACTAATAATCAGAGGTTACTCGTTTAAAGGAGCCGTTTGTAATTTTTATCTGTGAGGTTAACTGCAGTTTCAGTGAAAAGTCACAAGCTGCTTCCTCATGCTAACCGACCACATTCCCATTCAACTCCCACATGCCCTGTGTGTTGTTTTTCAAGGAGAAGCTCATTTCTGGGTGAGAAAATCTGTTAGCTGCGTGGTAATATTGTGACTTGCAATATATATATATGTATATTTATATATTATTTATTATATATTATATATTTAAAATTTAAAATTTTATAAAAATTTATATAAAAAAATATAAATGACACTGTCTTGTGTTCATCCATTAACTCTTGTGTACTGTAATGATTTATATTCTCACTATCTGGTGTTTCCCAGAAGACAATAAGTTTCCTTTTGACTCTTGGTAAGCTGATTTGTCTGTATTTGACTTGAAGTGTTATTAGGCTGAAATTCTGTACGAATACAAGACTCGCAGACTGTAAAAGGCCTCTCTGTAAGTCTTAGCAAGTTTGAAGCTGATGTATTAGTGTGCTGAAGTAACACAGGTTTGTGTTGCAGTCATGGGCAATGCTGAAGTCTGATGCTGAAGAGGCTCGCTTGCTGGCAGGCCGGTTGGGTTTGGAGGCAGAGAGAGCGCGTCAGGCTGAAGAGGAGGTGCAGGAACAGGTCACGCTCCTCGAGGAAGTGCTAGAAAGCTTACGCACCACTGATAACCCATTACTGCAGCTTCACCAGCTCCAGCTGTTACACAAACTCCCTCTGAGCTCCATCTGCAGCCTGCAAACTCAGATCTGCACCTGCTTACGGACGGTGGAACAGGTAACACACACACACACACACACTTCCCCATTCTCCTCCATATCCTCGCTGACTTTATGAATTTTGTGATGAAACAAAAGGGACTTAATGAAGATACATCAGACAGTATTATAATACAATGTCATTGTATGCTTTTGAAATACTGGAGCTGTGTTTTGTGATGAGTGAGACCTTAATCAACCCCTCACCCCCATTTCTTGATCTTTTTCCCCCCTCACTCTCTCTCTCCTTCTCTCTTTCTCCCTTCCACTCTCTTCCCCCCCCCTCTTTATCTCCTCTCTCTCTCTCTCTCTCCTTCTCTCTCTCTTTCTCTCTCCTTCTCTCTCTCTTTCTCACTCCCAATCTCTCCCTCTCTCCCCCACTCCCCCCTCTTTATCTCCTCTCTCTCTCCCCTCTCTTTCCCCCTCCTCTTTATCTCCTCTCTCTCTCCCACCCTCTTTATCTCCTCTCTCTCTCCCCTCTCTTTCCCCCTCCTCTTTATCTCCTCTCTCTCTCCCCTCTCTTTCTCCCTCTTACTCTCCTCTCCTCTCTTTCCTTCTCTCTTTGTCCCTCTCTCTTGTTCTCGTGCACTTTCTCTATCTCTCTCCCCTCTCTTTCTCCCTCCCACTCTCCTCTTCTCTCTCTCGTCCCGCTCTCTTCCCCTCTCTCTCCTTCTCTCTCTTTGTCCCTCCCTTCCTTCCTCTCTCTCCCTCAGGCCGTGTACAGGAAGCAGCGGTTATGTTGCGTGTCGTGTGAGGAGTTGGGCTCCGTGGCATTGCCGTGTCAACATGGTGTGTGTTGTGAACGTTGCACAGCCTCGGCCGAATGCCCCGTGTGCTCCGAACGTCAACAGAGCCTGAATCTACCCCAGTCCTAATCAACAGCCATATAATCCTGAACCGTTTCTTACACTTCTCTCTGAACATCTCTCTGAGCTTTATCATCCTCCTCCTGGATATTTTGTTCAGTTCCAGCACAGATCCAGCATTCCTGCAGCCAGGTGCATCAGCTGCACGCAAATCTGATCGCAAATAGCTGCTACAAGAAAAAGACCAATCAGCATCATTTTGAGCATGCAAATAAAACTAATAAATAAAACAAAAATCAACTCAGAACCCCAAATATATATTGATGACAAATGCAAGAGAAGATAATTTTAGGCCAAATTTTTTTATTTTAACACAATATCTGTTTGGATTTGCCTAACTATACATTGGATTTTAGTTAATGTTTTTTGTTGTATTCTTTATATACCATGGCAGTATCTGATTGGTTGGAAAGTGTTGATTCATTTTCTATGACAGCAACTCTGACAGTAATCCCATCTCCAAATCACAGATTTATATTGATGTACTTGTTCTGATGCGTTTCTATAGTAACAGTGTACACACTCAGATGGTGTACACTCCATATACACGTCTATTTTTTGGGGGTTTTTTTTTTTAAGATGATTAATTTTTTTGGAAGGAGACTTCAGTGCCCGTGCATTGTGTGAGTCTGGTTAGGAAATCACAGTTTTTCAATTAAGGACACGTTTAAGACGCTGAATTATGACTAATGTCAAGCTGGTGCGTCTGGCTGCATTTTCAGATATATATCAAAAAGTAGCTGTGATGAATTATGGGTTCGAATAGATTCTAGGATTATCACTTTGTAAGCTTTTTGTAGGAACCTGGATCTCCAGGAGAAGGTTTGAAATGGCAGAGTAAAACTTTTTACCTCAGCTCTCTTACTTTAGTTCTCATATACACACACACACACACACACGCACGCACACTGGGATCTTAAGACACAAATACAGGAGAAAATGAACAGTAGGAATGTTTCAGATGCCCTGCCAGATCCACAACCATGACACACTTTCTGCACTGAACTACTTTTATTTTACTTCTGTCCCACACTACTCTTCAAACCTCTTCTCGTTTTCCAAATTCTTTTCTCTTACACTCGGTGGCGCTCATTTGAGAGACCTCTTGGATCAAATTAACACTGTTAAGTGTCCTGCTTTCATGCTGCTCCTGAACTAGAGCACAACATTGACACTGTCCAAAAAAATTAGTAGCCTTTTGTACAGTTTAATGTAACTTTTGATATAGTGTCCATTTAAAACTTGATTTTAATCAATGATTCTTTTTAAAGTGAAGCTTTAGAGCTACACTAAATCTACCTTTCTGGGTATAAGATGCAATAGTAAAGGTACAAAAGGAAAGGTACAGTTTTCTTTGATTTAGATCTCACAAGATAGGCTTGAAGCTCTCCATTCGTTCACCATTCACCTTCTGGTGTCCTGTTTTCTGTGCGGAGATTTTGTAATGTCTGAATTCTCACGTTAGTCTCAAGTTAGATTGTGCACAGTATTCTTACCCATAGTGCACCATTAGAGAGTCAAAATGGACACCAAAGCAGCTGACCTCATATCGCCATAGAAATTTGAAGCGAATAGAAACTTTTTACTGGGATATTTAATGCAAAAAAAAAATCACTTTTAATACCTCTGTATTTTTATAATAAGCAAATTATTTATTTATCCAATCCAGTGCAGTCCAACATCTCCCTCACGGCTGCCCCCTATACAGTGCTGTCTATAGAACTATAGTCTTTATAGCGAATAGGGAACGAGTCAGACCCCAAAGCGATTACGGACGCGGCACAAGAAAGAAAGATCCGTAATTTTCTGAAGTATGAGATCTTCTAGTATTGTTTTGAGGTTTATGGTCAGATTAACACAGTGGGGTCAGACTCCAGGGCTACAGTATGCACACTTTAGCATTACATTTCATTTCGAACCAAGGATGAACAATTGAATGAAGTGTGAAACAGGAGAATTGGTGTGTTTAGAAGATGATCGCAGATCCCACAGGTCTCTAGAGTTCTCACTTTCTATCTCTAAAGCCTGTACTTACACCAGTCTGAGATCCCTCCTCCTTTTAAAACACACACACACACACACACTTACTCATATATGGCATTATATGGCTGTTGGCTAGTACCAGTTTTTCTTTTCAAAAGCAATTGATTTTTTTTTTTAACTGAATTTTCAATATTGTAATTAAAAAGGAAAAGGTATGATTGTGGGAACACAAATATCAGCCATATGAATGTTTATTATCAGTGCTATCATTTCAACTCGTATTTCCAGTCTGTTGATCTGATTTTCATTTAGAAATAGACACAATTTTTCCAGACTGCACAGATTTCCCAGACAGACCAGGAAGTGTCGGAACAACCGATCCGATTATGTCCTGGAGGTTGAGATAAACAAGGCAGCGTTTGAATGTGTTATTGGAGGAATGTTCGGGATGCACCAGCTGGGTTTCGGGGATTGATATGAGACGGATATCTGGATCGCTGTTGGTTCAGATTTGCTGCATTTTTTTTTTAAATGCATCAAGTGAAAGTGTGTCTGGTTGATTGACCTCACAGATGATAATGTGTACAGCATGGCAGTATGTTTAAAATGATATATCTTTTAATTATAAAGTAATTAAGGAAACATTTGCTGTTAGTAAGTAATTAATGACCCAGGGGTGTGATGTAACCACAGCAGATCCTGAATATAACAGCAGATCCTGAAGTCTTTTATTGTTGTCTGATATCACAGCAGTTTGACATATAGTCATTTTTTATCATTAATTATTCTGGCCAATCAGATTTGAGACATAGATTTGAGAGCGAGAGAGATTTCAGGCGTAAATATAACATAAAATTATCGATTTTTTTTACGATTTATTACTCCATGTTCAGAGCTACAGAATCATTCTTGGATCAGACTCGGATCAGATTCGTCCGATACGCAGCCGAGGATATCTGTTTCATATCACAATGGGAACACTTGGTGCATCTCTGTTTTAATGAATATTCATCATATGCATAATTGGTCTACGCAGTTCTTGGATCTCACTCGAAATTTCGTTTGCAACGTCTTTACTACACAAAGCAGTTATAGCATTAGCGAAAGCTATCTATTTAAGTTTTCAAGCTTTTTGACTTGTTTTGGTATTTTGTGTGGACAGGTGTCTAATAGTGGTTTGATTTAGCGTCCTTTTCGTGCACTGACTCCGCCCACCCGCTCGAGTACAGCGTTTGACCCGTGTGAGCGTGAGACTGCACAGCTGTTTTGCATAAACCGCTACCGTGTAGAGATGAGTGGAGTGTAGCGGTGATTTAAGCTATGAAGGGCTGCTTCACATAGTAGTGTTTTCTCACTGATAAGGTTTCACTCAGCTCCTCAGGAGATCAGCAGCCGGTGAGACGAAATCACACTGGAGCTGTGCGAAGAGTTTACATTCAACTCCTTTTTAAGCTTTTCAGATCAGAGCTTCACTTGTAAGGTCTGTAATCGTCTGCTCGAAACCATTCAGTATTTCATTCTGATTTTCTACAAAACAATAAATAAAAATGTATATTTTTGGATGAACACGTCTCAGCCGTTTATATGTTTATTACGTATATTTCAGAATGTCACAGTACCATTCATAGGAATAGAAAAATGGTTCCTAAGCACAGTCCTGGAATAACAAGGTTCCTGCCTTTCATATCGTCATGGTTTCTCTCCTCTCAAACTCCTCATCTCAATAATCAGAGTCTGTGTGTGTGTGTGTGTGTGTGTGTGTGAGAGAGAGAGAACGTACACAAACCGAGGAAGGAAGTTTTGAGAGATTACCACACATTTCTTGTATTAATACCAAAACAGAAAACCTGTTTATTCCAAAATAAATGATTCAAATAATGCACCAAAATCCAAATGAGAATTTTTTTTTACATACATCCGTAGAGGAATTAAAATGTACAAGGCAGTGGCATTTCAGGAAGCTGTGTTAAAATAACTTGCCACACATTCTAAAAAATAAACACGTAGAACACCAAAATAAAATCTCTCTCGTTCATTGCCCTGATTCTTGAGATTTACGCTCTCTCTGTCTGCGCAGTTTGACGAAGGCCTGAGCTTCGCGCTCGCCCTTTCTGCCCTCCAACATCTTCAGGTTCAAGTCACCTGTAAACACCCAGAGGAAATGTGAGCTCACTAACATTTTATAACATAATTTGTCCAGTACTTAAAACGTGTTTTACACACACACACACACACACACACAGAAAAAGTTATAATCTCAAGGCAGTTTTTTTTCCGGCACTTTAATCCTTCTAGATTTCTAAGCATCCCTTTTCAGAACCAAGCTGAAATTTGGTTTTTTTTTTTCTAAAAATGTATAAATAAGGGGTTTATGAGACACCGCTTTAATGCAACAATGTAAGAGTATTAGCAAATACAACAAAAAACATCTAAAATCTTGAAAAGTAGTTAAAAAATTCGAAACACACGCAAACCACACATAAATTCCTTTAGGGTTCATTGGAAGGTTAATATTTTTTCTATTTTTGGCTAAATGTAAGGCTTCCTAGCAGATACAATAGAATTTTTTTTTCCCTGTAAGCATTCGACTAGGCCGCAAATAGGTTATGGTATGATTTAAATCAGAAAGAAAGAAAAAGGGAAAAAGAAAAAAAAATTTTAAAAAAAGAAGGAAAAAAATCCATAAAGTGGATAAAAATATTCGGAAAAAATTAGGGGAGAGGTTTAAGGATTTATGGGTGATAATTTAAAAAAATGATTAAGGCTCCATCTTAGCTGCAAGTTGGCTTCAGGATTAAATTGATATCAGCTTATTTAATTTAATAAACTAAGTAAAAAAAACTGACAGTTTGACATAAAACAATTCCTTTTCAGTAGAGCTTACAGTTTTTTTTTTGCATGCATGCATGCATGTGTGTTACGCATCTTTCCAAACCGCTGTGTTTGTTAGCCTAGTTATCTGCTATCTGCCTCCTTCCGCATACTTTACCTCATTGATTGGCTAATGTTCCTGTGATTGACAGGTGAGAGAGTATGTCCCTCCCACACACAGAGCAAGGCCAATTTTGCTCTGTTAGTCTCCTGTCCATGGACTGATGTTTAGTCATGAGGATTTGACGTATTTAGAGGGTATGGTGAACACTTTTGTTTTGTGCCTGGGACACAGGAACCCTAGTTTGAAGTTTATTCAGTTTGCATTTCAGAGATAATCAACGAAACGTCAGTGTAAAAAAGTTGTGAGTATAAAAAGTTTTTGGGAAAAAAAGGAAACTCTCACTGTTTGGTTTGGGGTGCATCAGAGGGAGGCGGATCTGAGCAGGGGTGGGGTCAGAGCCTCCTCCTCCTGCAACTCCAGGCACTGCTTTCAGAGAGAGAAAAGCCTCTCCTTCAAAGTCGTCGCTGCGCAGGGCGTCGTAGTCCAGCACCGTCACCGCCAGGCACGCACCGGCTGACTGGCACTGCTCTAAAGACACAGCACTGCCCCCGCAGCACAGGAGGATGATTAACACCACAAGAACTTAAACAACACACACAGTCTACACAGGACTACGGTGGACAATTAAAATGTACAAAAGAAATGGCCTTTTTCATTCATTCATTCATTCATTGTCTACCGCTTATCCGATCTATTCTCGGGTCACGGGGAGCCTGTGCCTATCTCAGGCGTCATTGGGCATCAAGGCAGGATACACCCTGGATGGAGTGCCAACCCATCGCAGGGCACACACACACTCTTATTCACACACGCAATCGCACACTACGGACAATTTAGAGATGCCAATCAACCTACAATGCATGTTTTTGGACTGGGAGAGGAAACCGGAGTACCCGGAGGAAACCCCCGAGGCACGGGGAGAACATGCAAACTCCACACACATGGCGGATGCGGGAATTGAACCCCCAGCCCTGGAGGTGTGAGGCAAACGTGCTAACCACTAAGCCACCGTGCCCGAAATGCCCTTTTTTTTAAAAAAAAATAACAAAAAAACAAAAACAAAAAAAACAAAAAATAAAATCTTCAAACTAAATTACCTAACTGCAGCACACTGTCATTATTATTGGCAGCATTGTTGTCTCTTTTTCCCAGAGGCCAAAAAATAGAATTTCCTCTTGTTTTGTTGTGTCCATGTTCAGCACTAAATGTCTTTGTCATGTCCCACTCCACAGTGGAGGTTCATGTCTCATATGAAAGTAGACAGGACTTTAAAAGTGATTAGGTTTTTATAAGTATTTCTGTTTTTTACTTAGCCTACTAGGGGTAATGTATTCATAGCAAAGTAAAAAAAAACAAAACAAACAAACTTCAAAACGTTTACTTTTTTTTCTTCAAAGTAAATGCTGACATCAAACCCATCTTTGCTCCCCGAGATGCCCCAAGTGCTTGTTCATAAGTATCTAAATTAGTTTTTTGAAGGTGTTTATCCACTAAAATTCTGTGTAAGGTTATCCAACAGAGGGAAAAACACACGTCTCACACTGAAAGCCAACAGAGTCCTGACTCATTTTATATCAGACTCACAGCCAGAACATCATTCATTTCTTTTCACTGATTGTAAATGTCCCATAAGTGGTTTTGTCCCATTGCGTTGAGAGAATTAAACCATGTAAAAAGGGTTAAAAAGTATTTTTCCTTTTATTCAATCCAGTAAGCTTAACCTTATTAAAGATTTTATGGATTTACTCACAACTCGAAGGATTCCTCAAACAGCGGGTTGAGATCCCGGTTCTTGACCTTAGTGGATCGTGTATCCGTCTGGGGAAAAATATGCCTCGGCTCCAGAGACAGCTGAACGAACGGGTCACTGAGACCTGTAGAGTAAAAATAAAGATTAAAATAAAGAAAATTTAATCATGGTGTCTTTAGTACTGAAGAGCAGCATTAGAGTGACATCGCTTTTGCCTGAACAAAGTAGCTAAGTGTAACTAAAATAACTCAATGCTCTAGATAAGACAAGACAAGACAAGACAAGACTTTACTGATTCCACACCGGGGAAATGTACATGCTAAAGCAGCTCGATGATAACACATAAGTAGATAATAAAATAAAATAATAATAAATAAATATTAAATGAATAAAATAAATGAATGAATCAATAAAAGAGTATAAATCAAATAAAGCATAAATAATAAAGCACAATTTACAGTTTGAACTGTAATGATGGTGTTTAATGAGAAAATTGAAATAAAATGTTAAATGAATATTAAAATAAAATGCTCTTTGACATTTATGTTAAAAGAAAGACCAGGTTTGTATCTAGTTTATATCCAGAAAATCCTGGATATAACAAAAATTTGAAAACAAAAATTTGTCATGTTTAACTTTTCGAGCACGCTCGTGCTGTGTAGCTGTGTACCGTTGGAGTCAAGGGGAATGAGGTTCACTGCATTCAGCACCTCCACGTGCAGTTTAGACTCAGAGCGCTTGTACGAGGTGATGAGTGTTACGGCTCCATATTTCTCACCGTGACACACTTTCTGTTAAAAACACAAATATTCCGTTCTGGATGTGGAAACTTAAAAAAAATTATAATCATCACTGCTGTGTGCTTCTTCCAAATGAGTAACACTCTCTCTCTCTCTCTCTCTCTCTCTCTCTCTCTCTCTCTCTCTCTCTCCTCTCTCTCTCTCTCTCTCTCTCTCTCTCTCTCTCTCTCTCCACACACACACACACACACACACACACACACAAACAAAATTGATTAGCAAACACACCTGCTCCCACACTTTCTTCTCAAAAAACTTTTCCATCAGCTTCTGGCAGCTCATGGAGTTGAGCATCAGGTGGCTTTGCAGAGTCTGGGGTGAAGAATAAAAACAAATTAGCAATAAAATCTGAATTAAGTTATATGTGACAATTTCACATCACCATATCGGCTGTACACTCATCATGTGAACACTGAAGTAACAATTTAGGGGATTTGTACTTTACCTGATTAAAGTTCAAGATTCTCAATCACATTTTAAATAGAATTTATACACCGATCAGGCATAACATTATGAGCAGTGACAGGTGACTTGAATAAGACTGATGATCTCCTCATCATGGCACCTGTTAGTGGGTGGGATATATTAGGCAGCAGGTGAACATTTTGTCCTCAAAGTTGATGTGTTAGAAGCAGGAAAAATGGGCAAGCGTAAGGATTTGAGCGAGTTTGACAAGGACCAAATTGTGATGGCTAGACCACTGGATCAGAGCATCTCCAAAACTGCAGCTCTTGTGGGGTGTTCCCGGTCTGCAGTGGTCAGTATCTATAAAAAGTGTTCCAAGGAAGGAACAGTGGTGAACCGGCGACAGGGTCATGGGTGGCCAAGGCTCACTGATGCACGTGGAAAGCAGAAAGGCTGGCCCGTGTGATCCGATCCGACAGACTAGAGCTACTGTTGCTCTAATTGCTGAAGAAGTTAATGCTGGTTCTGATAGAAAGGTGTCAGAATACACAGTGCATGATGGGTCAGGGCTGTTTTGGCAGCAAAAGGGGGACCAACACAATATTAGGCAGGTGGTCATAATGTTGTGCCTGATTGGTGTATTATACATTTTATTTTATCGAATTGTTCCAGTCCAATTGTGTTTCCGCATATTTTAAATTTACATCTAAAGCATATAATCAAACCTGTGACAATTTGCATATTTACAGGAACAATCATCAGTACAAAAAGACTGAATATTTCTCTCACTCACATTTTTATTAAGGTTACTTTTAATGGACTTTTTTTTAGAAATTAAGACATGTGATGGAATTTGTTTGATTTCATGTTAATGAAGTGGTGAAAAAGAAGCAATAAATAAACTTAAATAAACTTTTACTCATTTTTTAATAAATAAAATTTGTAAGAATTTTTGACAAACTGAATCGTGATGTGAAAAAAAATATTTTAACTTTTAAACGTCAACCTTTATTAAAATGTACTTTTTTTATTTAATATTTTAAAAATGTAAACACATTTTTAAACATTTTTTTCTTTTAAAATTCTGCAATTTAAGTAATTGAAAAGAATTAATTAGATAAAAAACAGTTCATGTTTTTAATACAATATGTTTTAAACGCTCACCTTATATTCATCTGTGTGTAGCGTTTCGAGAGGAAGTCCGTTCCCTTCAGCATGAAAGCACTGCTCCAGACACTGCCAAACACACACAGCTCCAGATTTAGCTTTAAAATAAATAAATATCATTACAGACAGTGATCTGCGCTTGAAGGGGAAGGTGATGTGGGATACAGTTTCGATGCAAAGCAGCTTGATCTTTTCAAACGAATCTCTGAGGTGTAACGATAATCTGAAATATTCACATATCTAACATCTTCATGTGAGATTAGTGGGGAAAGACTCAGCTGTTGTTGTTGTTCTGTTGTCAGATTAAACCTCCTGCAGAATCCTTCAGGTGAGTCTAACACTGTGGATGTTTCAGCAAAATTTGCTCTGTGCCTACTCTAACCTGTGTGTTATATCTGTACCTGTGTATTATATCTGTACCTGTGTGTTATATCTGTACCTGTGTGTTGTATCTGTACCTGTGTGTTGTATCTGTACCTGTGTGTTATATCTGTACCTGTGTGTTGTATCTGTACCTGTGTGTTGTATCTGTACCTGTGTGTTGTATCTGTACCTGTGTGTTGTATCTGTACCTGTGTGTTATATCTGTACCTGTGTGTTATATCTGTACCTATGTGTTATATCTGTACGTGTGTGTTATATCTGTAACTATGTGTTATATCTGTACTTGTGTGTTATATCTGTACGTGTGTGTTATATCTGTACGTGTGTGTTATACCTGTACCTGTGTGTTATATCTGTACCTGTGTGTTATATCTGTACCTATATGTTATATCTGTATTTGTGTGTTATATCTGTACCTGTGTGTTGTACCTGTGTGTGTCAAAATTTGCTCTGTGCCTACTCTAACCTGTGTGTTATATCTGTACCTGTGTGTTATACCTGTACCTGTGTGTTATATCTGTACCTGTGTGTTATATCTTTACCTGTGTGTTGTACCTGTGTGCTATATCTGTACCTGTGTGTTATATCTGTACCTGTGTGTTATATCTGTACCTGTGTGTTATATCTGTACCTGTGTGTTGTACCTGTGTGTTATATCTGTACCTGTGTGTTATATCTGTACCTGTGTGTTATATCTTTACCTGTGTGTTGTACCTGTGTGCTATATCTGTACCTGTGTGTTATATCTGTACCTGTGTGTTATATCTGTACCTGTGTGTTGTACCTGTGTGCTATATCTGTACCTGTGTGTTATATCTGTACCTGTGTGTTATATCTGTACCTGTGTGTTATATCTGTACCTGTGTGTTGTACCTGTGTGTTATATCTGTACCTGTGTGTTATATCTGTACCTGTGTGTTATATCTGTACCTGTGTGTTGTACCTGTGTGTTATATCTGTACCTGTGTGTTGTACCTGTGTGTTATATCTGTACCTATGTGTTATATCTGTACCTGTGTGTTATATCTGTACCTGTGTGTTATATCTGTACCTGTGTGTTGTACCTGTGTGTTATATCTGTACCTGTGTGTTGTACCTGTGTGCTATATCTGTACGTGTGTGTTATATCTGTACCTGTGTGTTATACCTGTACCTGTGTGTTGTACCTGTGTGTTATATCTGTACCTGTGTGTTATATCTGTACCTGTGTTGTACCTGTGTGTTATATCTGTACCTATGTGTTATATCTGTACCTGTCTGTTATATCTGTACCTATGTGTTATATCTGTACCTGTGTTGTACCTGTGTGTTGTGTCTGTACCTGTGTGTTAAATCTGTACCTGTGTGTTATATCTGTACCTGTGTTGTACCTGTGTGTTATATCTGTACCTGTGTGTTATATCTGTACCTGTGTGTTATATCTGTACTTGTGTGTTATATCTGTACCTGTGTGTTATATCTGTACCTGTGTGTTATATCTGTACCTGTGTGTTATATCTGTAGTTGTGTGTTATATCTGTACCTGTGTGTTATATCTGTACCTGTGTGTTATATCTGTACCTGTGTTGTACCTGTGTGTTATATCTGTACCTGTGTGTTGTACCTGTGTGTTGTATCTGTACCTGTGTGTTAAATCTGTACCTGTGTGTTGCACCTGTACCTGTGTGTTAAATCTGTACCTGTGTGTTATATCTGTACCTGTGTGTTGTACCTGTGTGTGTATAATCCGTCTATATAACAAAGGAGTATAGTGCGTGGGGTTTATCTGAAAGATGTTCCAGGAAGTACACAGAAGACACACCTGTAGAGTAAACTGAAGTCTCTGAAAGTACACGACGTTCCTATCCTCCTGCTGCGAGACCTGATGCAGAATCTTCACTGAGTTCGTCCACAACGGCATCAGCAAACTGGCACACACACAGACAGAAAAACAGAGGTCACATGCTAGCTCGTAGTCATGCTTTCCTTCCTGAAATTGTATGTTTACTGAAACGTGTTTAAATCAGTGCAAAAAAAAAAGCATGATCCTATTCTCCTATAAAATGACAACAAACTGATGATCACAAATCACATGGGTGAGGTGATAGCTTAGTGGCTAAGGCATTGGACTAAGTTTCAGAAGGTTGTGAGGTTGAATCACAGGACCACAAAGCTGCTGCTGCTGGGCCCCTGAGCAAGGCCCCTTAAACTTCAGTTGTATAAAATGTAAGTTGCTCTGGATAAGGGCATCTGCCAAATGCCATAAATGTAAACATTTCCCATAGTTATTTCTAACTACAGTTTAATAAAACAGTTTGTTAAATGGCTAATTTGCACATTTCGACACATTTTACAATGATATTGTCCAGTCCTAATTGTCAAGTGTTGAGGATGCAGAAGATAGGGATAGGTGGAGAGAGATGATTCGCTGTGGCGACCCCTGAAGGGAAAAGCCGAAAGAAGAAGAAGAAGATTGTCCAGTCCTAATTGTAAATGTGAACTAAGGATGAACGAGATATGTCAAATCTTAACATTTACAGTTAAACTTTAAACAATGTGTGGATGCTAAATGCTCTCAAATTAGTAGCACTACCGTAGTGCTATAGTAATCTAGCCATGGGGGTCACAGTCCAGTGACTTCTGTGCCGGTCCCAAGCCCGGATAAATAGAGAGGGTTGTGTCAGGAAGGGCATCCAGCATAAAACACTGCCAAATTTAACCATGCGAATCGTCAGTACAAATTTCATACCGGATCGGTCGAGGCCCGGGTTAACAACGACCGCCATCGGTGCCGTTGACCTACAGGGCGCCGGTGGAAATTGGGCTACCGTTGGTCAAAGAAGTAGAGGAGGGAGGAGAGTGCGCAGACAGAGAGAGAAGAAGAAAGGTAAGAGTGTAGGACTGAGAATAGGAACTCTGAATGTTGGTACTATGACAGGGAAAGGTAGAGAGCTGGCTGATATGATGGAGAGAAGGAAGGTGGATATACTGTGTGTACAGGAGACCAGGTGGAAGGGTAGCAAGGCTCGTAGTATAGGAGCAGGATTCAAGCTGTTTTATTATGGTGTGGATAGTAAGAGAAATGGGGTAGGTGTGGTCCTGAAGGAGGAGTTTGTGAGGAATGTTCTGGAGGTGAAGAGAGTGTCAGACAGGGTGATGAGTCTGAAGTTAGAGATTGAAGGGGTGATGTTGAATGTTGTTAGTGGTTATGCCCCACAGGTAGGTTGTGAGTTAGAGGAGAAAGAGAGATTCTGGAGTGAATTAGATGAGGTGATGGAGAGTATTCCCACGGGTGAGAGAGTGGTGATAGGAGCAGATTTTAATGGACATGTTGGTGAGGGGAACACAGGTGATGAGGAGGTGATGGGCAAGTTTGGAGTTAAGGAAAGGAACCTTGAAGGACAGATGGTAGTGGACTTTGCTAAGAGGATGGACATGGGTGTGGTTAACACTTATTTTCAGAAGAGGGAGGAGCATAGAGTGACTTACAAGAGTGGAGGTAGGAGAACACAGGTAGACTACATCCTATGTAGAAGAGGCAATCTGAAAGAGATTAGTGACTGTAAAGTGGTAGTGGGAGAGAGTGTAGCTAGACAGCATAGGATGGTGGTGTGTAGGATGACTTTGATGGTCTGTAAGACGAAGAGGTCAAAGATAGAGAAGAAAACCAAGTGGTGGAAGCTGAAAAAGGAGGAATGTTGTGAGGAATTTAGACAGAAGTTGAGGCAGGCTCTGGGTGGTCAGGTAGTGCTGCCAGATGACTGGGAAACTACAGCAGAAGTGATCAGGGAGACAGGGAGAAAGGTGCTGGGTGTGTCATCTGGAAGGAGGAAAGAAGATAAGGAGACTTGGTGGTGGAATGAGGAAGTTCAGGATAGTATCCAGAGGAAGAGGTTAGCCAAGAAGAAGTGGGACATGGACAGGACTGAAGAGAATAGACAGGAATACAAGGAGTTACAGCGCAGAGTGAAGAGGGAGGTGTCTAAGGCCAAGCAGAAGGCATATGACGAGTTGTACACTAGGTTAGACACTAGAGAACGAGAGAAGGACTTGTACAGGTTAGCTAGGCAGAGGGATCGAGATGGGAAGGATGTGCAGCAAGTTAGAGTTATTAAGGATAGAGATGGAAGGGTGCTCACAAGTGAGGAGAGTGTACAGAGGAGATGGAAGGAATACTTTGAGGAGCTGATGAATGAGGAAAATGAGAGGGAAAAAAGAGTAGAAGGGGTGAACTCTGTGGAACAGAAAGTAGATAAGATTAGAAAGGATGAAGTCAGGAAGGCTTTGAAGAGGATGAAAAGTGGGAAGGCAGTTGGTCCTGACGACATCCCGGTGGAGATCTGGAAGTGTCTGGGAGAGGCAGCAGTGGAATTTTTAGCTAGTTTGTTCAACAGGGTTTTAGAGAGTGAGAGGATGCCTGAGGAATGGAGAAGAAGTGTGTTAGTGCCGATCTTTAAGAATAAGGGTGACGTGCAGAGTTGCAGTAACTATAGGGGGATAAAGTTGATGAGCCATACAATGAAGCTATGGGAAAGAGTAGTGGAAGCTAGGTTAAGGAAGGTAGTGGAAATTTGTGAGCAGCAGTATGGCTTCATGCCCAGAAAGAGCACAACAGATGCAATTTTTGCTCTGAGAATTTTGATGGAGAAGTATAGGGATGGTCAGAGGGAGTTGCACTGTGTGTTTGTAGACTTGGAGAAAGCGTATGACAGGGTGCCAAGAGAAGAGCTGTGGTACTGTATGAGGAAGTCAGGAGTAGCAGAGAAGTATGTCAGAGTGGTGCAGGACATGTATGAGAGGAGCAGGACAGTGGTGAGGTGTGCTGTAGGTCAGACAGAGGAGTTCAATGTGGAGGTGGGACTGCATCAGGGATTGGCTCTGAGCCCCTTCCTATTTGCTATGGTGATGGACCAGTTGTCAGAGGAGGTCAGACAGGAGTCTCCTTGGACAATGATGTTTGCAGATGACATTGTGATCTGTAGTGAGAGCAGGGAGCAGGTGGAGGAAAACCTGGAGAGGTGGAGGTTTGCGCTGGAGAGAAGAGGAATGAGGCCTGAAGGAGGCCAGATTAAGATGGTTTGGACATGTTCAGAGAAGGGAGAGTGAGTATATTGGTAGGAGAATGTTGGACATGGGGCTGCCAGGCAGGAGGCAAAGAGGAAGGCCAAAGAGGAGGTATATGGATGGAATTAATGAGGATATGAAGCTAGTGGGTGCAAGTGTTGAGGATGCAGAAGATAGGGATAGGTGGAGAGAGATGATTCGCTGTGGCGACCCCTGAAGAGAAAAGCCGAAAGAAGAAGAAGAAGACCGTAGTGCTATAGTGTATTTAGTCTAATTATTTCAGCATCACATCCTGTTCATCTGTTTGTATTGAGATCATACTGTAAGTTTACACCTTGCAGAATGTTAATAATGTAGCCTCCCAAGACCTGAGCTTTGGTTTGGCTTATATTTTAGATTTCTTCTAGCTTTTTGGGGTTAGGAGGAACCAATAAATACCACCAGATGGCAGTGTAAGTGTCCACATTTGTGTACAACAGGTTCCAGTTACAAAGAATGAAGTATTATGGTGCACACAACCAAAAATGTGATGCCCACGTATGTGAACACCAGGTTGTAGGAGGTTAAATCATATAAAATAGCATGCTGTTTTTTATTAGCTATTTCACTTAATACATAATAATAGTATTACAAACTGCAGAGTCCACAAGACAAAAATAATAACTCAATGTACACAAATGAACCAGTTAAAAAATTCACACATGCTTTATTCTTAATACCTGTGTGCTGGAAGATCAGCTGCTGTTAAGTTTTCTGAAAGTTTCTTTAGTAATTGGCAGACACTATTGTCCAAAGTGCCTTTTTGTTTTTTACACAACTGAGCACCTTGGTCAAGGTCTCAGCAGTGGCAGCTTGGTGGACCTGGGATTCAAACTCACAACCTTCTGACCAGTAATCCAACACCTTAACCACTGAGCTACCACATCCCCCACACACTGCTCTTTAGAAAAAATCCTCCAGATCCTGCTGATTATTTGCTTTTTCCTGCATCTTTTGTATATTTCACTCCCTCCCAACAGCAGCTGTATGATATTGAGATCCATATTTTCACACTGAGGACATCTGATGGACTTGTACAATATTAAACTATTACACAAGCTGCAAATGTTCCCTAATGCTTAAGAGCCAGGGGTGTGTAAACTTTTGAACAGCATGATTAGTGTAAAATGTTATTATCTTGTATTTGGGGAAACGTATCTTATGTAGCTTCTTATGTAGAAAAAAATAAAAACTTTAAACAAAATAATAAGAATTGAAACCGATCATCCTGTTCAAAAGTTTACACCCCCACGTCAGAGCTTACTAAACTGTGTTGCTTTCTTGAGCATTTTACTGATAAAATAAAATATTCGTTGCCTTTTTTTTTCATTTTACAGATATGATATCAATGTCTGGATATTAAATAAAATCCAACCTGTTAAAGTTCTCCTGTACCAGATTTTCATTCATATACTGCAGCTCCTTCTCCAGATACCGCATCAGAGGATCCACAGCCTAGGGAGAGAACAAAACCACTTTTTAACACTTTAACGCTTTTTCCCAGAGGCCAAAAAAATGGAATTTGCTCCTGTTTTATTGTGTCCATGTTCAGCATTCAAAGTCTTTGTCATGTCACACTCCACAGTGGCGGTTAATATGAAGCTCATATGAAATTAGACACTCAGGACTTTAAGAATTTGTAGTTTTTCAGAAGTGTTTTTCTCTAGCCTACTAAGGGGTTTACTGTCAATGTAAATAGTAATATCAAGCCTATATAAATAGTAATATGTACTGGATTTTTAACCACTAAAATTCTGAATAAGGTTAAACAAACAGAGGTAAAAATATCTCACACTGAAAGCCAACAATGTCCTGACTCATTTTATATCAGACTTGCGGTGACAAAATAATTCATTTGTTTATAGACGCACATCCTCTGTGGATCTAGAAGGGAGCCGGTGTCGTGAGGCCATCCTGCGCACGTAATCCTCGATGTCCGTGTGTAGCTTGAGAGAGAGAAAAGACACACACACTAGTAGCAGACTATAGTTCTGGTTGTACAACACAAAGATTTCTGTAAGATGATGATTTAGCATTTTTGGAAGGAATCTGCAGTGTCAGCAAGCCTACCACCATGGAGAGGAGGTTACACTTTGGGGTTTCTTTGGTGTTAAAAAAAATGTAAGAGAAAAAAAATGAAAGTCTGTTGAGCGAAAGTTGTGTAGCTGCTACAGTGTAATCAGCTGAGTCACATTTAGTGTCTAATTTAGTGTTTTAGTGTAATTGCACTGCAATTACTAAGCTAATATTTCTAATAAGTAATGGATGCTTAACCATGTGATTAGGTTAAGCATTAACCTCCTGATCCATGTGCTGATAAATAAATCTTTGTAAATTGCCATTTAAAGCCAGAGCTGAACATTACTTGGGGCGGAGCTAATTTCAGGGCCAGAAAACTATAAACAAAAGTCTATGCATAGCCACTACATGATTATATTGACAATCGTGATGTATCTTTATATGAGATTGATATCTTTCTATGTAACTTTATATGTCTTATATGAATTTTGCTTATTATTAAATGTCAAGAGAAATGGTTAAACGTTTCAAACTGCACCTTTAAAGTGTCAGGGCTCTAAAGCATTGTTGTTGTTACCTTCCGGGCAAGAGTGTCGACCGCCGAGCGAATCTCTCGGTTCAGAGCAGCCTGCGTGTGCTGCAGCTGGGAGGGGAGGGTGTTCTGAAACTGGTTTTCTCCAATCACATTCCGTGTCCTCTCCCGAAGCCCCGCCCAGTTCAGCTGCTGAGGTAGGCGTGTCAGCACTGATCGTAGATGCTCCAGATCATTTACCACAACACACAGCTACAGAGAGAAAAGCAGACAGATCAGACCACGAAACAAAATTATTTCAACAAATACCAGAAAGCAGGACATTTGGAGGTTATTTTATCCTTAAAAATTTATCTTGATTAAAAAAGGGTTTTTATAGGATGGTTATTACTCTTCTAGCTCACCATGTTGACAGCAGTGCTTGGGTCACAGTTCTCTGAGAGCTCCTTCACTCGGGACTTCAGCAGACGGCAGTACATGGACGCAATCTTACACATATCCTAACACGCACACATCACCGCATGAATCAGCATGACCGACAATCAATCACATGACATGATATGAAAGAGAAAAAACAAAAAAAAAATGGATTCTGACCAAATGTTCTCACAACAATACTGTATGCTGTTTTGTGTCTTGAGTCAGCTGAAAGAGCTTTCATTTAATGCACTATGGGTAGGGTTCATTTGATGTGTAGCATAGCATTAACAATTATGTCACTGGAAGGTCTTCTACAAGTGTGTGTGTGTGTGTGTGTGTGTGTTTCCACCTCTGTCAGCTTGACCATGAGCATGAAGCCCTCCTCTGAGTCGGGCCAACTCAGTTGTTCCCAAAGCTGACAAATTGGATGTAGACATGCTGCCAGGTCCACGGCTGAAGAGCTGTGCTTTACGGGTACTGCTCCAGTCTGCAGAGGCTGTAACTACACACACACACACACACACACACACACACACATTTAATCAAACAGCCTACATTTACAAAAGTGTGTTATTATTATATTATATTATTATTACTGTATTGCCAAAAGTGTTGGGACACCCCTCCAAATCATTGAATTCAGGTGTTGTTTTTCAGGGGTTGGGCTCGACCCCTTAGTTCCAGTGAAAGGAACTCTTAATGCTTCAGCGTACCAAGACATTTTGGACAATTTCATGCTCCCAACTTTGTGGGAACAGTTTGGGGATGACCCCTTCCTGTTCCAACATGACTGCACACCAGTGCACAAAGCAAGGTTCATAAACACATGGATGAGCGAGTTTGGTGTGGAGGAACTTGACTGACCTGCACAGAGTCCTGACCTCAGAGCCCTGACAGATCATCTTTGGGATGAATTAGAGCGGAGACTGCGAAACAGGCCTTCTAATCCAACATCAGTGCCTGACCTCACAAATGCACTTCTAGAGGAATGGTCAAAAATTCCCATAAACACTCCTAGACCTTGTGGAAAGCCTTCCCAGAAGAGTTGAAGCTGTTATAGCTGCAAAAGGCAGGCCAACTCCATATTACATTCATGTGCATGGCAGACATCCCAGTTTTGGAATAGCTCAGTGTTTCCACTCTAATTCATCCCAAAGGTGTTCTATCAGGTTGAGGTCAGGACTCTGTGCAGGCCAGTCAAGTTCCTCCACACCAAACTCGATCATCCATGTCTTTATGGACCTTGCTTTTGTGCACTTGTGCACAGTCATGTTGGAACAGTAAAGGATCGTCCCCAAACTGTTCCCACAAAGTTGGGAGCATGAAATTGTCCAAAATGTCTTGGTATGCTGAAGCATTAAGAGTTCCTTTAACTGGAACTAAGGGGCCGAGCCCAACCCCTGAAAAACAACACCTGAATTCAATGATTTGGAGGGGTGTCCCAAAACTTTTGGCAATACAGTGTAGCTGTGACCATGGTGGGGACTTCGATTTGCAGATTGCATTTGTTGTTGTGTTTGCTTTGTCTGTTCTGTGTTTTTGGCTGTGATAATCCTGATTTTGAACTTTGCCTTTCCTTACTACATGCCTGATCTGCTCTTTGTTTTTGTTAGACCGTTTTATTTTTGTAAATGTTCACTGGAAATAGGTGTGCAGCTGCTGGTTATGTTGGGAGAGGGTTTCAGTCTCACTTTATGGTAAGGGAGTTTAGGGAAGAGAACTTGTCTGTTCAGGTAGAAGGTATATATACCAAGCATGCATTGTCTAATCAAAATACACAAAGGGAAAAAGAGAGAGAACTGTAAATTGTGTGTGGTTTCAGTGAGCTGACTTATAAGGAAGTGTTTATTTTCTGTTTATCTGAGAATTACTTAAAACCCTTTAACTTGAAAACATAGCTATAATGGCCATAGTTTTATAGCTGGATGGTCCAAGCACAATAATAATAATAATAATAATAATAATAATACCATCTTAGAACTTGCATTTATCACTGTGATCAGCCAGGCTAATGTAGGTTACATCAGATCCTTTGATAAAAGCTCACACAATTACCTGATCCACCTGCACCGCTTTCTCCACTCGCTCCATCGTGGTGCTGAACGCTTTATTCAGCCAGTAAGGCAGAGCTTCACGGAAGAACTCATGGAAGCCCATCAGCTCCAGCAACTTCTCTCTACACAAGAATATAAAAATCAATTGTAAGGTTCATCATATGAGACATTTTACAGTCCAGAATTGTACAGACTGTTACATGAACTTTTACTGAGATGTAAGCTGTATTCTAGCTGTGTAGCAGCATCTCTAACATCTCTAACACCTTCTCATGCTTACTTTTGAAGAATGTTTCAATCAAAAAAAATATTGTACAACACCTACAGACCTTACATAAGTATTCACCCCACTTAAACATTTCCACATTGTAAAAGCACCCCACAGGCTTGGATCCTGATCTCGAGTTTTATTTAGGGAGCCATAAAGTTGCCTTGAACAGCAAATCTTGTGTTTATATTATGTATCATTTCTTCCCCTAAGATACTTTAATGTATAAATGTTCCACCTCTTCTGTAGATAAGCTTTCTCTTTGTGGATGGCTTGCAAGCTCAGATACACCGGAAACAGACTGTTAGCCAAAGACTGATCCATATGATTCTCCAGCTGACACATCATGGCTTGAACCTCCTTGGCCAGCTACACACAAACACACACACACACACACACACACACACACACACACACACACACACACACACACACACACACGCACACGCACACACATACATGAGGACCTTAATGAAATACTCATTATAACAAAAAAAAGTTAGCCTCATTATGTTATGTGGATCTATTTCTTCTCTTTAACCCCGATTGTCAACTTGTGAGTTGAAACATAGATTATCTTTAAGGCAGCTTGTGAATTTTTATTTCTAATTTTAACCTTTGAATTAGCTTACAGTGTAACGGCACTAATGTCTGTTTGATAAATGCAAGGTACAGCATGACTAAATATCACAATATCCTCAATACCACACATTTTATAAATGATTGCGTGAAGTTTCTCACCAAAGAGTCGAGTTTCTGGTACACAACTGTAAACACATCTAACTGCACAGCACTGAGGAGAGACCGAGAGAGAGTTGTGATTATTATTTCATTATTATATCATTATTAAATGAGTCTTTAGTCAGTGGTTGTGGTCATGTCAGTGGTTAAAATAAAAAAAAAATTAAAAAAAATAATTTAAAATAATAATAAAAAAACCCAATTCAAATCATTGGTCACTTATATAAAATGTAAATCACATATAATTTATTAAAAATAGATTTTTTAAATTCTGGTTGTGTTGTGCTGATAGATAGCATATCCTGCAGATAAAAATACCATAACTAAGCCTAGATGCTGCACTGTGAGCAATGTATATGTGTTCCATTGCAAAAGTTTGGTTTCTGAGTGGAAATACTTTCTCTGTTTGTGCAGTTAATCTACAAAATGTACAAGATTTCTATTTTACTTCTCATTGGGAATCAGGAGAATGGCTTTTGCACGACCAAGAACAGAAAATATCGACCTTTCATGCAGCTGGAGATGAGGCTAAACGATATTATTATGTTTAGGGAGACTGTTATAACAAATAATTACATGCAAATGGAGGTAACAGATGCAAAGACATTTAAAAAAAAAAACAACAACAAAAAACAGCCAGAGCAATGAAAAAAAAAATCCAAAACAAACAGGAGCAGATTTATATACAGTTTTGTGTGTATTAGAGTTTTAGGACTCAAGTCCAGTCTTGAGAATTTTCCCGTATTGACTTTGGGCTTGTCTCCGAATTCTTGCCATTTGTACCTGGACTTATTTCAGGCTTTTTCATTGGTCTTGCCCAATATGGACTTGGTCATGAGCAACAAATTGTAAAAATAAAGTTTGCGTTGTAACTTCTTTGACATACACAAAATTCAACAGGAAGTACCTCCTTATAGAAAACAGCAATGCGGAAAGGAAGCAAGCTAGTTGAAGTAAAAAGGCTAAGCCTTGAAAAGAATTTGAAGGTTTTCGGTCTTGAGCATTTGTTTAGACTCAAAGACTTAGCCTTAGCCTCTTGACTTAGCCATGATGACTTTAAGATTCTGGTTTTTACTTAGTCTAGTTTAGTCCTGATATTTACTTTTCCTTGGAATTGACAGCGATGGTCTTGACTATGGCACTAGTATGTTGAGGTTTAATCGATCTTTTATTTATTTTGAGGTCAACTTTACTGAATTTCTTTTCTCTTTTTTTCACAGTGCTGTATGTAAGGGACTAAAACTAAAACTTAAAAAAATATATAGAAAACACTTGGAAGCAGAAACATATGACACAAATTAAATGACCTTTTTGACAATGTTACGGGTATTGTAATTAAGAAACTATATTAGTATCTGATGATACTGCTATACACCCTTCCCGTGAAACCATGTTTATTTATGCATTTAATTTAAAACTATTAGTGTATGATTTTCACTAATAATATTCATATTATCTACGTCCAACCTTGTTACCTGACAAACACTTTGTTCCAGACATCTTTGCTCAGATGAATGTCCTCCTGTACTTCCTTAATCAGCAGAGTGAGGGCGCTAACTGCATCCAGCAAATCCTGTAGCAGATCAGCATAAACATTACATCGAACAACAACAACAAAAAAAACTCTTGAAATATGTATTTGATACAGATGTATTCAGTATCTCACCTTTGTCATCGGCTGGTGTAGTCCTTTTTTAATGTTGAACCATTCCTCAGTTCCAGTCTGTGAGAAAATCCAGCAGTGAAATCATGCAGCTAATCAAAATCAACCTCAGTCTCTGTGATCTAATGTTAATGCATAGCTTCAAACATTATTATTAAATTGTTTCGTACCACTACTGCTTCATTGACCTCATCGTGTAAGGCAATGTTTGCTGGGTTGAACGTCTGAAAAGCTCGAGTCTTACAGATCTGGACCAGAACCCTACACACACACACACACACACACTTTAAATTCAGCTAATTAATGCCTGCTAGACCTAAATCTAACCTCAGTATAAAAAAATCCCAAAAAGGAATATTTTGGCTCTTTCAGTCTCTCCAGTTTTTGTAAATATGAAGTTTTCCCTCATGGCCTGCACAAGGTGAAGCCTGTCAGATATTCCTACCCTTGTGGGGACATTTGGTTCCATACTGTGGTCTTGTCAGTGGCGTACCTGAGCAGTGTTTGTAACCGTGGTGTGCATTTGGGTGTTGGTGGAAAGATGTCTCTGTACTTGGACACTAAACACAGTGCGTACTGCAGGAAGCCGTGCAAAGAGTCTCCCAGCTCTTGTTTCTGTTAACACACACACACACACACACACACACAAACGGAAAATTACAACTTTAACTCGTAAATGTAGAAACAGATTTGTAAAGAAGCTTGAGCACTCTCCCACCACATGGTGCCCATCTTTAACCACATCAGACCTTATGCAAGAAAAAACATTTTGAACATAGCAACACTTCATACGCAACAATTTCAACATCAGCTACAGCAGCAGAGGCAGCATGAGCTTCATCTCTCTGAACACCTACAAGCACACTCCTACATGGAGGATTGTAGAACTAAAGGCTTATTTCACACTTTACCTACACAGTCTCAAAAAAACCCAAAAAACCCTGGAAAACCCCTTCACATGGTCAGATCTTTGACATTTTTATACAGGTTCCTCTTTGGCATGTATTTCAAGCAGAAGTAAAGTTCTCGCATTTTATAAAGTAAAAGCTTTTTAAAATGTAAACATTTAAAAATTTCATTCTCAGCACTAATGAAAATGGCTCAACTACCTCTACATTTATAACCTCATCTACTTGCTGCCAAATTGTACAGAATGATGTATTACAGTAAGAAATGCTGATTTTATCACCACTTTGATTATCAACATCATTCACATCACTTTCTGTCTCATTACTGGAGTCCAAATTCACTCATGGTGTTTTACTAACCGGAATGTCATCATTTCTTCACATCACTAATCTCTGTGCCCTTTTACGTGAATAAATAATCGCTGATTCAGTCAGTTTTACAGAATTTGCTCTTATCCAGACTTACAGAAGTGGTCTGAAGTCTCAATCAATGATCATATGATGGTTCAATAAGTAATAGATTAGTAATCCCATCAGTCTAATAATTCTGTTGGGGATGAAATATAGCAACACGATTTCTTTTAAAAGTGTCATTTTAAGAATTTTTCATGTGTTTCAAGTGATGCATTATTTTTATATATTGTGACCGACTGGTGTTCAATTGTAGGTCCCCCCTTTTTTTTTCTCTCTCTCTCTCTCTCTCTCTCTCTCTCTTTTATTAGGTTATCTAAACATTTTAAAAACGTTGCCTGTTGTCTGTATAGACTCTCTTCTTCTCCGGTGCTCTTCTCTGTTTTGATGATGCTGTGATATTAAAGATAGTCTGCATCAACATATACTGTAACAGTCTAAGATATAGATCAACCCGTCAGGAACTGAAAATTACCACTGAACCTTTTTTGTCAGACTGATTGCAAAGCAAGGATAGAAAATAACCTGAAACAAACTATTTTCAGAATATTGGAAGCACACGCTTGTCTTCGTATGCTGTAGCATTACAGTTTCCCTTCACTGGATTCAGCATAACAAGCTCCATGAAGACATGATGTGGACGTTAAGGTTGGAGTGAAAGAACTCGAGTGTCCTACATAGAGCCTTGACTCTGACTCAACCCCACTGAACACCTTTTGGAATGAACTGGAACTGGAGTCTCATTACCATCCCAACATCTCACTAATGAGTCTGATCTCACTAATGCTCCTGTAGCTCAATGATCACAAATCCCCACATTCACACTCCAACATCTAGTGGAAAATGTTCCCAGAAGAGAAGATTAGAGCTTATTATAACAGTAAAGAGGGACTAAATCTGAAATGGGATGTTAAATAAGCAGCAAGAGTATGATGCTCAGGTTACTTGGCTATGTCATGTATAATCAGCAGAACGACCCAAGTGAAAGGTCAAACCCTGATTTTACGTCCTTTTCGGCTGTTTTTTTTTCCTGTATGTCTGATGTCATACAAATTCTGAGTAGTACCAGTAACTCTTGTTCATTACACAACCCTATCATTTATGATTTTTGAATTTGTTGGGTAGTAAATTTGAATCATCAGCTATAAACAACGTAATAGCTAGCATAATTAGATTAGATTCGATAAATTGCGCAAAATACAACTGCATGTGCCAGTCTTGGTATGACTTTTTTATGAACAATTCTGATTTTATTCAACATGGCAGGTGTTTTGAGAGCATCTGACCTGTTGGTAACTGAGTTCCTGCTGGTCCCAGTGGTACTCAATACTAGTCAGCTGATGAAACAACACTTTAGAATCCACCTCCAAGCTCTGATACAGTTTACTGTAGGCCACCCACTTCCTGCACACACACACACACACACACACACACCAGATTTTTATCACAATATGCTGATCTTATTATGTGAGTCTACATAAACTTGCTTATTAGCAACTAAACAGATGTAGTGAAGAATGCATCATCATAAGAATGTTCTATATATACAGAAACTCACGCCAGGTCCTGAAGGAAAGGAGAAATATCATTCTGAGTAGCATAGTACTCCAGAAGCGTGCTGGCTTCTCCACACAGCTCACCTTTCCAGGGAGCGCTGTCCTGATCACACACAAAAACAGACATATAAATCAGTGGATGGGAAAAAATTAGAATAATACACACACACATTCAGGTGGCATCACTTTAAACATTCTAGTGTGTACAGTATCTGTGGTGTATACTGTAAATTTCAACCGTATCTATGAGATACACTGAGAATGATGAACAATAAATTTCATTTATGGCGATTCAAACTCTCACAACTCTGCGATCAGTCATCCAACATCCTAACCATTGAGCTACCACTTCCCCTTTAATTACGACCCACTATCACTACCACTTTAAATACTTCCTCCTGTAAAATGACATAGCAAAGTGTTAAGGTTAAGAACACTTGCTGTATATGTTCTACTCAGAATAAAGGCCAAGTCATCCTACAATTGGTTTCTAACTAAACTTCTCTAAATTAGACTGCCACTTTTTTTCTTTTGGGTCTATGAAATCAATCGATTAAAGAGTTAACTGGACAGGAATGCTAAGTGTTCATCAAATGATCTGTAGCCATCCATCCATCCATCCATCCATCTATTATTTGTTCTACATAGAAGTACAAAGGTTGAATTACCCAGTGTCCCAATGAATAAGAATGTTTAATTATCAATAGATAGATAGATAGATAGATAGATAGATAGATAGATAAGGAGAGAGAGAGGAAGGAAAGAAAGGAAGGATAGACAGGCATACAGATAGATAGATAGATAGATAGATAGATAGATAGATAGATAGATAGATAGATAGATAGATAGATAGATAGATAGATAGATAAGGAGAGAGAGAGGAAGGAAAGAAAGGAAGGATAGACAGGCATACAGATAGATAGATAGATAGATAGATAGATAGATAGATAGATAGATAGATAGATAGATAGATAGATAGATAGATAGATAGATAAGGGGAGAGAGAGAGAGAGAGAGAGAGAGAGAGAGAGAGAGAGAGAGAGAGAGAGAGGAAAGGATGGATAGACAGGCATACAGACAGATAGCTAGATAGCTAGCTAGCTAGATAGATCAACAAATGACTCGGTGATTTGACCTAAACAAATAAATAAGCTAAAAAACATTTAATCTGACCCCATTTTCAGTTTTCACTATTAATATCTTGCACTATTTGAATATTTAGGTTAGTTAGCGTCTGTGAAACACAATAAATGCCAGAAAGAGGCGGGATTTAGTTTATAGTCCCTCAGTCTAGTGTTGGATTTACATCCAAGTGAATGAATGAATGAATACATTAAAGAAGATTTATGAAGACTAAAAATTCACTATATTCCTTTTTCACTATAATTCTCTCAATGCACACTATTTGATTGTTTGTGTTACTTGTTTCTATAAATAAAAATGATCTAGGCCACTTCCTTTGTTCATAGTTTGTTCCTTTGTTCATTTCAGACTACTAGCTATATGTGGTTTATTGTGTTAGTTATGGTAAATACCTGTTGTTTGGAGATGTACGCCTGCACAAACTGCTGCAAGATGCCGCTATAATTCACGTACAGACTTCGGCCGGCGCTCAGAGTATCATCTCGCTGTCAATTACAAACACAGAGCACTGATTACCATTTCCTTCATGTCAGAATGAAATAACTGGAAACACAATGTGTGTGCTGGCTTGGGAAATCCCTTCGCATGGTGAAATTATGACATTTTCCCTTATATATACAATTCTGAAACTGAGACTACTACAGACGTTTCTGAACTCAAATACTGTAGGCTCCTCGTTTGCAAATTCGCAGCAGTTTGATGTTACTCCTAAATATGAAAAGGAAGAGATTTAATCCCAAATAAGTATCAGGGACATTTTGACAACCGTTATCTGATTTCAAAGTGAATTCATGTCATGTCGTGCCATATTGCTGTGTACCACCTTGCTCTAACCATGAAATCCACCGTACTAGGAAATCACACTCAGCTAGTGAGGTTTTTGATGTGTTTAAGCAAACTGACCATGCTTCTCAATGTGATCTTTGCAGGAAAGTAACTAAGATTGAACAGCATATAAAAATTCACTCCCATATATTTTTAATGAAATTCATTTCTGGTTTCTCAAAATTGTGGTGTCACTGTATGTTGGCAGAAAAATTATTTTAAAGTTTTAAATCAGTTTCCAGCATTCAGCCACAGAGACATCTGCTTGGGTTTAACAGAACACAACACAATATATAAATCTAACTAATCTAATATATATATATATATATGCTGAAGCGAACTTGAGTTCTGCAGCAGGACAATGATCCAAAACACACCAGCAAGTCCACCTCTGAATGGCTGAAGAAAGGCAAAATGAAGACTTTGGTGTGGCCTAGTCAAAGTCCTGACCTCAATCCGATTGAGATGCTGTGGCATGACCTTAAAAAGGTGGTTCATGCTCGAAAACCCTCCAATGTGGCTGAATTACAACAATTCTGCAAAGATGAGTGGGCCAAAATTCCTCCACAGCGCTGTAACAGACTCATTGCAAGTTATGGAAAACGCTTGATTGCAGTTGTTGCTGCTAAGGGTGGCCCAACCAGTTATTAGGCTTAGGGGGCAAACACTTTTTCACACAGGGCCATGTAGTTTTGGATTTTGTTTTCCCTTAATAATAAAAACCTTCATTTAAAAACTGCATGATGTGTTTACTTGTGTTATCTTTGACTAATATTTAAATGTGTTTGATTATCTGAAACATTAAAGTGTGACAAACATGCAAAAAAATAAGAAATCAGGAAGGGGGCCAACACTTTTTCACACCACTGTATGAGTGTGTGTGTGTGTGTGTGTGTGTGTGTGTGTGTGTGTGTTTCAAGCATTTGTTTAGTTTTATACACATTATATCTTTTTTCTTCTTTATTATCTTTAAAAAAAAATACTATTAAATCCTTTTTTCTTATATAACTATGATGTTATACAGAGCTACATTTCATGAATGAGTTTATTTTTGTTGTTAATCATTATTAAATAACTTGAATGACCTTGAATTCACATTTTGGGATGATTTAATGTATTTATAGACACAATAATTATGCATTTTCAACAATACATAATAAAAAACAATGCATTAGTTTGTTTCCGGCTTGTTTCCATGCCACTGACAGCTTTAGATAAGACCCAGTGCACTCACTTGCTTGTGGATAAATTTCATCTGCAGGTGGCACCGCCCTCGGTCCGGGTACGTCTCGGTCCGAGGCTGGAGTATGTACCATTCATCTTCTGTACAGTGCAGGTCCTACAATGAACATTGACCAGGAAAATTGTTATATTTTAACTGTAATATATATATGTCCATATTTATTACATTTATTTCCTCTCTACTATATTTAGTAACATTTATGTGTATAACAAAAGAATGCCTGCGAACTGAATGATTAACATTTAATAATGTGAATTCTATGGAGTGAATGTTGTGTTTATGAAAATATAAAATGAGTTGTCGCATATACATCAGCGCCTATATGGAGACTTGCAAGTACAGACACTTTCTGTTGTATGTTTTGTTTGCTTGTTTGTCATAATTGATATTATTACAGAAAATGTTTTTTAAATATGATTTTAATTGTGGTATAAACAGGTTTGACACTCATTTAAATTTATTTTATATTGTATACACCATATTTACTATACTACAACACCATTCTCAAATTCTCAACACTGATTGGTCTAAGAAGGCTGTTTATAGCTCTTATAATGCAGATTAGATATAATGTAGGAACTAATTTGTCTTATAGACATTCCACAACATTAAATGTAACTACAAACAGATAAAGACTTATGTGCTGTTATAGGAAAATAACTACTTCATGGTGGTATGGTAAAGGTTCGTTTCATTGATTATTTTACTCTAACTGCACACCACATTGTGTTTAATTCCTTATTTATATATCACTTATTCTTTAGTACTTCTTTTTAATAGCACATTCCAGCTCAAATTGTTTTATTTCATTTATACCAGATTAATCTGGTCCTATTAATTGTAGCTATAAATGAATACACATTTCTTTAATATACAGAAACTGTTTAGAAATTTGTCTTAGCAATAATTTAAAAAAAAAAAAAACCTCATCAGTTTCTTTCCATTTCATGCACATCACTGATTTTATATCAAGAGCTAAAATATTAAGTATGCAAAATACTTATTTTAATCCTGTTTCCATATTAATGTCATTTACACAGTTATTCGTTGTAAATAAGGTCACTTAAAGCTCACTTAATTTTTAACATCCAATCTATTAGATTAGCAGTTTTTTGGGGCTCATAGTAAATCAGAGGTGACATGTAAACAACGTGTAGCTCAGTGAGTGTCATTTTTCATATTAGTGCTACCCATTTATCTACCTGCAGTTTGAGGATGATGTTTCCCAGGAAGTCATCCTGCCCTTTTTCCTTCTTGGCATCTTTTAACATCCTGTAATGAGATCAGATGAAAAAGCAAATCAAACCAAAGCATTTTTTCTGCCATGCATGTAAATCAGTTTCACAGTTCTAACTGTCAGTATGGCTGTGGGCTGATAAGTCATTTGTGTGTGTGTATGTGTGTGTGTGTGTGATACTTAAGCGGCAGTTTGACCTTTTCAGCCCGTGAAAGTTTGTCCGGAACTCGTCGAGTTTCTGAGCAAGCGACACCTCCTCATCTTTATCCCTGTAAAGTGTAGAAATAAATAAAGTGAGGTATAAAGATTGTGAGTCAGTACAAATACATTCCACTTCATCTAACCACAGCAACTAAGCTTAAAGAAACCGACCCGCTGACCCGCTTTGACTTTTGACTTACCACATTTCCAGATGGAAATTGTCAGATGTGATGTCTTCAAACACCCTGAAGGAAAGAAACGGAGAATAAAAAAGCTTAATGATCTGAAACCCACTTGATCATGAACCATGTTAGGAATAGAATTCTACTATACTACAAAAGATCAAGTCCTTGACTTGTACTTAATATAAATCATAACAAAAGAGTTGTATAGGGATCAAGTCCTGGTCTTGGACTTAGAATTATATAAATATTAATATAATTTTAATGAGGTTTTTGGATAGATGAGAGAGAGAGAGAGAGAGGGAGAGAGAGAGAGAGAGAGAGAGAGAGAGAGAGAGAGAGAAATGTGATGGTCACTCTACCATTTTTGTCTGTGATGCTCTGATCACTGGTTAGTTTAGTGATTGCTTATGATAACCCTTTCCATAAATTCTTTCTCATTACTTTAGAAATGGTTCACCCTTATGAATGTGTTGCAAAGGCCCTATGAACGTCTTCAAATAAGCCACACAATTTCCTAACGGCTCTTCGAATGATGCGGCATTTCCTCTGAAATTTGATCCTTCCTGTGCAAGCTTATGTCAGTTATTAGCGTGGAATTTAAACATGGTGGCAGATGAGAAGATTTCTTACTCTGTTCCCATTATTATATAAATCAAATCTTATACAAATATATACTCATTAATATAAACTACAACAGTCAGACGTGTTCAAGCTTAAATAAATGTATTGTTTCTTATTATTGTAAACACATTTTAACCTCAAATCTATTAAAATAAACAGGTTTTTTAGAAATAATGCCAATGTGTGGGATTTTGTTGTCTAATCTAATGTATCTTCTTCTTCTTCTTCTTTCGGCTTTTCCCTTCAGGGGTCGCCACAGAGAATCATCTCTCTCCACCTATCCCTATCTTCTGCATCCTCAACCCTTGCACCCACTAGCTTCATATCCTCATTAATTCCATCCATATACCTCTTCGACCAACAGTAGCCCAATTTCCACCGGCGCCCTGTAGGTCAACGGCGCCGATGGCGGTCGTTGTTAACCCGGGCCTCGACTGATCCGGTATGAAATTCGTACTGACGATTCGCATGGTTAAATTTGTCAATGTTTTACGCCGGATGCCCTTCCTGACGCAACCCTCTCTATTTATCCGGGCTTGGGACCGGCACAGAAGTCACTGGACTGTGACCCCCATGGCTAGATTTGTCTAATCTAATGTATAAACAGTGTGTAAAGACAGAGAGTTCTGTTCTTTCTTTTCTTTACACTCACAGTTTAAAGGTTTCGTCCCACACCGGATTGAGAGTCTGTTTCTTTACATCCGTTTGGAAGATTACCGCTTGCTGGGCCGAGTCCTTCACCACTGCCTTCTGCGGTTTGCTGCTCTGACCCTCGTGAACTTTCTGTAAGATGGTCAGCAGGCAGTACGGGTCACTAAAACCTTAGACACACATGGAAATAAGGACACAGTGAAAATATATCGCCACCCGGACCTCAGATGAACTCGTTCAGAAGAAGTCTCTATTATTTACTTTAACTTCATGACTTCCATTTTTCCTCAGGAAGTTTTTTTATAGAGGGATAAAGTTAGGTACGACATATCACAAGTGAAATCACATGATCTTGTACATGTTATTAAGCACGCAGAGAGGAAATGAGCTCATACCACTGATGTCCTTTCCCAGAATGCCATTGGCCTCCTTGACTGTGATCTTCAGGCAGTAAACGGGTTGCTGTACAAATCAAGCAGCATGAGAACAGTAAATGGATGAAAACACAGATTCTCTGTAACCACACAAAAATGCTGAGTGCACAGAATGATAGATTTATGAATTTATCACCATTGCATTGTCCACTTTTTCAGACAAGATCTTGTGCTCAGCGTCCGTCATGCCAAACGCCTGCAAGGCATATATTAGAAAATGTTCAAACATGAAGAATGACGAATTACATGAAAGGTTTTTTTTTCTATCGAACAGTTTTTACAACAAAATTCAACACATGAATAATAATAATATTAATGTTAATAATAATAAAAAATAATAATAATAATAAGAAGAAGAAGACAATAAAGACAAAAAACATTTTAATACATTTTAACATTTATAGAATTATTTTATATTTCCCACAGCATTAAAGTCATATGGTAGAATATCAGAAATAAATAAAAAATGGAATAATGCAGATACCCAATAAGTACAGAATTAAACCAAATATAGTATAGCATATATATATATATATATATATATATATATATATATATATATATATATAGAGAGAGAGAGAGAGAGAGAGACAGACAGACAGAGAGAGAGAGAGAGACAGAGAGAGAGAGAGAGTGTAAAAAACAACTAAATTAATAGTGAATACAACAGTTTCATAAATATACAATCTGATAATATATCAAACTGATAAACACACACACACACAAACACACACACACAAACACACACACACACAAATTTAAATTTGTCCATAATATCTGACTTCACTCAATATCATATAACAATAACAAACTGTACTGTACTGCAGTGTATGTCTATATTTCTGTATTGGTTCCTCTGTGTGCGTGTGTTTGTGTGTGTGTGTGTGTGTGTGTGTGTGTGTGTGTGTGTGTGTGTGTGTGTGCTTGACTGTAAGCTCACCTCTTTGATATAGTCCCGTAGCTGGGTGCTGCTGTACTCCGTGCCGGTGGACGGTTTGCCCAGTCTGTGTTTGATGGTGTACAGCAGCTCCTTGTACAGTGGTTTCAGCTGTAGGATTTACATGTTTAATAACATATCTGTTTATTAATCTTCAGCCTGATATTAAAATTCTACACTGTAAAACCAAATGTGTTCATAAAGCAGTCACCTAGAAACATTTTACATATTGTTGTGTAATTACTACTCTTAAAAATGACTCTTTAATAATGTTACGTTAATAATGTTAATTCTCTCTGTATTTTTGCAATAATTTCAATTTATGACAACACAAATATGTCAAACCATTTGTTCAATGATTGCGAGTAACAAACATTTCTTTTCTTCATGTGTTGCATATTTTGTGTAGGATCACTCACCTCAAACTCTTTATGCCTTTTCTCTCTTGCTTCTGGATCTTCAGCATCCTGAAATTTCATGTTTAATTGATTTATATCAAAGCCAATTCATCTCTCAGTCCTTAAAAATGATCGGTTACTACTGCAAATTTCATCCACGTGAAGCACTAGCACATGTAGTACTGGTAAATATTGTTCAAAAGTGTGTTCATGTCACATTTTCTGCATGAGTGTAACTTAATTCCACATTTTCTCTATCGCTAAAGCATAATACACAAATAAACAACTTTACAGAAAAAAAAAACTTTATTCGCAGGTCCTGATGCCGTTCTAAAAGTTTGTATGCAGCTATTTATCAAATTACAAGCTTTTTATTTTATTCTTGATTTTCATATCTTGCTCTGTACAATCTTATGGCATATTTTATGGCGCCTATATGATACCTAGGATGGGCATTGAGCCAAAACCTGGAAAAGTTGTGAATTTGATATCAGAGAAAAAATAAAAAGAATGACTTTTATCTGCTTCTGAAATGAAAAAAAAAAAGTGAAATTGGGTTTGTTACAGATTTAAAGGATTTTAAGAGACTTAATTGTATTGATTCTTTTATATTACATTATATTTATAATGTAATTCCTTTCTGAATGTATGGAAATAAATCTGCAGGCCTGTGTTATCTGTTTTAAAGCTTAGAGTTTTTAAAGCCTCAGTTAAAAAAACTGCTCAGTCGTACCAGATGTGTTTTGATAACAGCCGATACTCAAGGTTTCAAAATCAGTATAGATATCGGAAAAGAAAAAATGGTATTGCGTGATCTCTAGTGTATACATATATGTTTCTTGTATATTATATTATGATTACATAAGTGTATTTAAGTGTATTTAAGTGTACACCGTCAAACACAGCGTATAAGATTACACAAGTGTATATAAGTTTACAAGAACCCACTTGTTTACAGTCCACTTATTTTTGCACTACGTATTGTGTAATATTTTGCACAATGTACTGTACGCTAGCCAGCACTATTTTGTGTATCTGTCCTGTAGTGATTTTGTATTGTCTGTTTGCACTGTTTTTTGTCTTGCACAAGGTTGCACACAATGCACTTTATGTGGCTAGGACAACTTACTTTAGTCCTTAGCTCTGTGTTGTTTTGTGTAGCACCAAGGTCCTGGAGAAACACTGTTTCTTTTCACTGTGTACTGCGTCAGCATACGAATACCCTCCCATACTAATTTTCGCCTTAAGAATTAAAATTTTGCAAGTAATTTACATCGGTGTATAAAGCATTTAAATGAACCAGACTGAACGCCAGCTACGTTGTGTGTACGTCCAAAAGCGAAGCCAACTGAAGCCAGTTTACGGATTTTACTTTTTATTTTTTTCAATTTTGTTTAGAGAAAGTCAACCCACGATACCAACGTTGTCTTTGGCATGTGTTCAAAGCTAGGTGATTTTTTGCACGTTTTTTGCTTGACAGATCTGTTCTATTTTCAGCCCAAGCTTTGTGGCACGACTTCCTGTGAGGACCCTTGACCCTTGGAAATTGTTAATATTGGTAATATTTTTGGGTCGCTGGAAATAAATCTGCATTGACATTCATTTTTATGGGAAAACTTGTATCGCAATACAACTTTTCGCCTCCAGAACGAATTAAATTTGTATGCTGTGTACGGTTGAAATGACAATAAAAGCTTCTTGACTTGACTCTTGAGATTTGTTTTATTACGCCGCACTTTATAGTTTTTTTTTCATAAAGCTGTTGTTTTGCTTGAACTACAGTTTTGCAGCCTATAATATTCAGGATTTTTTCTAACACTGCATAAGATCATCCTAAACAGTGTTTTGACCTGAATTAAACGTCAGAAATGAACATTTTTTTGCGGTCTAAACTTTGACTGATGTGTCTTTAAAAAAGCTTGAGCGTTTGCATTTACCTTCCTGTCTCTCAGTTTTCTCGTCGTGCCCAGCTTTCGTGCAGGAGAGCCCTAAAGAAGACAGAAAATCATTCAGATGCAATGGAACCAAATTCATTTAAACAACATGTTGCATCTCAAAAACTTCATATGACACAGTGATCATCGTGTGGTCTGTGTGGTTGCACATATGTGTGTTAAAACTAACATAATATTAAGAAATATCTCTAAGATTTTGCATGTGTACCTGTCTCTGTCTGCTTCGAGTGGATACTGAACCTGATGAGTGACCCTGTGCAGGCAGAGAACAGGAAAAAAAGAGGAAGCAGGAAGTGGAAAAGATTAATCAGTCATTCTATGACGACCATTTAATGTAAAAAAAAAACCATCATTAAAAACTGCTAGTGACTCCAGATATGGAAAAATGAGTTTTCTGCATGAATAATAGTCATCTTTAGCTGTATAGAGGTTTCTTTCTCAGCATTAACGGTAAGTATAAATATAGAGCTGGAATGTAATATTAGTGTAATATAACACAAGTTACACTCCGTGAATGGGGCTGGACAATATGACACTATGTTTTGATACCATAATATATTAATTAATTAATTTATTTATTGTGTAGCACTTTCAACAATAGACATCAGTCACAGTGTAGGTTTACACAAATCTGCATTAGGAAGAAGCAACAACAGCAAGTGGGAAAACTCCATGAGACGACGTCAGGAAGAAACCTTGAGAGGAACCTGACTCAAACGGGAAGTCATCGTCTTCTGGGTGACACCGGAGAGCATGATTATAAATCGTTACGGTATACAAGTGTAGAAGACTAAAGACAAACAGAATTGAGTGTCTTAGTAGATGAGCGCAGGACAGTGTTTATGATTACAGCAGCAGCTCTTGGGTTCAAATCTACCACATCCAGGTGAGACTGAAGTGAAAGGGAAATCTGAGGATAAACCAATTGGTTGGAGTTCTCATCACTTAAAGACTGCTTTAGAGAATGGACCACATGGGCAGCCTGGAGGTATATGGGATTGTTGTGAATGATGCCACTTAGAAACCATGAAGATAGCTTTGGACTGATCAGTTTTACTCTCCAGTCTCCATCAGTAAAAGTTGATAACTTAATTAAAACAGATGTATGTTAAAAATAGAATGAATTTCCTGGCTACTCTTTATGATCATACAGTGCACAGTTATCAAAAGGAAATGATTTATAATCACACTGTTCGGTGTCACCCAGATGAGGGTGGTTCCTCTCAAGGTTCCTTCCTCATATTGTGTCAGGGAGTTTTTTCTCACCACCATCACCCCTGGTTTTCTCAATAGAGATCAATTTAAAATTTATAATCTATATCCAAAATTTATGTAGTTCTGTATATATGCAATTTTATATACAAATAAAATTGAATTCAACTGAATCATGACTTTTATTCTGTTTCATTATTCCTCTTTTTGAATGAAAGAAAAATTGGTTTTGCCGATGCTTTTTTAGTAATTTCTCGAAAGGATTAATCTGTACACTGTACTTCGGTCATTCGTTCTAGAAGTTAGTGGCAACTGATTCCAAATAATTCAGTATGAATATTAATATTTCTTCTACAAAATCTAAAATTTTTCCAATTCCCTCCTTACCTCAAAGCTAGCCAATTTATCTGAACGGAAACTGGCAAAAACAGGTGGGTATATATTAATATTGGGTTCATTCAAGCTATTATTAATGGAGTTCTCAAATATTTTGAGATCCTGTTACCTGTAATATAAATTCCATGGACATCATCACTACAGATTTATGTTATGAAGATCATTTAAATGTGGATAATGCGGTTACAGAACAGGACACGGTCAAGTTTCTCAAAGAAATCCCAACCCAAAGACCTTTAATTTGCAGAGTGAGAGCATCATGTTGAACTCTCTCTCTCTCTCTCTCTCTCTCTCTCTATCTCTCTCTCTCTTTCTCTCTCTCTAAGCTTATATTAACTCTGTGATGCTTTTGAGAAACTAATCCCAGCATGATTTATTTAAATTTAAACAAAGCATTTTGTATATTTATTAGAGCCTTATAGCTTTTTATTCCTGATCTTTCCATTGAAAAAACACATTAGATTCAAGTTGACATTATTTATATTAGGCTTCTTTGTTGTTTAGGTTTATTGTCGTTTGGATTAAACCCATTCAATGTCAGTCTATACTATGACCTGGTGAAATGGGTTAACAACTGTAAGGACACAATGAGGGATTTTTTTAATGTCCATCTGTTTAACTAAATACAAAAAGACAAACATCACAGACTACGCTTGCTGTATGCCACTCTGAGAAAATAGCTACGTAGTTAATTTTATGCTAGCCTTCTAGCTTTAGTGACGATCCAAAAAAGCAAAATTCAAACGCTAAACATCTCCTTGCTGAACATTAGCCTTCAGAGTAAGTAGGAAAACTTAGTTCCTCTTCATAATTGATTTTCAGCTGAACAGCTGCTTTGTGAAACATAACCTGAGTTACACCTATATGACATCTGAGATCAGTGTATTTGAATTGTGAACGTCATCTATTATGAAGCTCATTCTCACTGCTGTTGATTTTTTTCCCCCTTTGTTTCATGACCAACTTGCAGAACTTGACCATGCAAACACACAAGCAGAACAGTGGTGGTAGGCTGCACTTCCTCTATCGCTACGATAAGGAAGCTTGGTAACAATGTTTAGGATTTTCAGTGTGCTTGGTCTCAGAGGTAAGAAAAATTGTAGAAAAAATGCAAATAAATAAATGGATGTATATGTAGATGGTCATATTGGGATTGGTCTGTCATTTAAACAATTCTGTAGTCTGTTGCAAAATAAAAGTGTTCCCATGAAAGTACATGATGCAAAAAGTAGCAGTATGTATATGATGTGGAATAATTATAAATATATTTTAATTTGATCATATTTAGGTCCTTATTTTTTAATCTTCTGCTTATGTAAAGAATAACACTTGCTAAATACTTGCCTCTTGTGGTGGAACGAGTAGTCTGTCAGTAATGGAACCATCCTGAGCTGCAATCATGTTGGCGTCTTCTTGTATTACTCTAAAGCCTACTGAAATCCTCTAACCTCCTTGGACGAGCATCCAGAGTTTCCAGCGAAAAAAAAAAACCCCACTTTTTTGCAATTGCAGCTTCAACCGATGGGCTTAAATGTAACCAGCTTCAGCAAAACATTCTCAAGATCTGTCAAGCTGCCATACATCTTTGGTGTGAACGTCTTGCGGAAGTCGACATTTCCTGTTTAAGATCGGCCCCTGTGACTTCGAACGCTTTCTTCATGTGACTCTCAGAGCTTGTCATCTTTCTGACTCGTCTGTCTCACCTCTCTTTCTCCATCTTCCTTCCTCCGTCACCACACACAGGCCTCTGCTCGTCTGAACTGAAACGAATCTCTCTTCACCCTCTGTGTTTATGCACCGCCGCTGGGTTATCGCTAGAGATAAGAGCATTTTGCAAATGAATAGACTGAGTCACATGTATCTCTCTGCATGGACTTGAAAAAACAAACAAACATACACACTCACATGTAAATAAATCATATGTAGATTTGACATACTTCATGTCATACTCAAATGTTAAATGCTATCACTCACATGATTCACATGATGCTTTCACAAATGCACTCTGAAATATGGCTCGTTATCACATGATCATACATTATTCACTGTGTCATGTCTTCGTATACACATGTAGATTGTATGCTTTTTTTCATATCCAACATACATAATAAGACAGAGAGAAAGAGGAAGCATAGAAAAGTCAGAACTCATGTACAGAGCTCTATATGTAAGTGAGAAAAATTAACCCCACGGACATAAAGTAAGTAGAGTGTGTAGATTTATTCCCCTTGACCGCACACTTGGTCAAACAGTACAAACTACAATACTGAGGTCAGGCTCTGCCCTAATACACTACATGTTACTACACAAGGGATAGATTCTGCCCTTGTACACTACACAATACTACATAGAGGTCAGGCTCTGCCCTTAAACACTACATGTTACTACACAGAGGATAATTTGTGCTCTTGCACACTACACACTAGTATATAAAGGTCATATACACTACACGTTATCACATGGGGTAAAGTTCAACCCTTGTACACTACACACTACTACACTAAGTTGTGCCCTTATACACTGTGTTACTACACAGGGGATACGTTCTGCCCTTGTACACTACACACTACTACATAAAGGGTCAAGTTCTGCCCTTGAACACTACACATTACTACACAGGGGATACGTTCTGACCTTGTACACTACACACTACTACATAAAGGGTCAAGTTCTGCCCTTGAACACTACACATTACTACACAGGGGATACGTTCTGCCCTTGTACACTACACACTACTACATAAAGTTCTGCCCTTGAACACTACACGTTACTACACAGGGGATACGTTCTACCCTTGTAAACTACACACTACTACATAGAGGTCAGGCTCTGCCCTCATACACTACATGTTACTACACAGGGATTAAATTCTGCCCTTGTAACCTACACACTACTACACTGAGATCCATCTATGCCCTTGTACACCACCCTTACAAAAAGTGCAGCTTTCTGACAAACAGTTGTCTTTAACCTCTGCCAATGTTGCCTCAAATTTGCCGCAAGTTCATATTTTCATATGCAAATTAGGTTTGTAGCAAACCTCTGATGAATTTCTTGCAAACTTCTGATAAACTTCTGGCAAAGTTTGTGGGAAACCTATGGTAAACAATTTAATGAATAGTTCCGCTTGCAAGAGGGGCATGGTGGCTTGGTGGTTAGCACATTTGCCTCACACTTCCAGGGTTGGGGGTTTAATTCCCGCCGGTGTGTGTGCTCCCTGTGCCTCAGGGGTTTCTTCTGGGTACTCTGGTTTCCCCCCCAGGTCCAAAGCATTGTCGGTTGATTGTCATCTCTAAATTGTCCATTGTCCGCAATCTGTCCAGGGTGTATCCTGCCTTGATGCCCAATGACGCCTGAGATAGGCACAGGCTCCCCGTGACCCGAGAACGGATCGGATAAGCGATAGACAATGAATATTGTTTGCCACAAATTCATATTTTGTGTGTTTCTGGCAAATATATGTCTAACCTTGCAATAAAAAAATACTGAACACCCCTCCCCCTATAAAGAAATATATAATTAATTAAATAAATACAAATACAACCTGCAAACAAAGCAGTAAAACATTAACACAGATTGCAACACAACCCTACAAAAATACACCATAAACTTACGCGACAAGGCTTTGAGCTGCAGCGACATCATGTGGCTACTCGAGGGAACTGCACATTTCATTTTAATTCATTTTAATGCTGCAGCATTAACTGAAAAAAAGCAACTTGTAAATCGTTCTAGATAAACAGAAAACTAACTGAGATAAATTAAGTTAACTTACGTGATGTTGTAAAATCTCAACATCATTAGGTGGACTAAAATAAAAGTGGTGGTAGAATCCTGTGTAAAGCAAACCAACGTGCTTTCTTTCACAACAGGAACTGAAATCTGTGGCTTTAATGGTCAGCCTGTTAGAAAACTAAACAAAGGAAGAAAACTAATAGATAGTAAATAAATAAAAGTAATCATGTAATGTATATACGGATTATGTTATGGTTTAATACCATGCTGTCAGCCTTTTTCGCACAGCGCCGCTGGTGTAGTGGTATCATGCAAGATTCCCATTCTTGCGACCCGGGTTCGATTCCCGGGCGGCGCACATTATTTTTTTTTTTTCCCACAAATAAGATCAGCTAAAATTCTGGAAAATGTTTTCTTACGTTCTTATGTCTCAAGTTAAATAATACACTAAAGTAGAACTATAAATTGTTTAAATTAATGTACAGATATGTTATTTACGAGTGTGTAGATTATGCAAATCCGATCTATCTGATCTAAACAGAGGAACATGGACACACACACACACATACACACACTCTGAACTGAACTGCACTGATCAGAACTCACACACACATATGCATACACACACACACACACACACACACACACACACACACACACACACACACACACACACACACCTGATATTGTTTACATGCATCATTTTAATATTTGTATTTGTACCATAACTTGGGACACTATATCTGTGTTAAATACCTCTGCTGCTGCTACTCTTGCACTCTCTGTAAAATACTGTCCTCTTTTTGCACACAGTCGGTGTTATGTGTCTTGTATGTCTGCACTGTCTTGTCATTCCCTGCACTTATGTTGCATGTTTAGTTTAAAAGTTCTGCACTTTAGTTTAACTTCATGTTTGTCCGCATCACTTTGGACTGGGGGAGGAAACCCCCAGAGGCACAGGGAGAACATGCAAACTCCACACACACACACGGTGGAGGCGGGAATCGAACCCCCAACCCTGGAGATGTGAGGCAACCACCAAGCCACCGTGCCCCCAGTGTATAGTTATGAATGTTTTAATTGTGCAGGCTGAAGATAGCCTGTGGGCTGGGTGTGTAGGGCCGGGTGTGAAGGGCCCAAAGTGATTTTCTTAGCCCTTTTCCTCACTCTGAAGGTGTAAAGATCTTGGAGTTTGGCCAGTAGGGGAACAATAATCCTCTAAAGCAGCCCAGACTGTCTGTTGTAGTCTTTTGATGTCTGATTTGGTAACTGAACCAAACCAGACAGTTATGGATGAACACAGGACAGACTCAGTGATGGCAGAGTAGAACTGTTTCAGCAGTTTCTGTGGTTGTGCAGCTTGAATTTCTTTATATAAACAAAGAATGTGATCACATGGCTATTTATTGCATCAGAAATGTGATATTTTACCAACACACCTTTGTCCAATATGGTAGTGGGACCCCTTATCCTTTTCATTTCATACCTTTGTCTACACATGTCTAATACAAACTTTAAGCTGAAGACATGAACAAGGTTCAGGATGAATCAATACATCACCATTAGGGCTGTAAGACTTGAGTTGTTTTATTTATTAACTTGAGTCTCACCAAATATTCTTTTAGATCTTAATCAATAATATTTGGGTTGTCTTTTCTGGTCACATGCAAAATGTTTGGCATGAAGTAATATCTTTGTCTCACTATCTGCCCCAATAGTTTTGCTCACCCCAAATACAGCCACCAGAGACAATGTGTCCTAAGTTGATTGTCACATCTGGATATAGATGTGAGGATGTGAGAGCTGATCTATTGTCTTGTATTTTTTCATCTCATCTCAGACCCAGGTGTCTTTAGATGTGTTAGGGATCTGTGTATCTGCACATCTAGTCATTACTACTCTTTGACCATTTTTTTCGCTCTTAAGACTTTTAAAGACTCTTAAAACTTTGTCTTTGTCTTCTGAGCCTCAGCTAGTCCTGGTCTTGGATTTGTTTTGGACTTGGTGGTCTTGATCATTATGCAAACGTATAGCTGCTTATTATAATATGAGTGACATTTGAGTTGAAGTATTAAGTTAAAGTATACTGAACATTTATTGTTGAAATTAAAAATAAATAAATAAAAAGTTAACGATGAATCATCTTGTCCCTATAACCGGTGTGTAGTGTGTGTGGCTCTAGTTGCATGGCAACAGTTTATAACCACCATAACATTCCTGAGTGTGAGGACACAGCTAGCACTTAACTCTAAGCGGGGAAAGAATCTATAAAATCTAATTACTTATTTTTTTTTTAGACTCTAAATAAAGACTAATTGTTTATCATGCATGCCTTTTAATGTGTGTGGCGATGCAGGACGAGAGAAGAAGAGAGGAGAGGAGCTGTAAGACAGAGACAAGTGGAGAGTCCAGTACATGCTCAGATTCCTGTCACTACACAACTCAACTATACAACTCAACACAATGGCTCATAGGAGCAGGAGAAACTGCAAAGCGGAGGTTTCTCACAGGGATTTTAGTGCGGTGTCAGAGTCTAGAGATCCTGGAAAATGTCCAGAATGTGTTACAGGTGACTATGGGGAAAGATTTCACCTACACCAGGAGTCGCATCAGAGTCGCGGATATGGCGACTGTTTCCAACCCTAACTCAACTCCGGACGCTATATTACTCGGAAAGGACATACTAAACATCTGGGAATGGTTTAAAAACAGCCCGAGGTTGACCAAAACGAATTATTTACTCGGACTCTTGGCTTTCTGCGACGCTGAGTTGTTGCACATGTTGGGAAATCTGGCGTGCGTGTTGATGGTGCGAGAGAAACGCAATTTACACTTGTGTAACACAGGTAAAGAAATCTTTCTGAACAATACTTTATTTACTAACAATAATACCTTCAGTAAGTGTACTAATAATAACTTAATAATACTAATGATGCGTAATAACTGGTCGTTAAGAATGATGGATAGAGTTGTTTGCAAAGGAATCGTTTTTCTTGAACGACTCTATTGAGCGAGTCGAATCACGAATCGAGTCGCAGTTTTGATTCCAAGGTATTCCTGACATTCTTTCCGTTTTGTGTGTTAAGATTTTAAGAATTGTCTATGTCTAGCATATTCAGTGCTAGACATAGACTTTATACTATTCAGTGCTAGACTAGACTTTATACCTAACCAGTATAAAGCACTTTATACTGGTTAGGGTTGCAGTAGATACGGAGCCAGAACAGGAAGGAATGCACCCTGGGTGGGAATACCAGTCCATCACAGGGTGCCATTCATTGTCTACCGCTTATCCGATCTATTCTCAGGTCACGGGGAGTCTGTGCCTATCTCAGGCGTCATGGCAGGATACACCCTGGACGGAGTGCCAACCCATCCAGGGCACACACACACACACACTCATTCATTCACTCACTCACACAATATGGACAATTTAGAGACAGTGCATGTCTTTGGACCTGGGAAGGAAACCGGAGTACCCAGAGGAAACCCCCGAGGCACGTGGAGAACATGCAAACTCACACACACACGGCGGAGGCGAACCCCCAACCCTGGAGGTGTGAGGCAAACGTGCTAACCACCAAGCCACCCACAGGGTGCCATGCACAAATTATTATTCACACCTAAATGCAGTTTAGAGTAATGCATCCACATTCACAAACCAGCATGTTTTTGTGAGGTGGGAGGAAAACCACACAGACACACAGAGAGCATGTAAAACTTCACACAAATAGTGACCTGAGCTTTGGATCGAACCGGCATGCTTGGAGCTCTGAAGTGGGAACACTACCTGCTGTGCTCTAAGCAACCTAGAATTGGTTTACTCCAAAAAAAAGTCATTCAAAGAGGAAAATAATTGCTCTGTTACTTACAGTTTTGATAATACATCAGAATGATCAAAAAGAAAGCAAATTGACTTTGATTAATATTTCTAGCATATTTATAATCACCACTGTACCTGCATGGACACACCATAGTCGATTCAAGACACAAGCTGCAAAACTCATGGCCATATTTATACGTAGGTTTTAAGAAAAACAATCATAATAATTAAAAAATAAATTTTAATTAAATCTTATTTAAATATGTGAGTAGAATATTAAAATAAGATTATTGATACCTTTTTGCAGTTTTTCCAAGCACTGAGGAGAACAGCAGTATTATGTCTGAATCAAATCACTTCTTTGATGCTGGTAATGATCCAGAGCTAGACCTCCTTGTCCAAGCCAGCTCAATCTATGAGCCTGTCACTTTTCCCCATGAAACCCGAGATAACACTGAACTAGACAAACAGGACAGTTCAGAACCCAGTAAGCCTGTTGTTTTTCTTTAAGAATAAACACCCAGAAATTATAGATATAAGGTCCCTATAGCCAAATGTTCGATCCGTAAATGTATATTTTCATATGCTGCCAGAAATACTGCAAATATGTCAGCATTTACAACATAAGTTTTTCCACAGCCAAGGATTCCAGCTGGAATGTGGTGGAGGATGTAGTGCTCAGGGGTGAGAGGTTGAAGAGCAGTGATGCAGACTGGGATGATGTAGAAGATCCTGCACTCATGGTGGTTCCCAGGTCTTCAAAATCCATGTCAGGAGTCAGCCAACACCGAGACTTTATTCGGGCACTTCCAGTCGGTCTCGCCAAGAGGATTTTAGGTGAGAAAATAGGCATGTATTAGCAGATTTTTTAAAACATTTATACAACTTCCTGAAAAAAGATTCTATTACTACATTACTACTGCATTGTATTACGATCATGAACTGATACCATCACATTTCCTTTGAGCTAAATTGCACACTTCTCTAAGTAATTAAAGTATTAAAAGTTTTTAAGATGGTCACAGGGAGTGTACCTGTTTTTCCCTTTATTCCACAGCATTGCTGAATTTTCCATTCTGCTTGGTCAGGAGGTGTGGAATAAATTACTCAGACAGCAGAAATTCAAGCGATTTAATGCACCCATACTAAATGTTATTTTTTTCTATAGTAACAGCTAAAAGAGGGACTTGTATGGTGGACCTTCAACATAATCTGTAGTAAAAAAAAAACAAAGAAAAATGTATAATCATTGATATGGTGAGGTGTTCTGTAAGGAGATGTTTCTAGATAACATTTCTGGAAAGAGTCTACAGTATCAGTCGTTTGTAACAGTGAATAAAATTTTCTGCAGTGGAAAAGTCTTCAGGTCTGAGGAGTTAAAACTTTCTCAGCAACATGACAGCATTGAGTTTCACTTGAAATGTATAAAAGCAGTTTGTATGATAAAAAAAAAAAGAACAAAAATCCCCACCCCTGAAGATGCTGTTATTGGGAAATAATCAGCATTATGGTGGTAAAAACAGAAATTCAGAAATGTCTAGCTGTTTACTCTGCAGGTATAACACTGCTATCAGTTGCCAAACTCTTCCAAAATACAATGAATTAGTCCCCCCCACCCTGTCCAGGGATCTGGCATACCTGTTATGCTGGCTTTTTATTACTGGCTTTTGAAAATAGTGTTATGCATAAGAGTTTATTGTAATATGAGCACAGTGACCTCCGCACCACTCTATTCTCTCAAATGCTATTTGATCTATACACTATGTCCCTCTGTTCCTGACTGTGCTCCAGTGTTGACGGATTAGCGGGTTTCTCAGTCTTTGACCTTTGTGCTTACTGTTGGATCCTTTCAGCTCTGTGTGCTGTCGTCTTCATAGCTTTATTAACCATTCACAGGCTAATGAAATGGCTTTAAAGGCTCACCAGGCACTAGCCAAAAAGGCATATGTGGGATGGAGACAGTGGGCTCAAACCCCCCACCGTGTAGCAACAAGATCCTCGGTTTGTTCTGCAGCTGCTTCCAAATTTGTGAAAAACTGTAGCGTTACCAAGACACTTTTGAGTTTTACAAAATATAGAATGGTTAAGTGTAGAATAAATTAGAATTATTTTGGATCAAAAATCTCTCTGAGTCTTTTTTGATCAAGACACTAATTTCTAGCACTGATATGACCCAGATTTTTCACCACAAAACCCTGCAGTGATAAAATAGCTTCAGATGCAGTTTTACAGCTTTCTAATAGTATGTGATGTAGTAAACCTTCCCAGTGTGCTGTCTGTCTCAGGCCTGTTGGATAAGGCCTCACTACAGAGCTGTAAACACGTCTCTCAGCACTGGCAGTACTTAACCGAGGAGATTGTAGCAGAGCACAGCGTGAAAGAGATGGTGGAGAACCAGGCTGTAATACTGCAGGTGATAAATATGATCAATCAATCTATCTATCTATCTATCTATCTATCTATCTATCTATCTATCTATCTATCTATCTATCTATCTATCTGTTTTTTTTTAAAATCTGTCTGTCTGTCTGTCTGTCTGTCTGTCTGTCTGTCTGTCTGTCTGTTTTTCAGTCTGTTTGTGTGTCTGTCTGTCTGTCTATCTATCTGTGTGTCTGTCTTTCAGTCTATCTATCTATCTATCTATCTATCTATCTATCTATCTATCTATCTATCTATCTATCTATCTATCTATTTTGTCTATCTATCTGTCTGTCTGTCTGTCTGTCTGTTTTTGTGTGTGTCTGTCAGTCGGTCTGTGTATCTATCTATCTATCTATCTATCTATCTATCTATCTGTCTGTCTGTCTGTCTGTCTGTCTGTCTGTCTGTCTGTCTGTCTGTCTTTTTACTAATGCACGTGTTGGTTTATAGGGAATCCCGTCTGTAGACAACTCTGCCTATGCTAGGATCCGTGAGGTCCTAGTGCCCCTCAGAAAAGAGGAGATGTACCTCCAGACTAAGAGGAGTTTCCTAAAAGATAATGAGGTCACTAATATTTTGGAGAGTTCGTATTTATATAAATAGCTGTATCAGATAAACACATATAATGTCTGTGTGTGTGTGTGTGTGTGTGTGTGTGTTTGTGCATATCCCCACAGGATATCAGGGGTTTTGAGTCAGTCTATTCAAAGATTAAAACCAAGGTTGTGGAGATGGAAGAGAGGAATGTGTACTGTGGGCTCTACAATATTTTAATTGTGCTGGACAGGTACAGTGGAGAGGATCGTTTATACATTTATAGTTATATGTTAAAAGAAATTCTGTGATAACAGTTCCTTTCATCATTTACATTATAGCAGCTATAAATGCAAGTTTCCCCATTTCTCTCTTTTTTTCCTAATCATAGATCTAAACAATATGTAAAATTTGTATTTGTAAATTATATAAATAAAACCTTGTTAGAATGAGTGAATTTATATAATCCTATGATTGGCAGTTGCACTATTGTCAGAGCGGCTGTTATGATAAATGAATCAACAGTCAGAATGTTGAATCCAACAGCGCTGTGCTATAAAATTAAGTAAAACTACATGTTTTAATGTAGAAATACATGTTTTCTCAATATTAAGCAAATGATCATCTTTTTGCAGGGATGTGTTAGCTGTAATAATAATCAGTCAGTCATTTAGTCATTGACCTGCTTGTCCTGAACCACAGAGAAGACCCCAGTAGAGTGATCCATTATGGCGGAGGCAGAATGGTGGCACTGGGCTCTAAGGACCGAACTGTGCGTCTGTTGGACACGATGCTGTTGAAGGAGGTTCCCCCACTGATGCACGGCCATGCGGGTAGCGTCAGAGCAGTGCTGGTGTGTGAGGAGAGAGAGCTGGTGATTAGTGCCAGCTATGATCTCAGCATCCGGTAACTACAACACTCACACAGAGGAGCCATTTCACAGAGTTTGTAGAGCTGTCTGGATTAACAGATTTTTAAAGCTGGGTGCTGTCTGCATAGCTATTGAAGAGGTGACATCTAGAAACTGAAGAGAACCAGACTAAGGACACAGTTAAACCTGATTAATGTGTGTTGATATGAGTTTACTGGCTGTGACATGACCTCCATTTGTTTTTAATACATAGAAGTGTAACTACACATGCCAGTGATAAGCTCAGAGACTAAGCAGATTTTATAAATACTGCTAAATTGAAAACGAACATTTTATTTGGAAGATGCTGGAACATGAAGACTGGTGCATGCGTGATGCTCTTCTCTGGACACATGGGCACCATCACCTGTCTGGATCTGCACGGAAACCATCTGGTCTCCGGATCCAGGGACTGCAAAGTCAAAGGTAAAAGTGTAAAGTCAGTCCACTTTCCTGTGGAGTTCCCATAATGTTTACATATTCACACACCTTGCTTGTGCTTTTATGCACATGGGTGTCAGTGTGGAGCCTTCAGACAGGTCAGTGCTATGACAAGATGAGGTTTCGTCACCGTAAGCCTGTAGTGTGCGTGAAGACCGACTCGTCTCTGGTGCTCAGTGGCTGTGAGGGAGGACTGATCAAGGTGTGGGACATGAAGACTGCAACTCTTCTAAAGGTACACTCACAGGGTGAGACAGGAAGTCTCAGTCCTAATTTGCAGTATCGGGTACTAGCTTTACAACTTAAAAAAAGTTATAAAATATTTAAGATGTCATGTTTTACTTTTAGTCACATGACGAAAGTCAACCCCATCACCCCCCTATTTTTTTTTTCTCATGTCACCCTGTTCAGACATGAAATAAAGTCACATTTATTCATTAGAAAATCAACCGATCTTAGACCTAAGTAGCCCCCAATATGGCACTAAGGATCTATAACACTATATCATTATCTGCACAATAAATCCAGATAAATATTTGAATATTTCACATCCTATTACACATTTTTTTGAAATGTAGACTGTCTAGATTCATAGATTTGATCTGCCACAATTAAATATCTATATCTAAATATGTAAAGCCAGATATAAGTTTTGAGAGTGTGTGTTTATGCTTATAGGTCACACAGGGTCACCAAGGCTCTGTGAAGTGTCTGTTCTTTGACCAATTTCACATCTTGTCCGGAGGATCCGACGGACAGGTGATGGCCTGGAGCACTGACTGTGATTTCAAAAAGTGTCTCATGACCTTCCAACATCCACGGTGAGCCCTGTCTGATTAAAGCCCGGGTTTGATAGACTTTCAACGGTGTATCAGATCAGAAATTTGATACGCCAGTGAAGCTGATTGATTCATACTGTATAAACAACTATAAATAAAGCACTTGGGAGCATGCTGATGTAGGAAAATAATCAAAGATAAGGTGATGCAATATAGCTGACTGGGTTACTATTACCACAAAAAAAGTAGATTATTTCCCTGGTTTATACTACCACTGCAAATATTTTCTTAATTATATTTTTTATAAAAATAATATTATTAATCTCATTATTGTGTTTTATATTCATTAACATCTACATAAATAATTAGTTCCCTTTTATTGCTTATTAGAACAGTTACAGACAATCTTGTCAGGAACAGCTGGACAGTTCCCTGCCAGGCCTGGAAAGGGCGCTGGCAAGCGAATCTCGGAAGCCTGCTTCTCCGTGTGTATTTTGTGCCATGCCTGTCCCATTGTTCTCCTCCCTGTTGTATCACCTGTTCCCCATTTACCGTAATGTCTAGCCATATAAATAGGGATCCTTGTCTACCTCTCTTCGTCGGTCATTGTTTAGTGTCATGTTTGTAGTTTATGGTTAAGTAATGTCCGCGTACAGGTTTATGTTATGTTTAGTATTTTGGTTTTTGTTTATGTTTTAGTTTAGTGTCATGTTATGTCTAGAGTTAGGTTCGTCTTCCCCATGTCTTGTGTTTATGTAAATAAAGCAGCGTTTCATTGCATATGGGTCTGTTTACTCCACGGCGTGCCGGTGCACGTGCTACCATGGAGGTCCAGGTTCGAGCCCCACACAGGGTTGGGGCGTCCGGATGTGACAAATCTTTCCTTCTCCAGACTCTTTAATTTCTCAGTTAATAAGGTGAATAAGATCATGTGGCTTGTCATGTTACTGAGATACTGTAGGGCATGTACACCATACCACCAGAAAATATTAATTTACAGCTCTGCCATTGGAGACTCCTTCCAAAAATGTTAAATAGATGACAGAAAACGTCAACATATCAACAATTACACAGCATCTGCAATACAAGTTCCCATGTAAGATCTGCCCTGTAATCAGAACTACTGTTAAAGAAAATAAATCAACACCTTCTGACCAATCAGAATTGAGAATTTAACAGCACTCTACAATAATTGCTTGTATTGTGTGTTGTTCCAATGCAGGGAAGTGCTAACATTGTCATCACTCTTCCTGCGAGTTATCACCGGCTGTGTGGATGGAAGGATTCGGATCTTTAACTTGCTCAGCGGGGATTGTCTTCGAATCATCAAAATCGGGACAGATGAGAGTCCTATACGTTCTTTACACACACATCATAATACGTGAGTTTGCCCAGAAATTACACACACACACACACACACACACACACACACACACACAAATATACAGACCATACACATAAAACCATCCTCAGGACATTTTGTCATATTGTTTGCTATATATGTAATATAACAACTTTCTTTCTTTCTCTTTCTCTTTCTCTTTCTCTCTCTCTCTCTCTCTCTCTCTCTCTCTCTCAGTATCATGGTGAACAGCGGCAGTCGAGTTTTGTTTCTTCAGTTTGCTCAGCAGCAATGGGATTACACTGCACCGTCAGAAAGGAAGCGCATCACTGGCCACTCACTTCCTCGTCCTAATCACCCGGGTTTAGCAAGCTCATCTAAAGCAAAGAAGAATGAGAGGAGATGCAGAACACCATCTCTCTCCCAACGGATGAGAAGCCTCTCAGCTCCCAACATGCAACCCTCACATGGTCTGTAGTGTCCCTGTCCATCAGGGCTGGTTATTGGTTTTATGTGCTAATGTTATTTTGGGAATTAAACCTTTTACGTTTGGTAAATATTTCAAGAGACACCACCTTAAATGCACCACCTCATCGTTTCTACCTTTTTAAATTCTGATTGTTGATTAATTATCTAAATCAGTGTATATACCCTTTGACCAATAAGATTTTAAGAATTTAAGATCATGAGAATTGATTCATAGTGATACTGAGTAAAATGAGACAGAACATCAAAACCCATAAGTTGCACTATATTCCACAGAAAAGCGATACACGGCCCAGAAGTGTGTGATGACCCCGAGTGAGAGAGCAGTGCGAGAACGAGTGAGGAAGAGAGGCCCCCATCAGCCCATCACAACCACCCAGGTTCTTCTAAAGGTCCGTCCTAACCGTCAGACTGAGTGCAAAGACCTGGCCACCTCTAACATGGAGCTGAACGCCACGGTACGAGATGCTTGGGGACCTGCTCCAACCATAGCGTCATCTTCTCCTCCAGCTCCCAAAGCTTCAAAACGGTCACAATCAGCCCCTAAACCATCGTCATTTAAAGGCATGCTAAAAATATACACTCCTTTGAAATCCCATGCACTGGACCTGAACCTCCAGCATTCCCCGCATTGCAGCATCCCATCTTCGCCATTAATGCAGACTTTTCCTAAACCCAGAAGACCCCAGACGGCCTGTCGAGCACGCCAAGTCGGCAACTCCACCACCACCACCACCACCACCAACAGCCAAGAAGATATCCAGAGCTCTGGAAACACCTTCTTGAGGACTGAGTTGAAACACGTGGGCAGCTATGTTGGTTTTGAGATCCCTGGAAAATCCAGACAACCCCATAATCCCCTGGATCCGTTCAGAGAGAGCGGAGGCTTTCAGCTCTGGACAGACACACAACTGGAGGAATACAAGCAGGCGCAGATGCAAGCAAACACTTACACTCTTTCAAAGGAAGAGAAGAAGAGGCAATGCAGGACATCCTGGAAAACGAAAGCTAAAGTTGCTCCGAGTAAACCTTCAGAGCTGGAAGAGGAAACATTCACCTAATATAAACAGCACTAATGTAAAAATATGACACAATATACTGGTGTTGTGATCACATGCAAATAAACTGCCATATGCTATAAATAAAAATTCTTATTCCACCAAACACCATAAAATATACAAATTAGTCACTTTCACTAACAAGTTCACTGTATGGCTTTACTTGGAAGGTAAATAATTGTAATTAGTAAATTTGACATTAAGGTGCTTCAAAGTATCTCCAAATTTTAAGTCTTTAAAATAATCTGTGCAGAGTCATAATTTGTGTCTGTTTTTTTTTTTTTTAAGAAGAAAGCACAATAAACTACAAAAAATGACCTAAGAACATATCCACATCACAAATATCAGTCTATAAATATGTATGAACATGAATGAATATGCATTTTGGAAAGACACCAACATATTCGTGCCATTACAGAATCCTTTATAACACTAATGTTAGATTACTAAGATAGTCAGCTACCTAGTTAACCACTAGTAAGAAACTAACTTATATTCAAATACAGCTAGTTACTAGAAGCATTTCAGAATTTGAATAAAAAAAAGTAACTAACGCTGTGTTAATCAGTCTATATAAAAGGAATCAACGAAGAGGAGTTAGAAATCATATATCTGAGACAACCATAGCACCTTTATGGTACTGGTGGTTAATTTAAAGAATTAATAACTGAAGATGAATGGCCAGGTCCTGCTTTTACACTCACTGACCTGAGTCTAGTTGATGATACTGCTGATAAAAACAGCAGTTTTTTTTGTCACATAATTGAATAAAAATATTCTATGTAGTCATGTATTTAAGGAGAAATGATACACTAGAGGGCGGCACAGACCATCCAGAAGGACCCCTACAGCCTTACAGTCTTAAGTATTATCAATACTTGTGTTGTCTTGCCACTTTGCTCTTGTTTCTACTTTATTCAGTCTTTATTAAATACTTTATCCTGATCAGCTATCATACTTTCTCGTACACCGGTCTATCACAAAGCAACATGCATACATATATTCACACCTAGCAATTTAGAGGTGTCAATCAACTTATGTGTGTAGGAAAAAACTGGAGAACCCTGGTGAAACCATCATGTGAAATTCCACACAGTTGCACCTGAGCTTGGGATCGAACCCTGAAGCTGTGAGGCCTTACCTTGCTTCAAGTCAGTGGATAACATCATCTTCTCCTGTAAGAGCTCTGCTTAGATTGGATTCTACTTCTCTTCTCCAGACTGCTCTTATTCTCCAGACACATTTTCCAACTCGCATTCTGGAACCACTTTATCCTAGTCAGGGTCACATTGGATCCGGCTGTCTATCCCGGCGCACTGAGAGTGAGCTAAATCTTCTCATACATGTGAACTGGTACAAATTTGTGAGATCAAAACCAACACAGGTACTCAAACAGGATACTGATAGTCCATTGGATTAGTTACAGAGGCACAGTGTCTAAAGAGTGCAACAATACAATGGGAAAATATAGACAGCAGAAAGCATGGCAGTCTTAGTCTTCAATTTTCCACCAGCTGTGCAGCTTCACAGGAAACAAGGAAACAAACAAACAAACAAAAAAAGATAAGGTTGAACCGGGTTAAGAGCAGTTACCTCTCATGCAGAAAATCCCCCATCCTTAAGAAGCACCTTTGTGCTAATTAGATTTAATCAGCAGAAAATTGGGCTTCATGAGGTTTCTTTTTTGTTCCTGTACAATCAGGACAAATCCCCCCTACCCCACTTCTCTTTAAGGCCAGAATGAAGACACTAAGCCCTCCTGCGTGTTCCCTCAGGTAAGATCCAATAACGACTATGAAATCAATGTGACAGCGAACAAGAGAAAGTCTTCATGCAGAACCTCTCTCTAGGGGTCCTGGGGTCATGCTGCTGGGGTTGTGTGTGGCTAGGGTAGGAATTTTAAGTCTAGGAGGCGGTTCAAGTCATTAGAAAATTGTGGTTACTTTTCACCAGAAAGTTCTTAAGGGCTTTCTGAAAAGACCCATCCAACTGAAATGACTTCACATTGCCCTGACCTTTGATGGGCATTCGACTGACTGCACGTTTGAGGGATTTAGGGAGGTACGTCTGTCAAATCAAATTTCACGGGGTGTCCATGGTGGCTGAGATTAACCTCTTAAACCATAGTCTGTTTGCAGTATGACACTCGATAGAATTGTCGCAAGCCACAAGACACTGGATTACACCAGAATAATTTTCAACACAAGCTATTTAGTGGCAAGTGGGGATACACTGTGAGTCCTGTGCTGAACTGGTACCCGGTTCAGGTTGTCCAGTGCCTTGTGCCCAGGGTCCCCTGGAATATACTCCAGGCTCCCTGTGAGCCTACATGGTATAAGGTTTCTCCCGCCTTGTGCCTTGAATTCCCAGAATGAATGAATGAATAAATCAATTCATTTACAAAATTTAAAATAAAAAAAGTATCAAGTCATGAATTTTATCCCCACATAGTTAAACTGGCCTTGAAAACCATGCAAGTATTAAGGTGTCTTTCACACCAGCTCTAGCTCTGCCCTGTCTCTGTTCCCTCTCACTTGTACCCTGTTTTCAGTTCGTGAGTATGAGCACACTCTCCATTTTGCTTAAAAGGCAAAATGTACTGAATAGTGCACTATGTAGGAAATAAGGTACAATTCCAGATATAACAAGAAATGTCAAGGGTTTAATCAGAGGTTATGATTTTAGAGTCAGGTTTAAAATTAAACTTGAATTTAAACAAAAATCATAAACAAACCACTGATTAACTCAAAATTCCATTTAATCCAGTCCTTGTTGGTGCAACTCAACCTCAGGTCTGGTCTTGGCTTCTGGAAATCCAAAGAATGCAAACATTTCATTTGGGAAAAAAAAAACCACTTAAAAAAAAAAAGAAAAAAATGGAAACAGTTTGAGTCAAAAATCTTCTCACCCTTGCACTCTCACTAGATGAACTAGACCATGGTTTCTTCTTTTTCCCCCTTAGTTCCTTAGAGTGTTTTTTAAGAGAATATGGCTTTTCTTGGTTTGGCTTTTGTGGTTTAAAAATCCTGTCTGTTGATAACACCAATGTCTCAGAGAAACGAATGAATAAAGTCAACTCACACTTGCATCCGACCACATCTGCTTAACTAATAGATCTCCATGACCTGCTTCTGCACAATTTAATAACATGCATGAGTGAAAAGGTTTCCTTTCCAGTGAAACATCAGATAGGGTTAATCAAGCTGAGTCAATGGGATGCTGTTTTGTCTCCTCAGGACACGACCGAATCGTGCTAATACGCGTTCACACATGTAAACACTCAAAATTCTTGGACTAAATGGACCATATTTTTCCTTCTTTCAATCCAAAACAATATCAAAAATATCCCAAGATTGGAAGTGACATCTGTTTTGATCATCTGAAACCACGAGGCCTCCATGCTGGCTAGAGACTAAACCACAATTCCAGTTTTGACCTCACCAACTGACAAAGATCAGAAATGTAAGGAGATATGAGCAATAACGAGGAGAGGCAATATGCCAGAAACCTGCATGATTAACTCCTGGCTTATCTGAATAGATAGCACAAAGGGAACAGGATTGATAATTGTTTTTGTTGCACTATTGACTGCCTCTGATTTGGGTAACTTTAATTTGAACTGAGAGCCCTTGATTAAGCCAGAAGTCAGGAGGGATGTGGTGCAGGGCTTCCACTAGTGCTGGATGATGCTGAGGCTCCAGACTGTTATTCTTAAACGTCAGCTTCTCTTTGCAGTGATGTGATTTCTACTCTTTTTGCGGCGCTACAGAGTGGAACTCTATTTGGGCTTATGATAAACAAGTCAAAGACCATGAAGCAGGCTTTTGTCTATCTGTCTCACAGTTGTAATAAGAAATTGTCATGAGTTAGTCATTTATTAGAGCCTTGTCATAAACCTTTCAATGTACGAACATGTGTTTTGACACATAATTGGGATCTGATTAAAAAAAATCTTAACTGGAATTCATGAAAGCATGGACAAAGGTTTTGGCATATTTTGATTTTAGCAAGTGGTGGACAAACGCATATTGAAATAAAATATTAAAAAAGTAACACACCAGTTTAGCACTATACGAGGGCATAATTATGACCATTGATGATGCGTTCCATACTTTCAAACATTAATATTGACAGAATTTTGATCCAATAAGTAAATCTTAACTTTTGGAGCAAGAATTTTTATTATATTAATAAGGCTCACAATACTGTGGCCACCTGAAGATCCCATTACAGATGTAGTCCCTCTTTTGTTAAAATAAGCTCCACTCTTCTGGGAAGGCTTTCTACTAGATTTTGGAGTGTGGCTATGGGGTTTGTGTTCATTCATCTACAACAGGGGTGTCCAATCCTATACAAAAAGAGCCTTGTGTGGTGCAAGTTTTCATACCAATCAAGCAGGAGCTACACCTGATTCCACCTGTTTAATCAGCTGATCTTGGCTTTCAATAGACACAGGTGTGGCTTCTATTTGGTTGGAATGAAAACCTGCACCCACACCGACACTTTCTGGATAGGATTGGACACCCCTGACATACAAGAACAAGGCAGTGATGTCTGGGGTGCAGTCAGTGTCCCAGTTCGCCCAAAAGGTGTTCAGTGAGGTTGAGTCAGAGTCAGGGCTCTGTGTAGGACACTCAATATCTTCCAGTCCAAACTTGGCAAACCATGTCTTCAGGGAGCATGCTTTGTGGCATAGTTCATTGTCATGCATCTTTAGTTCCAGTGTAGGAAAATTATAAATCTACAGCATTCAAATACATTGTGTACAATGGTGTGCTTTTGAGGCAACAGATTGGGGAAAAAAAACATAAGGCTGTCATTGTCAGGTCTCCACAATCATTAGGCAATATAGTATATCATGAAATTTGTGGTTTAAGAGCAAGTCATAGCATCTGTGGTTACATAAATCTATTACAGTATAAGAACAATTATAGAAATTGTGACCCCAAAAAAAACAGGAGAAGGCAAGGGGAGAGGAAAAGAAGAGGGCCGTTAATTGAACCCTGTTGAACACCCTGATTCGGATTTGTGGGTAAATGCTGCATCAAAATGACACATAAGCGACACCTTTAACCCTGATAGATGACAAATGGGAAATGCCACAATGTACTAGGTGCAGAAGGTGCAGGTTATTGATGGCCTCAGAATCAGCAGAGAGTAGAAGATCATTCATAACACATAAACGAGAGCTGTGCAGTGATCGGAAGTCAGACATCAAAAGATTAAAAAACATTTGTATTATTTCAGAAGCTTCATTCATTAATATCATTGTTTACACAGAAACATGATCTGAACTGGGTGAAGTACAAATACAGCCTTAAGGGGGAGTTGTTGATCCACATGTGGCCCACGGAGCAATTATTTTTTAAATGAAAACTGCAATATTAGGCCTCCGACTTCATTCAGTAACATGTCATTGTTTCCACAATATTTTCCTGCGTCAACCCTTTTTCGCTTTAGTACTTTTATTTAACAGCCTGCCTTTTTGCAATTTCTGAAACCGCACAATTTCTATTTATTCCATTTAAGTCTACTGTTTTTTCTCCTCTTTCCATTATTTGCTACTTTTACTATTTTTCCTAGCCTTCACACAAAGTAAGTTTGCCTCGTGTCAGAAAAACGTTGTACCTTCACCTTTTTTTTTGCAATAAGGAGATGCATTAAATGTATTTAAGCTTTATAGAGGGAGTTTCCAGTATTTTTAGTTTTTCTGCAAAATAAATTGATAATAATTACTGATTATTTCCTTAGAACAGCACATTCCTCAGTTTTATTATTTTTTAATTTGAAAGATACAAGTATAAAAGACATTGCTTTGAAAATTGCTTCAAAATTCTAAGCAATAGTAAAGTGGATAATCAGATATCTGCAAGCTAAAAGGAACTAATAAACTACACTAAACTATTATTACACTTTCAGAAAAATAATCATAATTGCTATCATGGCCATCCATGCATTTTGGTGTTGATGCAGTTAATGCACTTCTTGTTACTTATAAACTAACTCTAGAGAGTCTAATCTGCCTAATCTAATCAGACATGCCATTTACAAGCAGATAAATCATAGCTGGCCTCATCCTGAAAGAAATATTACATTTGCAACAAGAACAATACCTGACTTTAGATTTTCAAAATGAAATACAGCCCAGGCTGATATATTAGCAGGCTAAATTTGAGACAAAAATCCACCCTGAAGTGGAACAACAATATTAGCCTGCTCTATATTTAGTAAGGGATTTGGACAGCGTTGTACAATAGCTCTCAGTCCTGTGTAGTCGTCTTGACCCAGACTTGCTCAGGTGGCCATGGCGGGCGGCGTAATGCGACCGTTCTCAGAGACGTAGGCAGGGAGATGGAGAGGTCAAAGGTGACCTGTATAAAACGTCCTGATTTAAGGGAGCAGTGGCAAAAGGCGGCCAGAAACAAGCAGCCGATTCACACAGGAAAAGTTACGGTTAGCAGAAGGTGCCCCTGCTTTCCTGTCCCCAAACAGAGCAGAACGTTAATGTTAACACAATGAGACACAACTCTTTCTTTCTGTCAAGGCAAGTGATCTGAAATAAAGTTCCTTATGTTTAAGGTACAGGGTTTACTTGTTATCCGACATGCACATGAATCTATAATGCAGTTTACGGTTTGAGCCGAGTGCTTCGTTTAGGAAAAGGAAACATTTTTATATCCTGTTAAATGCGCACATAAAACGTGCAACACAAAGAGGTAGAGAAAAAAAAATCTAATAAAAAATGATATTGCTTCAACAAACAAGGGTCTGTGTGACCCCACATAAAGTTGAGCGGATAACTCAGGGAAGGACGTGTTTAGTGCTTAGTAATGTGATTCAACACAATTCAAAACCAAATCTTTTCTCAGTCTAAATGAATTCTTTTATAATAAACAACAATAAAACATTAGGCAGTATCGCATGAGTACAAGAGTATGATTATACTGAATATCATTTTTGTGATTACATACGGTATTTGCCCTGTGGGCCAAATCATATCTGTTCCGATATTCAGTTTCTTTTATACAGTGTTTCTATAAACAAGAAATTAATATTGAGTAAGCCAAATTTCTGACAATAAAATTATGGCAAAATGTTTATTTCTGCTCTGCTAGTGGAAATATGTACAGTATGACAACAAAATCTCATATTTTGTATTTACATACGTTAATTTGAAGCAATCCTGCTCCCACCTGAGAATAATGTCTGGCAAAATTATAAAATTGTCCTAAACAAATCAGATCAGATTTGTTTAAACTTCTGAATTGTGGTAGTGGTGGCTCAAGTGATTAAGGCTCTGGGTTGTTGTTCAGGGTTCAAACCCCAGCACTGCCAAGCTGCCACTGTTGGGTCCCTGAGCAAGGCCCTTAACCCTCTCTGCTCCAGGGATGCTGTATCATGGCTAACTCTGTGCTCTGACCCTAACTTCCAAAGTTTGGATATGCGAAAAAAGAATTTAACTGTGCTGTAATGTATATGTGACAAATAAAGACTTTCCCTTCTTCTAATTAGACAATAACAGGGGTCTGCAACCTTCAGCATCAAAAGAGCCATTTTTGCCCCTTTCCCACAGAGCAGAATTCAGAACCACAAAACCTATTTGACCCCTAAAATGAAGATAACACGGCATATCATTTTTTATATTCAGTTAGTTTGTTGCATTTATGAAATTATAGAACTACAAAAAGGAAACCTTTTTTTCTCCTCTCAGCTTTGCGCAGAAGTTCCGAAATTGCTCTTTTTTGTTAATCTCCAGCTTTGTACTTTTCAGCAAATGCTGTGTGTTTGTTTTGGAAATGTATCCATAGTTAGCTTACCAGGAGTCGAAAAATCAGAATTATTCACCTGGCATGCATCGATCGGTAATGCATTTAGCATGTGACACATATTTTGATATTAAAACACTTTTTATTTTAATGTAACAAGACCACCTCGATCTGGAAAATAATAAATAAAATAGCCTTTATTTATTTCTTTTTTTTTTTTCTCAAAGCTACAGGGAGCCACTGCAGAGGGATGAAAGAGCCGCATGCGGCTCTGGAGCCATGGGTTGCCGACCCTTGGACAAGAACATCTGGATATCATACATCTCAAAAATGAGTGTCCAAATGCTGGACAAATGTCTCGCCATACCTTTGCAATTATTTTATTTGCTAGATGGTAAAAGGTTGACTGCATTTGACTCCGATATCCACAAATCCCAATTTCCAGTTCAAGGGTGCAACACTGAGGTAATTTCCCAACTGGAAACAGGTGATGCCTGGTGGTTGTGTCTTTGAGCTCTATGGATGGGCGTGTCTTTTTACAGATCTAAAAACTCCGAGTAGTTGTAGTTTTATGAGTGTGTTGAGAGAAGTTTTCTTTTACATATTTAAATAAGCCATCTAGCTAACATAAAACATAAAAGTAAAACATTATTACCTTAAAAATCCTCTCAGAAATTTCATTTCAGCAGATTTTAGCTAGTGTGCTAGTAGTGAAAAAATGATTAACAAACAGTATCACTTTGGAAAATGAGGTCAAGTTAGCTTAGGTGGCTGTGTCAGCAATAAAGATTCTGAAAACATATCCTTAAATTCTGACAGAAATCCTGTCAGATTGGCTAAAGCTAGCTACCTGGCTAACATGATCAATAAAGATTATAAACATTTATGAATATGACTTAGAAATGCTCTATGAAATTCTGTCAGATTAATGGATGGAATCTAGGTTGATGTCAAAGTGATAATTGACATTTATTCATAAATTCTGACAGAAATTCTGACAAGTTAATGCATGTTAGCTAGTTAGCTACTCTATATTATTATCAGAGGTTAGCATTTCAGCAGTTATTAATAACCTCTTAGAAAATCATGCCAGTGTAGTTCAGTTAGCGTGCTAGAATTGTCAGGCAAGATTCTAAACACTTATTAATAAACTCTATTTCTCAGAACTAATCTCAGGTTAGCACATATTAGTTAACTAGCTAGCATTATCAGTTTTATGGGAAAATGTATGAATGTATGAATCCTCTTAGATTAACTTGTTAGTTAGGTGGACACGCTAGCAGTGAAGATGCTGAACACTCATTCATATTTTCAAATTTATTCAGACATTCTGACAGAACTCCTGTAAGATCATTCTGGCTATCTGCATAATTATATATTTTATAAATAATGATATTTTATGATATGATTATAAATCTTTTTAGAAATGGTTAAATGAATACTGTAAGCTAAGTGAAGATTATCTTTCACTAAGGATATCAGGTTAGCTCATGTTAGTCGGGTATGTTGGTAGTCAATATTCTGAACATTTATAAGTATTACTTCAAAATTCTCTCACATTCATGTAAGATCCTATATGTGGATGTTAGCAATCATAGCTAGTTGATTAGCATCGTCAGTGAAGATGGTTAGCCTTTATGAATATGACTTAAAATCCTCTTAGAAATCCTTTCTGGTTAGCTTATTTTAGCTAGCTGACTACAATAATATGAATATTATGAACTTTTATGAATCACTCAGAAATCATGTCATGTTATCTCATGTTAGTTAGCTGGCTAGCATTGTCGGTGAAGATTATTGTCATGGTAGCACTAATGGGCTCCAGCATGTCTCATGCCTCACTAATCACTCTCACCTGTGTCTCTTTATGCCATGTTTAACCTCACTAATGCTAGCAGTTCATGTTTATGGTTCTTGTTTTCATATTTTGTTTTGTTGCCTGTTTACATAAGAAACTACACTTGCATCCATTTACAACTCCATTTTGTCACAATTATATTTATATTTATATATTTCTAAATGATTTAAAATCCTCTCAGAAATTCCTGACAGAACTTCTGTCAGGTTTGCTAACGTTCGCTAAGTGGCTAACAAAATCTGTGAAAACACACACACCTACAAAGAATTCTGCAGACAGAACCAACTAGTATATCCAGTGAAATATTTTTTTTGCAGTTTGTGCTTTAGTGTTGAGACTAACATCAATCGGCACATAAGTTATGGCACCTTTTCCAAAAGCACAATAAATAATATGCCATGCAGTCATCATATATCAGCAGTGCACCATGTTAGATTTGAGCATAACCATAATGCATAGGTGTGTAGGGAATACTGCGAAGGACGCCAAGTGTGCTAGTAAATGACTTGCAGTGATGGAAAGCGGGGTAATAGAAAGTCTTATCAGCTTCTCTTCAGGGCCTTGGTCCAGCATTTAATCCTGCTTTAACCAGCAATTAGCCACGAGCATTTAGCTGCTGCTGATTGCTTTGGCTGAGAAGAGGTGGAAAGGAGCTTCATCTGATAAGACAAGCACAGCTCATGGTTTAGAAAGCATTTATTCGCACACACACACACACACACACACACACACACACACACACACTTAATCCTAAAGCAGAACTGGTGTGTAAGAGTTAAAATACAACCAAAGATAGCATGTCACAATACAGGCTTAACTTAAACACACTCTCAGGCTGCAATTCAAAGTCAAATTTTCTGCTCTCATGTGCTATCAGCTAAGAAAGCACTGCCTCTCAAGTATCTCCAGGACTGAGAGAAAGGATTTAAATCAGAATTGTGATCTTAAACTAGGCCTGACCTGGTCTAGAGGCGACTTGGCTAGGGTTCAACAGGGCCAAACCACAGAGTGAAAGAAACAACCAAAAAGATTCGTGCGGTCAGAGGCCCTCATTAAAGTGCAATCAGCCACGACCACAGAGTCAAAGATAAATATTCTGCTCTCTTTTAATGTAAGCACCAAGTGAAACGTCCAAATTCCGTAATGGAGCACTTTATCATTTCTTATTCGTTTATTAGGAATCGTTTCAAACTTTTTATCTGTGGATTAAAATGATCACATACACTCTTAACTAAAATGTTTTTTCCAGCTCTCTAATCAATTTCTCTACAGTGGAACTGCGGCATATGAATTTAATTCATTCTGGAGGCAAATTCCTAAGGCTAAAATTTGTATTGCGTTACAATTTTCCCATAATAAATAATTTAAATGCAGATAATCTGTTCCAGGCACCAAAAAATATGACCAATATTACCAATACGAAGCATATGTAAACTGTATGTCTGTTTACAAGGAAGTGACCCAAGCAAAGCATTCCATGTCAAGCGTCCTCACAGGAAGTTGTGCCACCAAGCTTGGGCTAAAAATAGAACAGACCATCAACGCCATAAATCTGTCAACATAAAAATGCCCAAAAAAATCACCTAGCTTTTGAATGCGTGCCAAAGGCAACGTTGGTATCATGGGTTGACTCTTTTGCTGACTGAAAAAAAAACGTAAAATTAGTAAACTTGCTTTGGTTGGCTTTGCGCTGATGCAAACGAGTTTTAAACAGTCCCGGGACGTTGCGCAGGTTCAGTTCGGTTCGTTCATATGCCAAAAATGCTTCATATGCTGATGCAAATTTCAGGCGAAAATTCGTAAGGGAAGGCATTCGTATGCCGAGGTTCCACTGTATATACAAATTATATACAAAGTAAATTTTGATGTGTTTTCAGGACAAGGGCTCATTAGAAGCTAAGAGTGAAATCTTTGTTTTGAAATGTTTGTGTTGTATTTAGTGATGCTAATTTGTTGTCTGATGCTCTATTTTCATTGCTTCTGAGAGAAGTTTTAGAACATGAATAAAAACCTTAAAGTGCAGATTTTAGCTGTCAATCAATTATTTTATAAACTGAACAGTTAGCATTGAAGCTTTAAAATTGCAGCTGGAAATCTTTTCAGCTTGTTTTTTCTTTTGGTCGAAGTCGAATTATTTATTGTCTGCCTTAAACCTCAGGATTTTGTAGGCAATTTGAAATTCAAGGATTGTATGATCGAATACTATCGATCTATGAGACAATGAGTGTGATGGTGCTGATGGCGTTATTAGCATAAAATCCTTTGAATCCATTTAAGTAGAATATAAAGTACAGATGAGGTGGAGGCCTCCTGGTGGTCCAGGGGTGGGATCATCGCCATGGCCCGGATCGAATCCTGGGCAGGGCACCAACCCAGCCACTGAAGAGTTGACTCTCAGTGCCGGTCCCAAGCCCAGATAAAAATGGGAGGGTTACAACAGGCAGGGCATCCGGTGTAAAACTTGTGCCAAATCATTTGCACGGGACAAATGCTAGGATAAAAAAAAAATATAGATGAGGTGGTGAGACTAAAGCTCTGCTGCATTGCTATCTATCCACTATCTCTTTATGTATAGGTGAAAGCAGAGATGAAACAAGGGCTAAATTCCACTGCACCATCTGCACATCAACAGGTAGACGAATGGCATTGTGGGTAAGGTAGGAAACTGCTAACCAAAGTAAAAATAGACTATTTTGGCAATGAAAGTACATCTTGTATGCAGAGGAAGATCATATTATAATATAATAATTAATATACAAGGTGTTTTTGCTGGCTTTTTTAATTTATTTTTTAATTTTTTAATTTTACCACAAGTGCAATTCTATGGAGTGGTTTAATATTATAAAAAGATGACTTTTAAATATATATTATTATGTTAAATCACTTTTTGACCACAATGGGGCAAGTTTTTGATTTCGAACCTTTTGTAGAAACACATTAAATTTCTAAATTACAGATTTTTGCTTCAAATTAATCAGTTGTTTTAGCATTAAAGCTCTAAAATTGCTGCTGGAAATCTTCTTAGTTTGAATTGGAATGATTTTTTTCTTCCTTAAACTGCATTTTGCAGACAATTTTGCTGAAAAGTTCCCAAAACACTGAGTAACAAAGCGGAACACAAATATTAAACCAACTGACGTTTATAACTATGATCCACAGTGCTGATTTTGGTGGCTGTTAAATTCATCACAACCATCTTTTTTTAAGCCAACAACCATTTCTTTCCACTCTCACATGCACACATATCAACAGAGAGGAGATTCTGAAGTGTGGAAATGGCTTTTGGTTTGTATTTTTAACAGTATGTTTAAGATATCACTTGTATTGATATTCCCTAACATTAGAAGAATATAGGTTGATTATTTTTTAAAATAAATGTGTTATTGTATTGCAATGTTAAATGACAATGTGCTAGACATGTAAAGTGTCTATACTTTCTTTCTAACGTGTGATAATCCAGAGCTCGGCTGTTGAGGTTAACAGACTCATTAAGGACAGATGTTAAAAGACTTCCTGTTTTGAAATGAGATACGTTCACCTCCAGTGAAGATCTTTAGCCGTCTGGATGGGTTTAAGCTGAATTTATAGACGGCTGCTACAATAAAGAAGTAAAAGTCAGTATATATCCAGGTACTAGTCTAGTGGTTTAATGCCCTGTAGGCCTTCTCCTGACATCTTGTACGAGTATTAATCTAATTTAATGGGCTGCTACATGACACAGCCTGGTGCGGTTAGATCCTTTGAAGACAGTCCAAAGGTGCACAGACAGGAACAGATAAGAAAAGAGGGCTCTATTCGTGCCATATGCAGAGCAGAGCACAGAAGACTGATATTCATGCTTCAGTAGTTTAACCCCCACACCTCAGAGACAGGCCATCAGTTATCTGTGAAGTGAAGGAAAAAGATGATATGTGAAAGTGTTTGCTTACCAAAATGTAGCAGTAGCATAATAATAATCATAAAGGAAACAACTATAATAATAATAATAATAATAATAATAATAATAATTATTATTATTATTAGTTACTTAACTATTTAAAATTATTATTAGTATCAAGAGTGAAAATTATTACTATTGTTATAATTATCATTTTTACCATAATAACAAAAACAACAACAACAACATAATAATAATAATGCCATATCTATACAGCATAATTTCATACATTGAAAATGCACATTAAAATAAACTAAAAAAAAGAAGAAATTAAGTAACAACAACTAACACATACTGATCCATAAATAATGGCAGTAATAAAAGAAATCTATAAATTATAACAACGTTTTAAATAAATAAATAATCCTGTATTTATATAGCACTATTTTACTTTTTTTTTTAAATTAATTTACTAAAATAATACAATAAATAATAAAGTAATAAATAATTAAAAAGCAAAAAAAATTGAAATAAAAAAATTTAAAGTAGTAAACATTTAAAAAAAAACTCTGAAATGAAAACAAAATGAAATTGTAAAATCATAGTAACATATTAAATAAGTTCAGTAAAAAGAAAAAATAATTACAACATTAAAAAACTATAAAAATGTATCTAAAAACTGAAATATAATAATTAAAATAATAATATAAAAGTAATGTAAAATTACAATGTTGTAAAAGCAAGGTGTAAAAGGTGTAAGGTGTAAATCAAAAATAATATCAGACCACAAAAATATGATGATTTGAGTGTCTGGAAATGGAACCTGTGTTACTGACAGTGCCAACAGCCACTAATTCAGTTGTGTGAAGTCTTTTTTCAGGGTAATTATAGTATCAAGATACAAAGATTACATTCTAATACAGAGTCTTTGTGGAAAACACAAACAGGAGTATGATTATTTTTTCAGTGGCACTTGGTCCAGCACCAAGTTGCAAAACACCATTAAAAAAACATGTGAAAAAAATGTGACTTTATCACATATTATAGTCTGTTTTGCACCGTAGCTCGTCTCTGAGCACATTTAGAGCAAATATACTACACTACACTACACTACATTACACGGATTCTCGTCTCATCTTCACCAATAAACTTAATATTTTAAAATGGCCTGAAGGGACTAGTATTTTTTGTTTTATAATTATTGACATGGACTTCTTGACGCCTGAGAGCTCAATCTTCCCACAGCTGCGGAGTCTCTGTGTCTCTGTCTCTCAGTAAAATGTGCCCTGGTGCACTCCTGTCCAAGGAGACTTGTTAACCAGGCGTTACTGATGGAGACAATATTCCACCCCAAAAAAGTTCATAGAATGTAAAGAGATTTTACAGGCCTGTAAGTTTAGAGATATTCGTATAATTCCTGCAGATATAGTTAGTAAAATCAGCGGGATGCTGTGCTGTGATGTTCCTTTGTTATGGTAAAATTTCGTTGATCTTTTCGAGATGAATTTTAGAGATGTCATTTTGAACGTTTCTGATGTAATGGATTTTGCAGTTTATTTTGCAGTTTACCCCTTTACCCCTTAAACATCTACACAGACCCTGGGATGTGTGTGTAAGCAGCAAACAGGAAAATGATCACAAACCCAATCATACCGACTCCCTATGCATACACTTTTCTTTTTAAATGCGAATAACACTAAAAACACTGTGCTGGTTTAATTCTTTGCTAAATGCTAAACAACTTTAGAATTATTGGCAGCCTTATAGGGAACAAGGGGGATATGATTGTACAAAATCCACATTACACAATATTCCATTGTGATGTTGCCCTTTTTGTTGTCTTTGGCTGAGTGTGAGTTTGTAAAATTTCACAAAGAAAACCAAACAGATTTACCAAAGAGAGGCCTTGAAAGCATCAGAAAGCACAATCAGGGCCATAATCAGAATTTTTTGGGAAAAAAGTGGGGAAAAGTTGAACATTTGTCAGCATGAAGAATGAGCATGGAGTTAACCATCTTGATAAAAAAAAAAAAAATGCTGTTGGGCAAAAGGAAGAGAAAGAAGCCTACATAATGCATTTTTGTATGCACTGTATGCTACAAATAAAGTAATACGTTTATGTGTTTTTGACAGTACAGTAGGATGAAAAGGTATATATAGAATATTCAATATCATAGGGGATTACATCATTGTCTTTTTATATAAATATAAATATATTTAATATTCTTACTGACTGTGTGCAGGACATGTATAGAAATGTATACTCAAATTTCAACTCAGTAAGTGTAACTGAAGTAAAACTATAAATTAAATCTAAAGTAAAGACTATAAAGTAAATCTAAACACAATAAAGTAAATATAATGTAACGACTATAAAGTAAATCTAAACACAATAAAGTAAATCTAAAGTAAAGACTATAAAATAAATCTAAACACAATAAAGTAAATCTAAAGTAAAGACAATAAAGAAAATCTGCATTGTTTTACATAGACCTTTATAGACTTAGCAAACTGCTGAATTCTTGGATCTGATTGGTCAGGTGTTTTAAAAGTTTTTAACTCTCTAGTGTCAGTGTTTCATAACAGTCAGAGATAAAGCTGTAATTTTTTAATCTGTTTTTATTTTTAATTCATAAAAAGGAAGGCTGGTAAGGGAACGACTGTTAGTAATGTAAGTGAGAACAGGAACATGTTTTGCAGACATTCCACAATACTGAATATAAATATCACCCCGACTTACTCATTAGGGATTAAATTCTATTTAAAACATATCACTTATATCCTAAATTTATATCTTGTATGTATGGAAAGCTGCTTTTAACAATGTTAGAATTGTTAAAAGCACTATACAAATAAAATTTTGAATTGCATTGGAAATATCTACAGTATGTACCTATAAATGGATAAAAAATTTTAAAAAATATAATAATTTATTATTAATGGTAAAATTGCTGTGATATAAAAGGAATAAGACTTTAAGGTCAGGGTGGTAACAGTGAACCACTTTATCCCACTACCACTGATTCATTTCCAATAAGTGCATGACCCTAGCTCAGCCCCAATAAGTGGATTTTCAGTATTTATTGTTCATAACATTGGTTTTCTGGACAAATTTAGAATTGTATTAACCTCTCCCCTCTGTCAGTCAGACATTATATAACAGTCAGAGATTATATATTAATAAGACTCTGACCACATTTCTGGACCTCAGATTTTCCATCTCGATGATTTTAAAAGCTCATTTGCAGATTCATATCTATTTTAGAACTATTTATCTTGGTTGGAAGAACCCAGGAAGCGGAACCTTCCCAAATCCCACAAATCGCCGAAGACCTCCGCTCTCATCTCGCTGCTCTGTGCAAATATTCTCATGACTGCGTCCTTTTGGCCGTGAGCTACCTCGCACTTTTCTGGTTTATAGCATTCTCCCTTGTCAGCCATAACACTTTTAATGAAACAGATTTCATGGCCTTTGTCTCCCAACATCTGTTAACAGCTGCAGAGAAATTAATTAAGAAAGTCAGTGAGAAAAAAAAGGCACGCGAGAGAGAGAGGGAAAAAGTGCATTAGTGGTCACCATTTCCTCACATAAACAGCAGCATTTATAGCATTTATTCAGTCCTGGTTGCAAAACGAGTAATTGATCCCTCAGCGGTCATCAACGCTCACAGCCAGTTTTGTCAATTAGAGCTTAAACGAAGACATCACTGGTCAAACTGCTCTTTGTAGAGAAGATAAAGAGTGGAGAATCTTGAAATCCTTCCACGCAGCAAACTGGAGACGGCCACCTGAGGCAGAAAAATCTGGAAAAGGACGTCGAAAGAGGTGCAGATAAAGGACTTGCAATGTAATGCAAGTGGTTTAAACACTGGCTTCTCATAATTCTTCCATGAATACTCTGTTTATGCTGTCATTAATGGGGGAAAAAAGCGGATTCATAAAGAGGAGCTGGAAACCTGACCTGATTTGGTAGTTAAAAATGTCAGGCTTCTCATGCCTCAAGTGCAGATGTGTGCATGTCGATGCGTGTGACATAAAGAAGCTGAAAGTGATCCATGGAAATCGTGTAGAGAGCTAACAACACTATACTTCCTTAAAATAGGATTCTTGCCAAAGGCGGTTAGGAAAAGGAGTGGAAAAGAAAAAAGAGATGCAGCGAGATACAATATCTGTGGCATGCGGTGTCTTATTTGTGTCTATGCATGACCACAGTTTAATATTAATAAACATAATTGATCAAAAATGAGAATATTTTTCCAAGGCAAAAATGTTTCACCTCAAAGTTCACTTTCTGGTCAAATGCTTAAAAGTTACATGTATAACACAGTTTCTCGGTCATAAACAGAACACATTCAGGAAGTTATATAACCCTTAACTATCCAAGAAACCTTTAAGGAACCCTTCTTTCTTAGAATATACAGACTGTGGAGAGTTTATTAAATTAACTTTAGTGCAAAGCAGCTCTTAAAATATTTAGCTTCAGTTCCTTGGTTACTCTGAGGAATGTTTTTTTTCTCTATACTTGTAGCAAAAAAGTAAAATCTAAAACCTTTAAGGATACCTGAGACGGAGGTGGAAAAATCTAGAAAAGCAATGCAATAAATGTGGTGAAGATAGATGAATTGCAATTTAATGGAACTGGATGAATAAATAAATAAATAAATAAATAAATAAATAAATAAATAAATAAATAAATAAAAGTAAAATCTAACTTTGTTCACTTTGTTCTTTGGTCATTAGTAAACAATATCACATTGAAACCCTTTATGGAAGCTAAACATCCATCATTTGAGGATATTTATTGTTAAAGTATGAAGGTTTTTTATAAGCAATGTCCTTGCTTTTTGTTCCTTTTATGTAAGTACCTGAGTCCACATGAACATGTTATTTTTTTGTGCTCTCTTAAATGGTGCTGTGAATGTCAATACAGTCTGTGCAGAATAATTATTAAATCCTTAAAACTTCCACTCAACTGGTAAAAAATGTTTCTCTACAGCTTATGTTTCATCTCACTTGCTTGTGTAACAGGTGGAGGTGCATAATTCTACATTCTCACACTTGTACATTCCAACATCTTATTTTTATTTTCTCCCTAGACAGAGCAAATCCAATTAGCTCAATCACAAAGGGCCGTATTCAGTGTTACAGACTTACGTTCATAACTTGCATCAATATTTACACAGGGAAAGTTACTTGTATTCTGAGTGGAGTTATACAGCTGTTTCAGTCAATTTCCTGGGCTTCCCATTCACATTATTAAATATTTTATTAGTATAGTTTTTTAAGCAGTAAGATGTTGAGGTTCTCTTTGGGAGTGACAAGATTGGACAGGATTAGGAACGAGTACATCAGAGGGACAGCTCATGTTGGACGTTTGGGGGACAAAGTTAGGGAGGCCCGATTAAGATGGTTTGGACATGTTCAGAGGAGGGAGAGTGAGTATATTGGTAGGAGAATGTTGGACATGGAGCTGCCAGGCAGGAGGCAAAGAGGAAGGCCAAAGAGGAGGTATATGGATGGAATTAATGAGGATATGAAGCTAGTGGGTGGAAGTGTTGAGGATGCAGAAGATAGGGATAGGTGGAGAGAGATGATTCGCTGTGGCGACCCCTGAAGGGAAAAGCCGAAAGAAGAAGAAGAAGATAGTTTTTTAAGCAGTGTAGGTCAGGCCTTCAAATTAGTCTTGAGAAGAGTTGTTGGAGACATCTAATACACCATCTTATAAAGGTAAAAGTATGCTTTTAAACCTGAAAAAATTTAATATAAAGCTGTGACATAAAAAGCAATAAAAAAATCTAAAAATGCGTACAAAACGAGGTTTATTGATGAGAAAATAAAAAAAAATCAATCAAATAAAAATGATAATAGTAGTAATTATCATATTAAACTTAGTTATTAAATTTAGTTAAAAATAAGGCTTCAACAATTATTGGAAAGCTTATAAAATAGCACTTGATCCAGCACAGCCATTTATTTATTTATTTATTTATTGGTTTGGTTGTTTGGTTGCTTATTTGTCTGAATATTTATTTATTTATTCATTCATTCATTGTCTGCCGCTTATCCGAACTACACTCGGGTCACGGGGAGCCTGTGCCTATCTCAGGCGTCATAGGGCATCAAGGCAGGATACACCCTGGACGGAGTGCCAACCCATCGCAGGGCACACACACACGCTCTCATTCACTCATGCAATCACACACTACGGACAATTTAGAGATGCCAATCAACCTACCATGCATGTCTTTGGACTGGGGGAGGAAACCGGAGCACCCGGAGGGAACCCCCAAGGCACGGGGAGAACATGCAAACTCCACACACACATGGCGGAGGCGGGAATCGAACCCCCAACCCTGGCGGTGTGAGGCAAACGTGCTAACCACTAAGCCACTGTGCTCCCCTATTTATTTATTTATTTATTTATTTATTTATTTATTTATTTATTTATTTATTTATTTATTTATTTATTTATTTAGCTATTTAGCTTGCAGTTTAATGTAATCCCGATTTATATTTTGGCTAGAAAACCTCACAGATATTCAAGAATTAACTGTCGTAGACTATGTTAATGCTTATATGCTATTTTGTGGTAAACAAGTTAAACAAATAGTTTGAATTCAAGGGTCAGGGTTGCTCTGAATGTGCCTATGCTTAATTATCTGTATAAATGTTTATTTAATGGGAAAAATGGAATGTGTCCAGCTTCTGATGGTTATAGCATGACGCAGACACTCATCTCACTTAACCTGACTGAAGCCAGACTTTTGTAGGTGTTATAAAAACACAATGTGTTGAGGAGGCTTAGATCTGGAGCCAAATCCTTTCCACAGGTCAGTATGCTAAGACTTCTCTGATTGCCAGAATATAGTTTGGAGGTTTTAAATCGATTTAGCTTCAGAGAAGGTCGAGGAAAGCTGATGATCTCATCAGATCAGTATCATACATGATGATGAATCAAACAGAAATGACTCATTAAATCTGCTTTGATATTTTCAGTATATTACTGTAACTGATGAGCAATCCATTACAGATTACTCATTTCTTCTTTACTTATTACTTTACTTCTGATTAACTTTCTAAAGCACATACAAATCTGTACCAACTGTAAAATACAACCATGATGACCAACAGTTTTAGAAACTTGCTATTTAGAAGACTTATAGACTCAAACCAAAGAGGTTTTGAAGTAAAAATAAATATATAAATATTAATTGGTTCAAAATCCACAAGTAACTAAAATTTGATGGTAGACTTCTGCCCCATAAAACAACAATCAAATCCATTCTGTTTAGCTGAAGCTGATACGCTGATACACATTTTTCCTAAAAAGGGAGGAAGATTTTTTATGGCGTCATGTTGCCTGATGAGATATTTTGATATTTTGCTTGTCTAGGCTTTAAACCCAACAGTGCCATAAATATTTATACTAGGAAACTTTTCTGTATTCAAGATCAGGTTACACACATGAAGTCAATTTTTCATCAGAATATGACAGTGTGGAGTTGATGCCTCTGAGGTTGCCAGGTGTTTTCAATAAAAGCATCTAAAAAGTTTTTTTTTTTTTTTTTTTTTTTACATAAATATAGAACTTTTTATTTGCTACCAAATGCAATACGATGTAACAGCATCTTTCAGATTTAACAGTGATTTATTTATTTATTTTTGGCATAATTTAAAACTGATTGACGGGAAGGATGTAAACAGTGTTTTTAGGTCCCGGTTTTCTTAGAATCTTGACTCGCTTGCAACGATCACAATGTTTTTATTGAGTTTCATCACATTCCCTTGATATTTTTCCACATTATTTGTGATGGAACAATAAAACTATTGACCAATGCACCCTTCTGTGATGAACAATTTAATTTATCAGATCTTTCCACTTCAAATTCTCAGAACCTCAAAAATGATTCTTGCTATTTCAGATTTCTTGTAAAAGATGTGCACTTGTTTTTAGACAAAGAATACATTCTTCCCATAAATTGTTAGCTGTAATCAGCATGAGGCTGGTCATTAAAGAAATATTTCCCATTATTCCCCAAGCTCCATGAAACAGAGAGGCCTTTGCATACCAACGCTGTAGACGCTCTGAAGCTGTGTTGGCCAAAATCAACCTCTCAAACTGTGTTTATCTATCAGATCAAACAGTTGAATGAAACAGATCACATGTGTGAAATTTTAAAGAATAAACAGGCAGCGATAGCAGAGAAATTTTTACATCGCAGAACAAAGATGTTTGCGTTAAAATTTATCACCTCCTTTGGACGTCTGTGGTCAGCCAGTGAAAGCATAGTGAAGGCACCAACCTCTTTCCTTTCTTCCATGCAAAACTGGCAAGACACAGCGCAATTACGAAATGACAGGAGCGCTCGGACTGAATCAGGCGCTAGACGTTCTGTAAGTTCTTCTCTAAATAAATCTAAGCAAAGTGCTCAAAGTTCTTCACATATACAGTTCGTATGACTTGAAATCCAACCTGGGCACAGTGTTTGGGCACACAGTATTTTAAACATTATAAACAATACCAGAGTGGGAAAATCCAATGCACTAGGGAATAAACCCAAGCACACATGGGCCTTTTCTCAGACTGATCTCTGTTGGAGACAAAAATGTAAATACAGAGTCATTTTGATCTCTGGAGATGTCTGGACTTCTTTCGCATTCTCCGTCAACTAGCGTGACATCTGTCCACCCGGACTTCTGTATAATCTCACTTTCTATGCCGGTGGTATGGACGTTTAGTTAAAGTGAATGATTAACATGTCGCATGGCTCTGGTTACCGTCGTCCTCCTTTGTACAGTCTAGTACAAGTGACGGAGTGTAGGAATTGTGTAGAATCTCTTTGGCATATTTTGCTGATGTGCAGATAATCAATGGCACATAATTGATTATTTACTAAAACATCACTCATGAAAAAAAAAATTAGTATTTTATTCCTTTTATACCAAAACAATTCGGCAATTTATCTTAATTAAAGAATTACATATTGTGTATTAGTATTTTATCCATTTATATTAACATTTGATGTTGTGGAATATTTAAGAAACAAGTTTGTTTCCTCAAGTTTACCAGTGGTGGTGGCTCTATAGTTAAGGTTATGGATCATAAGGTAAAGGGTTCAAGTCCCAGCACTTACACTGTTGGGCCCTTGAGCAAGGCTCTGAACCCTTTCTGCTCCAGGAGCGCTGTATCGTAGCTGACCTTGTGCTCTGACCCCAGCTTTCTAACAAGCTGAGATTGTTAGAATTTCTCTCAGCTCATAGTTCCTGGTTACACAATCGCACTTGACTATATAGTGTAGAGTAAAATAAAGGAAATGTTTTATAATCTCACTCTCTGGTGTCATCCAGATGAGGATGAGGTTCCCTATTGAGTCTCAAGTTTTCTTCTTCATATCATCTCAGGGAGTTTTTCCTCCCCACCATTGCCTCTGACTTGTTCATTAGGGATAAATCTAAATTAATTTTATCATTTTTATTCAGAATTTTTGTCCAATGTCTATTGTTGAGAGTGCCATACAGATATCTGACTTGAACTCAAGTTGTAACACTGAAGTCTTCTTCTTCTTCTTCTTTTTCAAAAAAGATAAACATAAACCATCTCCTGACAGAATTTTCTATTCACTTTCTATGGATAATGCATACATTTGGTTGTGACTATAGAAGCAACAGCGTATTAATACAGTCAATGCCTTCTAAACAACTAGAATGAGTGAATTCAACAGTATTGTGGTACAATCGCCATCACCTACCCATGTTTTCAAGCCATAAGTCCTGGCTGGCTTGGCCCCACAAAATGAATCCCAACTGTCTTGCAAAATTTCCCACATGTGTCTGATTTGGAGCGCAGTGCCAGAGATTTGAGCCGTTGATGTATTAGACTTGAAGGCAAGTGATCTCAAAGTTTGACATTGGTTTAACTTTATTTTTTATTCCTACTCTATACTATACCATGATGTTGACGTTATGTAAATATACTTTGTTCATGATATGCGTGCCAATCATGCTGCATCATGCATAATGGCTATTTACTCTGACGCTAATCCACACGCACACACATCAGCAGAACAGATCGATGTATTCAACACAATACCACTTCAGTGAATTGCAAAGAGTTTCCTCTCCACTGTGAATATTGGTAAAAAAAAGTCCAACACCATTGCAGACCTCTTTAACACCTTTACCTCCCTCCGCAGCAATAACACACTGTGGTCTGGTTGTTAGCATGCCCACTGGTTCTCTCTCTCTCTCTCTCTCTCTCTCTCTCTCTCTCTCTCTCTCTCTCTCTTTCTTTTTATGTTTATAGCTGGAAAGTGTTGAAATGCAGTGCCAAGCTTGCTTCCTCTCATCTTCTCTAAGTGATCTCCATTTATTTGAACAACATTTTGTACAGCCCTGCCAACATCCTCCGGGCCTTTCCATGGTCAACATACAACCTCTTCTGCACAGAGCCATGCGAAAATCCTCATAGTAGGCATTAAAAATAATAATTCAAATAAATAATAAATAAAGTGCAAACTTTTCCTATGAGAGACTTTCGTTAATGTTGATTTTTTTGTATAGATGCAAGTATTAAATCAGATTTAACTGATTTAAGATCTTAGCATGATGATTTATACTGAAAGTTTTACGTTATGTTTTAATATTTCAATGCTGTGGGTTTTGAGAGCTCATATTGTACAAATCCAGGTGGTGTAAATTCAGGGGAAAACATCCAGCAGATATTCAAGAAAAAAAAGGCTGATTTTCTATTTTTTTTTTCTCTCCAACTCGTAAATTTCCCACAGAAGCACTCGCCATATGTTTGGCCTGAACCATGCAAATGAATTCACCTCAATAAAAGACAAGGCTTAAAAATGAGGTTTAGTGACAATCTGGCACTAAAAAGTTTTGGATTAGGAATAAAAAAATAAGCAATGGAACATTTGGCACTGGAGAAGCATGTGCCTGTGACAATTTAACTTGAGGAAATTTTGTGAATAATCCAAGTTAAAAAGATCAATTACACAATTTCTTTATTAGTTTAACTGTGAATATGTTCTTAAAATGTCCTGGACACTTCTTTTTATTAGTTTTTTTTTTACAGTTAGGATTTGCACTGGTATCCAAACACACAACATTACAGCTCTTTTTTTTAATACCTATCGCAAATGAGAAAATGACTGAAAATAACTTTCAATAAAATCAATCACAATTTATAAATGCTGTAAAATAGTTTCTGTCCAAGCCTGAACTTTCACCATGTGTTTGGCCTAAAGTAGGAAACTCCACAAGTGTTTATTGCAATCAGAGAGTACACAAGCACAAGGTCACGCATGAAACCGTTCACTTTCTGCATTTTTGACACAGAAATTCCAGGCATCGGTCCAGTGGCTACAACCTTGTCATGTAAACATGCCGTGAATGATGGAAAGGGTGTTAACGCTAGCTCTGGCATGGAACGAGTGCCGCAAATGTTCAGGCCTAATATTTTGGTTTGAGTGCAGGTCATGGACTTTGAGTGTAAGCCACAGCAGCGAGTGTGGTCTACCTGACTACATTGAATCAGCACAAAAAGCCTTGTTTAGGATCTGAAATTTGGGGTCAGATGTGTACTAGCTTACAAGATGGAGACAAATCAAGGCACAAAAAAGCTTTAGCAGCACTTTGTTTCTTTGGAAATGCTAGTTTAAGTTGGGAAGTTTTATTAAATCAGGATAAAATCTCATGAAGATTAAACGTCTTTTACAAGAGTGACAAAGTCAAGAAGGCAGCGAAACAACAACAAATTAAAAACAGAAGTCCTAAGAGGAATGGCACTACTAAATTTTTTTCTTTCTTGTTTTCTTTCTAGTTTTCTTCTTATGACTTAAATTTCTCTTGATCTCAACATAACAAAAGTTGTTTTTTCATTGTCATGACTTAATTATTCTGTGCATTTGGCACAAGAACATATTCTAGAGACAGTAAAAGCACAGTAACGCATATATATATATATATATGTTAGGGCTGTCAACGTTAACCTGTTAACACATGTGATTAATACAAAATCCTTATCGCGTTAAAATAATTTAACGCAAATGACACGAATAAATTACTGAAACACACAAAGGTGCGCCATTAACATAATTTGCATCACGCAGATGATATTGGGGTCGGAGTTTATCACTCCTAGCATCTACAATGGCGCAAACACCAGTAACTCAATTTCTCTTTTAAAAGAAAATTGGATGGCACTCTGGATAAACGAAAAGTTGTGTGCATTCACTGTAATGAAGAACTGGCCTACCATCGAAGCTCATTGAGTTTAAAATATCATATAAAAGCAAAACACTAGTTTCACTTGCACGACACAAAGAATAAGAAGAGGGTTGCTCTGGCACCTGAAAATGTTAACAAACTCGTATGCCTTAGCAGCTGGTTAAATGTCGATTAGAAAAATAAGCTTCTGTGTGTTCTGTTTTAGTTTGGCAAGCAGGAAATTGAAAATGAATTGATATTGAACCTATTCTGATGGTTACATTTTCCGAAATGATGACAAAACTAAACATGTTAAACAAAATAGTATATGTTTAATTTCACTATAAGTGTGGGATTAATCACAGTTAATCACACAAAAAGAGTGTGATTAATCGTGATTAAAAAATTTAATCTATTGACAGCCCTAATATAAATTTTAAATGTTACCAATGTACCATTGACAATTTATTAGCTAAAAAAAACACACCATAAGACTGGAATACCTCAATCTAGCCATGGGGGTCACAGTCCAGTGACTTCTGTGTTGGTCCCAAGCCCGGATAAATTGAGAAGGTTGCGTCAGGAAGGGCATCCGGCGTAAAACATTGCCAAATTTAATCATACGAATCGTCAGTATGAATTTCATACCAGATCGGTCGAGGCCCGGATTAACAACGACCGCCATTGGCGCCGTTGACCTACAGGGCGCCGGTGGAAATTGGGCTGCTGTTGGTCGAAGAAGTAGAGGAGGGAGGAGAGTGCGCAGACAGAGAGAGAAGAGGAAAGGTAAGAGTGTAGGACTGAGAATAGGAACTCTGAATGTTGGTACTATGACAGGGAAAGGTAGAGAGCTGGCTGATATGATGGAGAGAAGGAAGGTGGATATACTGTGTGTACAGGAGACCAGGTGGAAGGGTAGCAAGGCTCGTAGTATAGGAGCAGGATTCAAGCTGTTTTATTATGGTGTGGATAGTAAGAGAAATGGGGTAGGTGTGGTCCTGAAGGAGGAGTTTGTGAAGAATGTTCTGGAGGTGAAGAGAGTGTCAGACAGGGTGATGAGTCTGAAGTTAGAGATTGAAAGGGTGATGTTGAATGTTGTTAGTGGTTATACCCCACAGGTAGGTTGTGAGTTAGAGGAGAAAGAGAGATTCTGGAGTGAATTAGATGAGGTGATGGAGAGTATTCCCACAGGTGAGAGAGTGGTGATAGGAGTGGATTTTAATGGACATGTTGGTGAGGGGAACACAGGTGATGAGGAGGTGATGGGCAAGTTTGGAGTTAAGGAAAGGAACCTTGAAGGACAGATGGTAGTGGACTTTGCTAAGAGGATAGACATGGCTGTGGTTAACACTTATTTTCAGAAGAGGGAGGAGCATATAGTGACTTACAAAAGTGGAGGTAGGAGCACACAGGTAGACTACATCCTATGTAGAAGAGGCAATCTGAAAGAGATTAGTGACTGTAAAGTGGTAGTGGGAGAGAGTGTAGCCAGACAGCATAAGATGGTGGAGTGTAGGATGACTTTGATGGTCTGCAAGAAGAAGAGGTCAAAGATAGAGAAGAAAACCAAGTGGTGGAAGCTAAAAAAGGAGGACTGTTGTGCGGAATTTAGACAGAAGTTGAGGCAGGCTCTGGGAGGTCAGGTAGTGCTGCCCAATGACTGGGAAACTACAGCAGAAGTGATCAGAGAGACAGGGAGAAAGGTGCTGGGTGTGTCATCTGGAAAGAAAAAAGAAGATAAGGAAACTTGGTGGTGGAATGAGGAAGTTCAGGATAGTATCCAGAGGAAGAGGTTAGCCAAGAAGAAGTGGGACATGGACAGGACTGAAGAGAATAGACAGGAATACTATTCACAGCTCAGAGTGAAGAGGGAGGTGTCTAAGGCCAAGCAGAAGGCATATGACGAGTTGTACACTAGGTTAGACACTAGAGAAGGAGAGAAGGACTTGTACAGGCTAGCTAGGCAGAGGGATCGAGATGGGAAGGATGTGCAGCAAGTTAGAGTTATTAAGGATAGAGATGGAAGGGTGCTCACAAGTGAGGAGAGTGTACAGAGGAGATGGAAGGAGTACTTTAAGGAGCTGATGAATGAGGAAAATGAGAGGGAAAAAAAGAGTAGAAGGGGTGAACTCTGTGGAACAGAAAGTAGATAAGATTAGAAAGGATGAAGTCAGGAAGGCTTTGAAGAGGATGAAAAGTGGAAAGGCAGTTGGTCCTGACGACATCCTGGTGGAGGTCTGGAAGTGTCTGGGAGAGGCAGCAGTGGAATTTTTAACTAGTTTGTTTAACAGGGTTTTAGAGAGTGAGAGGATGCCTGAGGAATGGAGAAGAAGTGTGCTAGTGCTGATCTTTAAGAATAAGGGTGACATGCAGAGTTGCAGCAACTATAGGGGGATAAAGTTGATGAGCCATACAATGAAGCTATGGGAAAGAGTAGTGGAAGCTAGGTTAAGGAAGGTAGTGGAAATTTGTGAGCAGCAGTATGGCTTCATGCCCAGAAAGAGCACAACAGATGCAATTTTTGCTCTGAGGATTTTGATGGAGAAGTATAGGGATGGCCAGAGGGAGTTGCACTGTGTGTCTGTAGACTTGGAGAAAGCGTATGACAGGGTGCCAAGAGAAGAACTGTGGTACTGTATGAGGAAGTCAGGAGTAGCAGAGACGTATGTCAGAGTGGTGCAGGACATGTATGAGAGGAGCAGGACAGTGGTGAGGTGTGCTGTAGGTCAGACAGAGGAGTTCAAAGTGGAGGTGGGACTGCATCAGGGATCGGCTCTGAGCCCCTTCCTGTTTGCTATAGTGATGGACCAGTTGTCAGAGGAGGTCAGACAGGAGTCTCCTTGGACAATGATGTTTGATAACATTGTGATCTGTAGTGAGAGCAGGGAGCAGGTGGAGGAAAACCTGGAGAGGTGGAGGTTTGTGCTGGAGAGAAGAGGAATGAAAGTCAGTTGTAGTAAGACTGAGTACATGTGTGTGAATGAGAGGGAGGGAAGTGGAACAGTAAGATTACAGGGTGAAGAGGTGAAGAAGGTACAGGAGTTTAAGTACTTGGGGTCAACAGTGGAGAAAGGTGTCAGGAGTTCTGTGTGATAGGAAAATATCAGCAAGAATCAAGGGGAAGGTGTGCAGGACAGTGGTGAGGCCGGTCATGCTTTATGGTTTAGAGACATGGTCACTGAGGAAGAGACAGGAGTCAGAGCTAGAGATAGCAGAGCTGAAGATGTTAAAGTTCTCTTTGGGAGTGACAAGGTTGGACACGATTAGGAACGAGTACATCAGAGGGACAGCTCATGTTGGACGTTTGGGGGACAAAGTTAGGGAGGCCAGATTAAGATGGTTTGGACATGTTCAGAGGAGGGAGAGTGAGTATATTGGTAGGAGAATGTTGGACATGGGGCTGCCAGGCAGGAGGCAAAGAGGAAGGCCAAAGAGGAGGCATATGGATGGAATAAATGAGGATATGAAGCTAGTGGGTACAAGTGTTGAGGATGCAGATGATCGGGATAGGTGGAGAGAGATGATTCGCTGTGGCGACCCCTGAAGGGAAAAGCCAAAAAAAGAAGAAGAAGAAGAAGACGACTGGAATACCTCAAGTCCTAATTGGCTCTAAGGCGAGGCTAATCGAGCTTATTCTGCACAAAACATTTATAAGGTTATGATAAATTAATGAAAACTGATGGCTAGTTGTGATTTTAGATGTGAGGACTAAAATCTAAATCAATCGATAATTCAAAATTTAAACTATTATCAATAAGCCATGCATTATATCGTGAGGTCATATCAGTGGCGTAATAAGAATGACGTGATGAAGGAAATATATTGAACAAACTTGTGCAATATATTTCTTTCATCATGTCATTCTTATTATTAAGTGTTTCCTCTGAATACAAAATTGTATGCGCTTTTCGTTCAAACTACAGTCTGGGCTAGAAAGAAATCAGCCCGAGCCTTGTTTCTCCAAACTGTTCTGTGTTTTTTCTTCCCACAATTGGTGCCTGATTAACAGCAAATAATCTGAGGTTTATGCCAAAAATCTTTGCGGGTGAAAGACAGGGTGACTTAGCTTCTGCTTGAACATTTCTACCAGCTGTCCCTGTTCATGACAGCATCTCCAGATCCACAGAAAACAAGTGTGAAATGCCAGTAAACATGGCACAAATGTGAACACAGCGATAAAGGCAGCCACACACAGCAGGAGGAGAAGCTCTTGTAGAGTCGTGGAGAGGAATCTTAATGAAGTAATTCCCTTAAGTTTCATACCGAGAGGAAACAAAGATTCAGATTATTCGGCATTTCGGCAAAGCATAAGGGAGAAAACTTTTTACCTTTAGAGCTCCTTAAAAATAACTTATGTCTTTTTATTATTTAATTTTTTTAGCAAAAATTTAAAGCTATAAAAATTTCACACTTTGTTCTGTTCATTCAAACCATTTTGGCGACGTACAACAGAACATGTATCCAAAACCAGCTCCAGAGTCGACTCTGTCAACAACATCCCCAAATTAATTGCTCCTTCACTTCATTACATTGCCAGTTCTAGCAATTTTGGAAGGAGAATAGTGTTAAAAATAGGATTATTAACCACACAGGATGGAGTGGAAATGGATCTGGAGATCAGAAAATGCTTAGTAGAGTGTCTTGAGGAAACAAAACGAAACCGCAGAACAATTTATAGATGAGGAATACCATGAAACAAAATAAAGAAGACAAAAAAATTGATTTATACTGGACCATTGTGATATTTAGTACATTAGGTTTCACAGACGTATTAAACAGACGGTTCTTCTTTATCCAAAGTAACAAAAATCTATAAAAAAATGGTACTTGTAAAACATTCATTCATTGTCTACCGCTTATCCAAACTATTCTCGGGTCACGGGGAGCCTGTGCCTATCTCAGGCATCATTGGGCATCAAGGCAGGATACACCCTGGACGGAGTGCCAACCCATCACAGGGTACACACACACACACACACACACACACACACACACACTACAGACAATTTAGAGATGCCGATCAACCTACCATGCATGTCTTTGGATTGGGGGAGGAAACCGGAGTACCCGGAGGAAACCCCCGAGGCACGGGGAGAACATGCAAACTCCACACACACACACACACACACACACACACACACACACACACACACACACACACACACACACACTCTCATTCACTCACTCAATCACACACTACAGACAATTTAGAGATGCCGATCAACCTACCATGCATGTCTTTGGATTGGGGGAGGAAACCGGAGTACCCGGAGGAAACCCCCGAGGCACGGGGAGAACATGCAAACTCCACACACACACACACACGGCGGAGGCGGAAATCGAACCCCCAACCCTGGAGGTGTGAGGCAAACGTGCTAACCACTAAGCCACCATGCCCCCACTTGTAAAACATTTTAAAGATATTAAAAATTGCATCTTCCTTTATGACTGTGAACCACATGCTATAATAACATGCAGCTTTGGCTTTATAACAGCTTCCAATCTCTTACATCCATGAATATTGATGAACAAAATTTTTCCAAAACTGTAGTGTAAGGAGAAAATCATTCCACTTTAAATAGTTTTTGGTATGCATAATCACTTAAAATGTCTATTAGCTGCTGTTGTTGTTCTTTCACCCACTCCCTGTTCGGAGTCACCACAACGGATTATTTGGTCTGCATGCTTTAATTTTTCACAGGTTTCACGCAGGATGCTTTTCCTAACGCAACCCTCTCATTTTATCCAGGCTTGGGACAAGCACTGAGAGTTAACTCTTTAGTAAGCTGGGTTAGCTCCCTGCCCTGGAATCGAAACAGGGCAATGGCAATGTGCACAGGATGAGCACCAGGAGGCTTAAAATGTCTATTAGCTGTAACTTTCAGTAATACTGTTTCTAAAGGCCTCAGCATTCTTAACATGTAGATGATGTATCTGAACTTTGCTTGTTTTTGCTCACTCATTTGCTTTTGTTTGCTAGTTTGTTTTTGCTCATTAGTCACCAATTATTCATGACTCATTTTTATTGCCAGTTACGTCTCATGTACAACTTTCAGAAATATCTAAAAGCCTCAAGCATTCTTAATGTGAAAGTGATGTCTGTGACCATTGCTCAAACATTACGAAATTACGACAACAAGCATAATTACGATAACAAGCATAACAACCTTGCATGCATGCAGTTGTTTCATTTTATCTGTCATGTATAAATGGTTCAATCACAGTTCTTTACACATGGCATATTCCTAATCGGAGTTGATGGAATTTTGCCCTAATTATATCATGAAATAGATAGATAGATAGATAGATAGATAGATAGATAGATAGATAGATAGATAGATAGATAGATAGATAGATAGATAGATAGATAGATAGATAGATAGATAGATAGATAGATAGATAGATAGATAGATAGATAGATAGATAGATAGATAGAATTCTGTGGAAGCCAGTTGAACATCATTTGTAAGATTTGTTGTATTAATGTAACTATCAGGCAGAGATGCTTAGGCAGATGCAAATGCAGGTAAGGAAGATTTAACGAGCACACAAACAACAAATCCGATTAACAAACAATACACAAAGAGCTAGACAAGAACTTGAAAAACGAGGAATAGTCGTGGGTCAAAACAATAAATCAAATAAAGGCTTAGAAACATCAAAAGTAACAACCAGACGTATGTTTCACGGGGAACTGAGTGAAACAATGTCCTTTTGTGCTGTAGCTGTGAGTACAGGTGATTGGGACCAGGTGCGAGTAAATAGTATGACGGTGAGTGTGAACAGGAAGTGTGTGTGTTTTGGATGTGTGTAAGTCCATACCGGCCATCTTTGTAGACCGTGGATTGTTCGTGGATCGTGATGTGGTGCTTATGGATTGCTGAGATGCATGCCGTTGCCGTGACAACAATAAATAGGCTGTATTAGTTGGCTGACAAGCTTAATGACAGATCCATGTCAACATGATCTCATGGGAAGTGTGGAGAACACACTTTGTTTGGAAATAGTTCTATTTAAAAAAAAAAAAAAGACTGTAAGACTTGGAACCTTCTTTGTTATATGTTTCAACTTGAAACCTTTAGGGCACTGGCCAACAAATTGAAGAAGCATTCGAGGTGTTAAATACAACTAAATTAGACAAATGAGATCTTTTTCATGTGTGTGTGTGTGTATGTGTGTGTAAGAGAGAGAGAGAGAGAGAGAGAGAGAGAGAGAGAGAGAGAGAGAGAGAGAGAGAGAAAGGGACAGCTGGAAAAACTCCGCATGAGGAGCATTAAAAAACTCCCTGAGTATTTCCTTGATGAAAAATGCCTTTTGTTTGCCTTGAGTTCGTGTCACATGACGAGTCCACAGGTGATTCTGAGAGATATTCTGGATGCATCCAAAGACATGTCTTTTGCCCTCACTTTTCCAGCTGCATCTGGGACTGATATGCTCACCTGGCAAGAGGTACGATACATAATCCTAAATGATGAGGAGAGAATTCTGGCAGATGCTGAAGAATTCCATATCTCAGGTATACACTAGTCCTCTGCTTGGCCTCACACTCTCCCTCCATCTGGTTCATGCTCTGGTTTGTTTCCGTTTTTCATTTATATCTAGGGATGCATATGCGATATTCTTTTCAGACCAAGTAGGAGCTTGTTTTGTTTATATCCTTCGAATACGTTACTGATACCAAAATGAACGACCTGTTTTTATTAATCAGTCAGGGGCATCAGGGTAGTTTTTATTTACCTCTGTTTATGTTGCTTTAATGAGATTTATCAGGTTACCTGCATTGTAGGAAGATGCTGTTGATTCTCCTCTTGATATTTACACAAAACACACTTTGTAGTCTGCCTGGCTTTGATTATTTCAGGAAATACATCCAGATCTATGTCATTTCATGTCATCTGTTCATTAGAGGAGCGCACAAGGCTTATGTCACATTATTGTATAGTCCAGGTATTGAGGTATCTTTTATCTAAATTGTTTTATCTAAATCGTTTTCCGTTACAATCTTGTGTTTGGTGACAGCATGAGGCACTCGCTAAAGTTCAGCGATCTGGTTCATCCCTGTACCATCAGCTGCCTCTGCTTAAGAAGATTTGGAGGTTGACTGTGAAGTTCCAGACCATCAAGGACGTGACTAATTGACTAAAACTCTTCAACATGATTAAATGTGTGGGTGTGAAATATCACTTGCTTATCTGTGACTACCAGCTGACAAGGAAAATTTGAAGGATCTGGTTTTGGCCCGGCTTCAGAGCCAGGAGTCATAGAACGGATGATGGCATTAATAACGGAAAGCCTTTGTTCTGTTTCTTTTCTATATGCGACTTGGCTATTGTTTTATTTATAATGCATCAATTTGTGGGGGTTTTATGGGCAAATGAGATGAGTGATCACTTTTTTACTGCTGTGGTCATTTTTTAACCAGTGTGTCTTCATGGAAAATTGAAGACTTTTCAGCACCTCAGCATGATAATAAACTAAAAATAATCATGAGCTCAGTGTTGCTTTTAAAGGCTTTGCTGGCTGTTTGATCATGTAAAGGAAAGTCTCTAATTTCTATCTATCCATCCATCCATCCATCCATCTGTCTATCTATCTGGCCAAAAGTTTGTGGACACCTGACCATAACACTCTAATGTGTTTTTCTAAACCTACTCTTCTGTGAAGGCTTTCCACTAGATGCTGAAGTGTGACTGTGGGGATTTGTGTTTACTGAGCCCCAAGAGCAGTAGTGAGATCAGACTGTGCAGTCAGTGTTCCAGTTCATCCCAAAGGTGTTCAGTGGGGTTGGGTCAGAGTCAGGGTTCTGTGCAGGACACACAAGTTCTTCCATTTCAACCTTAACCTCTACACCAGTGGTCCTCAACCTTTTTTTTCAGCGGGCCGCACTATGCCCAAGTTGGCCACACTATGGGCCGCATATCATTTACATATGACGTCACCAATGCAAACTAACCGGATATTTTAAATCTGCCAGAGCGTGCGCTTGTAATTGTGTGCGTGAATTGCGTAATTGCTTCAGTTCATAGTTGCGTCAGTACTGCGCATGTCTGAAAACAGTACATGATCACCAAAATTGTTGTAATATTTATAATTTAATAAAAATGTATGAATGAATGAATGAATTTTTTTTTTACGTGGACAGCATTGTGGGCCGCATTTCCATTTGTAACGGGCCGTGGGTTGAGAACCACTGCTCTACACCATGTCTTCATGGAGCTCACTTGTGCCCACAGCCATTGTCATGCTGGGACAAGTTTGGGTTTCTTAGTTCCAGTGAAGAGAAATTATAACAACAACAGTGTACAAAGACATTCTAGACATTTATTTTATTTCCAGGTTTGTGGCAAGTGTATGGGAAAGAAGTATATATATATGGATGTGATAGTCAGGGGTGCACATAGTTCACATGTTCATAGAATGAACCTATCTATTAGAGATGTAATACAATGGCATTTTCTCTATCTGTTCAGTGATTTAAATATTTGCATCTACATACAGCTGTATACCCCAGACACACTGGTAGATACTGGAGAAAATACCCAGTGGAAGCAATGAGGAAGTGGTAGCTCAGTGGTTAAGGCTGATTGGAATGTTGTGAGTTCAAACCCCAGGTCCACCAAGTCACAACCGCTGGGCCCCTGAACAAGACCCTTAACCCTCAACTGCTCAGTTGTATGAAAAAATTAGATAAAATGTAAGTCACTCTGGATAAGGGTGTCTGCCAAATGTAAGTGCCACAAGGCTCTAGGTTGTTGACCAGAAGATCAGGGTTCAAGCCCTAGCACCGCAAAGCTGCCACTTTTGGGCCCTTGAGCAAGGCCCCCAACCTCCCCCTGCATCATGGCTGACCCTGCGCTTCGACCCCAACTCTCCAAAAATGGGATATGAGAAGAAAGAGTTTATTTTGTTTGCACTTGCAGATGATATTTTCTTCAAATTTAGCCAGTACTATTTCCCAAAACAGAAACGAACTACTCATTTAAACCACTGTGAGCCCGACCACGCAGATACAAAAGAATAAAGGAAGGTAACTGTATCTGTCTGTCTGTGACTGTTGGCTCTAGCTCTCACACTGGCTCTTCCTCATACACTTTCATGACTCATCTACACTTGCACTCACAATAAAAGCAAAGGAAACACGACTGGCCACAGGAGGTGTTTTCTCTGGTCGTGTCTCTCTGCCAAGCTCAATATTAGCCTGGCCGACGCGATCATGTGCAGCGGGACGACTGCTGTAGTGCACAAGCCACCAGCCTGCTTTAAACGAGACAACACCCACATGCACACTTCCTCCCTATTGCTCTGTTTTTGGATTGTCTGAATGGGCTACGTTTCATGGCCTAGTGGTCAGCTGTTTGCCGGAGAGATACATGTGGTTTGGGAATAAAAAAAGGAAAAGGATAAATAGCAGAAGGCATATTAGTCTGATTTTGTTTGCTAGCCCACTACTTTGCTTTCCTACATTAGTTTTTCAGTCACTAGTTTGCTTTGTCTCATTAGCTTGCTTGCTAGTTATCTAAATTGCTTCACTCACTAGCATGCTTGCTAGTTTTCTTTTGTTTGCTTCTTTGTTTTCTCTCAATATTTTATATATTATTACTACTTTACCTTCTCTTGCTACTTTATTTTTTCTTACTAGTTTGCTTGCTTACTTTCACTCACTAGCTTGTTTGCTAGTGTGCTTTTGTTTGCTAGTTTGTTTTTTTTAGTTTGCATCTTTGCCATCTTTCACTACTTAGAGTTTGTTTGCTAGCTTGTTTTTGCTCAATAATCTGCTTGTTTGCTAGTTTGCTTTTGTGTGTTAATTTATTTGTGTTTGTTTCTTTGTTTTCATTCACTACTTGGCTTTTGCTTGCTAGCTTGTTCCTGCTCACTAATTTGCTTGTTTGCTAGTTTGTTCTTGATTACTAGTTTACTTTTGTTTGATTCTTTAACTTCTCTTACCATTTGGCATTTGTTTGCTAGCTTATTTTTTCTCACTAATTAGCTTGTTTCGTTGCCTTCTCTCGCTACTTTATATTTGTTTGCTGTTTTTTATTTTTGTTTAACATTTTTATTGCCAGGTTTTGCCAAGTGCATGTTCTGTACATCTACTGGGCAATTTACAAATACGCAAAAACATTGATGGTATGAATAATTACACATTGTTACACATGGACTGTGGACAATTTTAAATTGTAACTCATCTAAATAAACTGTAGCGTGATGAATTGGCCCATCGTGGTGAGCGTCTAATGCTATATAATAAGTCAGATACTCTTTGGGCCATTTAACAATCAATTTGCAAACCAAACATGATCCGCAAAACTGAGCTACAAACGGGGATTTCAGTTCTCGACGAACCTGAAGTGAACTCATTTTTTTCATCATAGCGATCTATTAAAAAATGAGGCACATTACAGGATTACAGTGTCTCAGAATATAATATCGTGAATACTTAAAGCAGATGGTCGCCATTTATTTGTCATTTATTTTCCAAATGTTCCCAGTGAAAGTTAAGAACCCTGTCATTGTACAAGACAAAAAGGTTAAGTTTGTCTAGATTCCTGTTTTTCTTTTTGTAGGTTTCATCCATCTTTCTTCTATAAGTCATTATTAAGAAACATGATTCATTATTAAAATCTGGTTATGTTCATTTTATTTGTTTTATTATCATAGTGGATATTATTGAGAGGTGCAACCTTCTGCATCCTGAGCTTTAAAATGTCATGTAATGATTTTTTTTACAGAGACTATAAATATTGCTACACTACAGGTCATGATGGTCTATTGGACTAAATTTCTATTTATTCATTTGAAAGAAGACACACAAGTGAGGCAGAGTCCAGTCCAGGCACTGAGAAATAAAATGTTTATGAATCATGATTCTTTTTTTATATTGTTTTTTTATGTTAATCAACTAGAAAAGCTTTTTATGTTAAACAACTGCTAGTTTGCTTTCTCTGCCTAGTTTGTTAGTTTGCTTTTCCTCACTAGATTGCTTTCTTTAATTTTGCTTTTGTTTGATAGTTTGATTTTCATCAGTAATTTGCTTCTTTGTTAGCTTGTTTTTGCCCACTAATTTTCTTGCTAGTTTGCTTTTGTTTTCTCTCACCACTTAGTTTTTTAGTTTGCTTTCCTTCACTAGATTTTTTCAGTACTTTTGCTTCTGTTTGATAGTTTGATTTTCCTCACTAATTTGTTAGCTTGCTAGTTTTGTTTGTTTCTTTGTTTTCTCTCATCACTTAGTTTACTAGATTGCTTTCTTTCACTACTTTGCTTTTAATGACTAACTAGTTGGCTAGTTGCTAGTTTTCTTTTGTACATTAGTTCCTTTTTCTAGCCATTTTTTCCCTTGTTCATGTGCATTATCTATCGTGCTAGTTTGCTTATGTTCATTGGTTTCCTTTCACTGACTAGATTGATGTTTCTCTTGTATTTACTCATTTGTGCTTTCTCACTAGTTTATTTCTTCATGCTCATTTGCTTTGCTTTTGCTTCCTTTCACTGACTAGTTGGCTACATTGCTAGTTTTTTTTTTTTTTTACTAATGTGCATTCTCTCACTAGTTTACTTTTCTTTGCTGATTTGCTTTCTCTGAATAATTAGCTTTCTCTTGCTAATTTTCCTTTGCTTGCTTTCTTTGACTAGCTAGCTAGAATGCTTTTTAAGTATTTTCTTCTGACTTTTTCTTCTATTCTTTAGTTTGGGCTCTCACTCATTTATTTTTTCTAACCCTAACTTAACCCTAAATCTAGTTTGCTTTCTTGTTGACGTTTCCTTTTACTTTCTGCTCTGAGTAATTTACTAGTTTGCCTTCACCATCTATTTCACCACATTTGTAGTATCTCACTAGTTTACTTTTAATTGGTTTTCCTGGTTTGCTGTCTCTAAATATTTTGATTGTAAATCTTTTTCTTGCTAGTTTAATTTTGTTTGCTTTATTTGATTAGTTGACTAGAATTCTAGTTTTTATTTATCCAATGGTTTGCTCACTCACTAGTTTACTTTTTATAACCCTAACCCTAGTTTTCATTTTCTGACTAGTTTCCTTTTACTGACTGTTGCTTTTCTTTGCTAGTTTGCTTTTGGTCTTTAGGTTGCCATCCTAGAGATATATAGTACTGCTGTGGATGGAACCACTTGGAGACAATGGCATCGGGTTTGGTCGGTTTTGCGCTTGGGTCTCCATCATTAAACATTTAATGGTAAATCTATAAATCTGTAATGAATTCAGAAATTATGCTGATTTGTATGTTGATCAAAAGCACCTGGTTACACAACTCCACTTGACTATATACAGTTGTAGAAAGGAAATGATTTATAATCTCATACATAACCTCACCCATGAGGTCTGGTTCCTATTTATATTTAAATATAAATTTAATTTTAAACTTTGTAATTTATTCTGAATTTTTATATTTCCGTAAAGCTGCTTTGAGACAATGTCCATTTTTAAAAGTGCTGTAAATAAAATTGAAGTTTTTTTTATACACAACAAAGTAAGTGGTCAATAGACAATTTATAAATATGCAGTAAAAATGAGAAATACTGTACATAAAGTAAAAAGGATGAATAATATTTGAGGGAAATATCATGAAGTAAATGTGTAAAAGAATATTGAATGTATAAATATGAGCACGATTTTTCTTTACATGATTCAACACATCATGTTGACTGTAAAATATTGCAATACAGTCTCACCTCCATAAAATCACCTGTAGTCGCTGTTATTACTCTCATTTTTATTCAGAGAGTTTCTTAATAGTTTCTGAAAATAAGCATATGTTCAGCATTAATACAGCCTTGCCGTTTGGAGAGTTTGCATCCTCACGTTTTCCCCCTTTGTTTTTCTCAGCTCAAATCTATATTAATGAACAGGCCCTCGCGATGGGACTTCCCATTTAGAGACTGACACTGAGATGAATGAGGCAGCGAGCCGACTACAGGCGTTTGTCATAGACAAACGAGAGCGCGGACCACCAATGAGCTCACGACAGACATGCTGAGCCGTCGCTCGCTCATTTGTCTCACTGCTTGAGTACATCGATGAGATTGATATGCACACACAGTAAGTCAAAGAGCAGACAAGTCCCACAGAGAGGCAGAAAGAGAATGAGATACTCATTGTTTTTTGCATCTGAATAAGTAAAAGGGGTTTGTGAGAATTCATAATAACATTTAGATGAACTGTAGACTAGAGAGCGACCCAGAAGAACACTTTATAGCTATTTAACATCGTATAAGTTCAGAGATCAGACACTTGGCAGCTTTTTAATGGAAAAATCCAGAAAAAGCTTCCACTGATAAGACAGCAACAATGCTAATCTACATTTTCTGTTTTTTTTGTTTTGTTTTGTTTACTAGTTTGCTTTCCTTGATTTGCTTAGTTCTTCTCATCCGCTCAGTTGCTTTTGCTCTCTAATTTGTCTTTCCTGACTAGTTTGCTTTTGTTTGCTAATTTGTTTTTACTCATCCAGTTTGCATTTTCTCAAAAGATTGGTTTTGTCTGCTAGTTTGCTTTGTTTGCTAGTTTACTTGACCTATTTTATTTGTTTCCTAATAACTTGCTTTTGTCTGCAAATTTGCTTTTGTTTGCTAATTTTTTTTTTCTTTCACCCAGTAGTTTGCTTTCTCTTACTAACTTGCTTTCATTTACTAGTTTGCTTTTGTCTGCTTGTTTTCTGTTGCCCACTAATTTGCTTTCTCTCAGTAACATGCTTTCAATGACCATTGTGCTTTTGTCTGCTTTTTTTTTTTTTTTCTCGCTGAAGTTTGCTTTTCTTCATTGGTTTGCTTTTGTCTGCTTGTTTTCTTTCACAAACCAGTTTGCCTTTGTTCACTGTTTTTTTTGTTTTGCTTTTGTCTGCTTGTTTTCTTTTGTTCAATAGTTTTCTTTTGTTCACCAGTCTGCTTTAGCTTGCTCAAGAACTTGAACATTTAGTTTAAGCATGCTCAGTAAACTGCACACCAATAATTGTGGTTCAGATAAATGTGGTCCAGAAAAAAAACCCTACAATTATTTTTACATTCTCTTTTTAAATTATATGAATTTCAGATTGTATTTATAATAGCTTTTATAAATCTTATTATATCTTATGTTCTAAGTTTCAGATTAGTGGTATTTTTAATAAAAACATTGAGAAAAAGACTCCCCTGGTACTCTCTTGTGCTCTTTGGTTACATACCTGGCTGTCCAGCTATTCTTTCACCCGCCATGAGAAACAAATTAAAGCCCCATAATTCCAGATTTGAACATGCCATCGCTCTCCATATTTCAGTGACTGTAGCGAGTGGAAAGGATTGAGGCTCCTTTCACCACCACAGAAGCGTATACAGCCTACACGTGGCATGTACTAGAGAGATGGTTTTACTTAAGTGCTGTGACTAATCCATGAATGTTGCGGATGAATAATATCCATATTTTTCATTTATTTCTTGATATGCTTCTTTTTTTCAGCTGAATTGGTTATGGTTTGTATCGACTGGCAGCGTGTGGCATGTGGTATGTCAGTTTGTGGTGCACTTTGAGATGGCATGCAAAGTTAAGAACATGTGCTCACTGGTGGTAAAGCATGCAGACAGAGGAACTTGTGTACCATTAAACTTGGACTCTGGAATCAATATGCAATTCTCTTGCTGCTCATGTGCAAAATCACCAGTCGATAGAGTTCTTAAGACAGCTCTGCTTCGGTCGTGGAACAAAATTGATTGGTAAACAACCCATTTTTTATTTAGTTATTTATTTTAATACTAACATATCATTGCATTGTGTGTTAATATCTGATACATTTGTATCAGATATTTGTGGGCTAAAATCAAGCTACATATCCAAAAAGTCATAATCTAACATCGTATTTTTCTAAATTAATTTATTTTTCAATCTAACTCTTTATAAACTAATGCTAGCAATTAAAAAATCATATTGTTCAGACTCCAGTTGTATGCGATGCCTGCTCCTGTAATGTTAGAGTTTATCTAAGGAGGTTGTTTCTTCATTTATTCCACAATGCTGTTCTAAGATTAGATTATGGCTAATAATAAACATATTAAGAAAATCTGTTATTTAATAAATAATAAGACATTGTTAAAACCCAGGTAATTTATGACATTTAACACTGACGTTAACGATTTAACGTTTATAGAAGGAGTCTCCAGTGTAAATTTTTTGCAAACGGAAAGTGTTTTCCTGGTAAACTGTGTTTTATTAACTTTAAGTGAGAGAAAAATGATAGGCTGGTGAAGGTATTCCTGATTAAAGCTGCAATTAAGTAAGTGATAGAGTTGTGTCTTTTATTAAGAAATTAAAAGTTGTAATCCATGGCTCCAGAGTGGCACGACAGAAAAGCTCTTTTCTGTATCATCACTGGGAAAACACAGGGTTGAATTCCAAACCTTGCTAAAAAGTCAAGTGGCCATGCTGTCTGGGTTTGAGGGACGGAGTTACTCGCTTTCGATTGTCAATCACAGTGAAACTAGCTAATCATGAGCGTCTACTAATGTATGTGTAAGAGAGGAGATGGCATTTTGCCCTTGAGTATAATTTAAAACAGTTTTAAAAAGAGCAGCAGTTTAAAAAGAGACTTCATATATGTCTGAGGACACACGTGTTTGCCTTCACCCTCCCCAGTTGGTATCTGTTGAAAGATATGACAGAGCTGACTGGATTGTGGGAATTGGAAGGTGACCAAATTGGGATAAAATGGGGAAAATACCATGGAGGATTAAAATACTTGTGCTTTTATAGAAAAATAATCCACTTTAGGATGGTAACAGTAACTCCAACGTTTGGCATATGGCTGCTTCACATCACACTGTTGTTGATTATTTTTCTATAACAGCACACCCTAGTGTTTTATGTGTCCTAACCCATTTTAGCGATGACAGGTCATACGTCAGACAGCTTCCATTTCTTTTTCAGCCCTCTAGTGTAGCTCCTGTCCAAAACTAAAGAAGCAAACCTCACCAAACGTCTTGGCCAATCAACTACATTTGGGATAAAAGGGGAAGTTTGTATATTTGATTTTTCACCCAACTTTTAAATCTACAGTAAAATGTTCTCCACACAGGCCATATTTATTCCACAGCCACTCAGAAGCTCTCAGTTTCAGTTTCAGTCTGAGTAAACTGTGAACACTGGCGCGGTGTTGGGTGTAGACACTGTCATCATACATACTTACCGCATAATGTCAAGTACTCTGACGTGGTTTTGTTGGCTATATCTGGAAACAAAATAAGCCTTCGCTTGGAGAAGTATTTGAAAATGCTGATGTTACATCCCTACCAGCTGGTTTTCACTCAAGCCTCCGTGGCGCTTTGGGAGGCTTTGCTCTGAAGATGAGAAAAGTCCAGGAAAGATGAGACTGGCAATTTTTCCAGCTACTCTGACTTAGTCAGGATCTGCTGTCTTAAATCTTAAATCTTGGATACGCAAATAGCGAGGACTTTCACAGTTTTGTGAAGACTTGTTATTTCGGCCAGATTTTCCAACGAGTGCGTCTTTGTCCGATGACACTTTGATTTGAGTGGGGCTTTAAAGAGAATTGAGAATTGGAGGAAAAAATTCCTAATTCTGCCGTCTTGGCTCAGCAATGCACAAGTCCCGCCATGTTAAAAAAGAAAAGAGATGGAGCTTATGAATAATGCCTTTAGCCTTTGGCATAACTGGGACAGAATTAATCCTCTCTAGCAAATACATACCTCCCTCTGTGATTAATTTTACATCCATAATGCAATAATTAGGCCTCATAGACACAAGTCTTATGATGCATACAGCAACTAGTATGATTTAAAACTCAGGTTCAACAATTCAGATGAACTCTCTCTCTCTCTCTCTCTCTCTCTCTCGTTATATATACAGTATTTTTTTTGTGTGTTTGTGTGACAGTTTCATACATCTTCTGATTGTCTAAATCTAGCATGAAAAATGCACCATATACCTTTTGGCGAACGTTGAAAAGGCTGACTTTATTTCTCCTATCTTACAGACATATTTCAATTTTTTTTACCCACTGTGTATATTTTTTTTTCCCTCAATGCGGATTCACAATCTCTCTCTTTCCTCTCTAACTGTCAAGGAAAAAGTCATGGATAAAAAAGGATCTCTAAAAGCCATCGGTCTAGCAGATATCTCAAACATGCCCATGCTTCAGTCTCCTACATGTATGCTGATGAGTCTGGAAAAAAGATCTATCCATGTCAGGCTTAAGTATTAGAAAGAATCAAGTCAAATGAAGTGAGAAAAAGTGAACTGAAGAGACGCAAGAGGACTGCTACGATCCTCCGAGACAAAATGTCTGCGTATCGATTGTGGTCATGTGAGGTGAGAGCCAAGCAACTTATTTTAACCTATTAAAACTGGAGAAAAAGGACCTTGGATGATCGCAAGGCAAGTTCTTTGTTTTTGTATGTCATCGCATTACTGTAATAAGTACCGAAGTCACGCATGGCTGCTGTGAATATAAGAAAACCATGTGTCTCAGTGTGACATTGCCCAGTTCCTCATGTCAGTTCAGTGGGAGTCTGAAGAAAATGAATTACAAGTACATATAATGGATAAAAAGGATGGAGAAATTTATCTCGCCGTGGTTTTATCTAGTTTGACATCTGGGTTGGTGTTGTTGTGAGAAGAGTAATACTCATGGGGAATTTTTTGTAATATGCTTCTGTTTCTTGCAGTCATCAGGATAATATTTTGATAATAAATTCAAACTGCTTAGTACAACTCCTTAGATTGGGTTACTGGACGTGTGTGTACACGGCTCCTACGGTGACTAAATCTGGTAAAAGTTAGCAAGAATGGCTAACATAAATAACACCAGCTCTAACCATGTCAATCCTCTGCCTCACTGGCGAAATTTAAGCCAAGCTCCATGATTTATCAGCCAACCATCACATGACCCCATGGAATTATTGGCTGAAGTCACGGTTAAGTTGACGTCATTCCGAGCACTCATTATTGTCACTTTACTTCCAGAACAAGGCAGAACAGCACTTATTAAAAGTGAACATTGCTTGATCTTTGCCAGTGATTAGAGTCCCTGTAGAATGTGTTTAAAGCTTTTCAGCTCATTACAACTCTCTCTCAGCCACACAGTCAGAGAGACAAAAAAACAAGGCAACATTTATGGGACCGCGTCTGCTCTGAGTTGTAGTCTGTAAAAGAATTAGATACAATGAAATAAACTGAAAATTAGACTTGACAAATTCCAAATACCTTCCATGCAACTAGTAAATCAAGACCAATGGCATTTGTCGTCTGACCTAATCTGCTCTAATTAGGGCCATATTTCGGAGGATCGGTTGAGCTGCAAAAACTTTAAGTGAATAATAAATACTGAATTCAAAGCATCCACTAGAGGTGTAATGCAATAGCACTATGTATCTGTGCAGTGCTCCAAATATCTGAAATGGACTTTTTAAAAATTAAATATGAACCATACTGGGGAAGAAGGGGTGCTTAGTGGTTAGGATGTTTGCCCTGCATCTCTGGGGTTCAATTTCTGCCTCTGCCCTTGCCCTGTGTTTGTGGTTCTCCTTATGTTTTGCTTTGTGGGGGTTTCCTCCAAGTACTCCAGTTTCCTCCCTAGTCCATAGCCATGTGTTGTAGACTGACTGGTATCTTTAAACTGTCCATATGTGTGAGTATGGATGTTATTGTGCCCTGTGATAGGTTGGCACCCTGTCCAGGATGTCCCCTACCTTGTACCCCGAGTTCCCTGGGATAGACTCCCTGTGAACTCACAGGCTCCCTGTGAACCAATGTTGGATAAGTGGTTCAAAAATGCATGAACCACTGAACCTTTAGCCGACTGGAAACAAAACAATCCCAGATGCTGAAATGGCAGCATTGTCAGTTCCTTAACCTCAGCTACATCATTCCAGTTCATATTCAGACAACTAGAAGTACAAGTACAAGGCAACGAAATGCAGTTTAGCATCTAACCAGAAGTGCGATGAGCAGCAAGTGCTTTATATACAGAAGTGTAAATAAACTAATATGTGCAGACAAGTACATATGTACAGATGCAGTACTATAGAGATAAATTACAGTTGTATACAGTGTATATACAGTATTATCAACATCATATGCAGATACGCATATGTGCTATAGACATGATATACAGAATACTATGAATTATGTATAGGTAATACGATATGTACAGATAAGGGCAGATGTCCAGATAGGAGTATTATAGATACAGGTGGATATATACAATTTTCTACATGATATATCAACATGATATATAGATGTGTGTGCTATGGACATAATATACAATTGACAATATACATATGTGCAGTGAGCATATATACAGGAGGTTAGTGCCATGTGCATACAATACAAATGGAATGCACAAGTGATGTATAGGCTGAGGCTATGAACAGTTATATATAGCATGTGAATGTGTGCTAGATGCATTGCTTACGTGGACGTGACATGGTTAGATGAAGTAATACAGTCAATCAGGAGGAGGGATGAGTGTTGTGGTAAGGGAAGACAAAGGGGTTCAACGGGGGGCAGAGTTCACTAGGGAGACAGCTGTAGGAAAAAAGCTGTTCCTTAGTCTGCTGGTTTTGGATCGGAGGCTCCTGAATCGCCTTCCGATTCATAAAATTCCGAAATCATCATAAAATCTCACTGATTGACCACAAATTGGACAGAAAGATCTTATTTTATTTTTAATGGTTTTATTTTATTACTAAGTACAGATTTTTGTTATTTATAACATTTGGAAAGTAGTACATTATCTGTTATCAAGGATAGTAACATGTCTTTTCCTCAGGGTCCTGAGAAATGATGTTTTTCCCTCCTCCATGTCGTGTGAACTCTCAGTAGTTCTCGCAATACCACAGGTATGTTTATGTCAGGCTAGGGCCCTAAAGCAGAGGGATGTTCATGAAGATTATAAAACAGATTATTATAGTGACCTCAATATTATCCAAAACAACCAAAGCAGATGAATGTATTTTTTATGTGTTTTATAGAGCTAAAACAGCCTGGGTGCACACTAAGCCCAAGGAACACACAATGGTGCCACAAAATGTGTACAGGACACTGAAAACATATTATCATTAGCATTTTATGTTTACCTGGTTGTCCCTATCCCTTAGGAAAAGTCTAAATATGAAGCTAAAAAAACTGTCAAACATATTTAGAGACATTAAACATTGAATGGGCTCAAACTGACCCCAGGGTTAAAAAATACCAGCGCTATTCATTCATGAATTTGAACCTACTTAGAAGATATTATCTGTTCATTTCAAATAACGTCCATCGCATTCCAGACATCCAGCCTGATCTTCACCCAAGCCATAAACCAACCATTTTAACTTTAACTGCCTCACATATCATGGATGAACAATCCGAAAGCACCTGTTTATTGGCACTTGAGCCAATCCTTGAGTTTATATTTCTCACCTCTGTAATGACACTTTCTAAGCTGCTATGTGATCTGGGTTTTATCCTCCCCATCTCTCAGCCATGAATCATGCTTTTGTGGTTCCTATTTCCATTTCCCAAATGTTGCCCTTCACATTTTATGTGTGTCTAGTGACAAGCCAAAGAGGTAGCCAATAACGTTATATTTCAGTTATTGGTCTTGAGATTTACTACGTGTCACTTAATCTGCCTCTGTATCGAAACTTGGCCCTAAGGTATGCAACAAGTCACAAGTGTGTTGGTTGCCAATGATCCAGAAAATGCTTGTGTATGAAACACATTGTACTGCATTGTACAAATCGTGTTTTGTCTTTATAAATCAGCACTGGTGATCTGGTTCTGAAAAAAGAAACTCTGACAGCTGACACCGTCTGTAACCACAGTAACAACTTTGAATATTCTTCCATCGATCGTACAAGAGGGAATATCTCAAATGATTTTTTTTGAATGATCTTGCCATCTGAACATCTGGTTTGGGAGTTGCTGTCCACAGCAGTAACTTTAACGTTTCCAAAGGAAGTGAAATAGTGACCTTGGGACCTTCCTCCGAAGTGCTCCTTCGGTCAAGCTACATATGTGGAGAGCTTAAAACTGTGAATAACACATTAATAAAAGAAGGTGCTAAGACTTCTAGACAAATACGCAATACTTTCTCCGTCTTTCTCCATACTGTAGCCATATGAATAAAGATCCACGCCCTGATTTCTCATGTCCATGTGACCTATGCTGCAGATGTGTGTTTTTGTAAAAGCTTGGGAAACGCTGCTTAAAGTTCAGCTGTAAAAGTGAAGCTCGTTTTTGTTCACTATGTATGTAAGTATGGAACATTTGACATCATCTGTGCATCGATGCAGCTGTTTACCGAACGCCAGTCGAGCAGAATGAAGAGTAAAATCAACATAGACCACACATGTTGTCAGATGAGTAGTTTTTAAAATCCCCAAAGAACCCAAAGCTTAAAAATCCGCATTTCAGGCCGGCCTTGGCTGGCTGAGAAATTTTATTGCAACGTAGCAATTTGCTGTTGGATTAATGCTTACTTGTGAATGTCTTTCTGACAAGGAAAGCACTGCAAGTGAGTTGAGGGAAGAATAATTTGAACGTTGTGTGTTTTCCATTGACACACATGGCTAGCTTCCTTTGGCACAGATGCTTTAATAGAGATACAATATGCTGCCTGCAAGAAGACATCAAACTCAAAGAAACTGCACCAAAGCTTAACAAACATGAATATTTTATAGAGGAGTTTTTCTGTGCAGTTTGCTCAGCCATCCTTTTAAATGTCCAGATACAGTTATTGTTGGTCATAAAATGATTTATTCATGTCCTACAGCGATTAGACATTTTTAGATGGTGCTTTTTTGGGTTACAGAAAATGGCCTTATTTATTAATGGCTGTCTAACACGACCAAAATTTAATTAACTAATTGAGGTTATGCTGACCCCATTTCCTGGGGACTTGGCAGGATGTGATTTTTATTCCTTCAAAATCTATCTAATCAGATCCAGGGATGTTAACGCTGAGCTGAGGACTTCCTTTATAAGCTTTTTTTTTTTTTTTTTTAGCTTTATTAGCACATGCTGAGTTTGAGCCTGGAGGAAGTATTCCTGTTGTTTCAGCATATCTCGGCTTCCTCTGTACAGTCGTACGTGTTGAGCTGCTACATCTCAACACTAAGTACAGACAGTCTTTGTTCTTTAATGCCACCACCTGTGGGACACCAAAGAAGAATCAATCCTAAGCCTGCTTCCTATCCACTCGCTGCCTCAGCAGTCCTGTAATGGCCTCATACCTGCTATCAGAGCTGCAGAGGAAAAAGCTAATGCTGTTCGTAGCAGTGCTGCTTTGTACCCTGCAGGGGCTGATGGGAACCATGGAGAGTGATGGGAAAATGCCATAAGGTATGTTACACGTATCTCTACTTTGGTCCAGGAAGCAATACCTGGATTTTTAAGTATATCTGTTCACACTACTAAACGCTTAGAAACCCAATCTTGCACCAATAAAACGTTTTTGTGTTTTGGTAATAATGTAATAATTTTTACGTTTGTGGCAACCCTGAAACATTCTCTTACAACCTGTTAGACAGTTCTTGAACCATTTTTAAGAACATTGGAGAACCTTGTTTTCCCTCAAATGTATCTAATCTTTGGTTGGCACTCAAAGAAAAGTACAAATAGTGTCAATATGTCCATCAGCCAGGGAAAACTCTTTAAATTACTTCACAAATTTTGGCATGTTCTACTCTACTATAGGTCTGAAATCTGTATTTTCTCTTACAGGTGGAAATAATTTTGACATTTTGACCAACCCCCCCCCCCCCCCCTTTTTTTTTTTTTCCAGTTTCTGTTTTCCAAAATTCAGCCTCAGCCACATCCCATGGGTTTTCCCAGAACTCCACACAAATCATCAATGTCAAAATTCCTGTCTGCAATTTATCTGTGTGATACAGATAGAATGATTGATGGAAGCTGGCCAGAATGGTGTCCATGGTTGCTTCCCTGTCCCCTCTACTGCCTGATGCTTTTAAAGAAATGTTATTAACAGTGAAAACGCTTGCCCCTGTGAAATTCCAAATGTCACATTTAATGCTAGCTGATAATTGGCTTAATATTTCACCGGTGTCTTCCATCACTTATATTTGACAGGTAGCAAAATGGCCCCATTTATCTAATGGAAATGACTGCGACAGTATCCATGATGTTGGACACTATTAGCCGTAGAAGTCTCGCTTTCCCATCTCAGGCATGGGCCGAGCGAGGTTTATGCACCATCAATCAGTATGGGTCATTATGTATTAAGGTGTTGGGACAACAAGTGCGCCCTCTGTCCATGGGTCATTAAATCTGACATCCTGCTGTAACTGGAGGATTTACCCAGAGCGGACGCATTCCATTTTAAATAGATGCTGCTGGAGCTGATCCCATGATCACTTCCAGACCAATTTCCTGCTATTACACATTCCCTCTCTTTAAACAAGGTCTCACAGACTGGAGCGTTTTGTTTATTTGCAGCAGAAAAACCTGAAAACAGAGCTCCGCTATCAGGCCGTGAGATATTGGCTTAGCCTTTTCTCTTGCTCTCTCTGTGCTTTGCTGCAAAAACATTGCTGAGGAACAGAGGAATTTTCTGGTGAACATAGTCTCCCTTATTCACTGTGAAGTTACTGACAGCTTTATGCTGTTTAATTGAGAAAACACAGCTACAACTGTGCACAGCAGAACTTTGTGGTGAGAAACAGTAAAAAGGCCAGGGCTTCGTTTTAATTAGTACCTCTGAGCCTCGACGCAGTTGTAAAAATTCCCTCCAATATTGGAAAGTGATACTGCTAGTTTCTACCAGAGATAAGTGCTTTTCCAGTTGTCAGCTGGGTAGGAATAGTTTGAGTGATGGAAATTTAGTGTACCTGGCTCATGAACACCATCATTTGTGTGTTTAGTCTGGACAGATGTGTGTATGTTATTTATCTTTTTCTGGGCTGCTTAGACTGCTTTTGGATTGTTAGCTCACAATATATGGCATAGCGAAGAACAAAATTTTATGAGTTTTAAACGAGTTTATGGGCTGGGGGAGATCTTAGCATTAAGTCAAAAGTCCTCCATTCAATCTATCAGAAAAATTCTGACAAAGCAACATATTTTTTATGCGAATCGGGTATGAAGCAATAAAACAGTTGGTTTGAACGATTAATTGGACCAATCATATGTTGTGTGTGTGGTCCAATTTTACTTCACTTCCCCGCTCACAACTTTAGTTTCTACCTGCAGTTAGTTTCCATTTATGGACAAAAGAATTGATTGGATGGTGGACACCCAAAAGAGACAATAGTGTATTGTCATATCAGATGCTACATGGCCACAAAAGACAAAATATAAGTTATATGAGTGACATAGTTTCATAGTGTGAAACAAGCAGGGCAAAAGGAGAAGGCAGTGATGACTTGTAATGTTGCTGGGCAACACATCAGCAGATGATCTTGATGATGGATGCTGTTGGGGTGCATAAAAATTCTGCCATGCTGTTTGTATGCTGGAATTGTGACAACCAGAATGTGACAAATGTTACTTAGTGTCTCACGTTACACACTACTATCCCAACATGTTTGACAAGTGTCCTTGGGTGATAACTCATCTTTCATCTTCTAGTTATTTTTTTCCCTCCGGGCATTCTAAGGATCTTTTGAAGACATCAAAAAAAATAGAGAAGACAGGTTGAAATCAAGACTTATGGCCTATACTTTGAGAGTCGGTGAAGGACAAACAAGTAACAGGACATCTTGGTCTTCATACCAGTCTTGACATAACTGAACAGCTCCTTGGACTTGCATATGAAAAGTACCGCCTGATGCTGTTCTCCAGCCCTGCTGACAGAGCGAGCAAATCATGCCATCTTCACCGCCACATCAGAGAAGATGTTCCTAGAGCCTGGTAAATGAAAAACAGGCTTCGGGTGACTGTTGGACCAAAATAAACTGCCGCAACTCTGTGCATGTGAGTCCAGGGTGTTGGTAGGTGTGAGAAACATCAACACATCGTAATGTGTGTATCCATGACCTGAAAGTGTAGCCTAGGCATTGCGTAGACTAAATGACAAATATGTTCTCCACGCACCACTGTGGGGAGCTGTCGACTAGTTTAGTCAGGCTGTAAAGTACCCAGCTAAATTTACCTTGTTAGTCTGAAATTATTATAATACATGAAGTCAAATGCACAAGACTATGAAGTTTTACTTAGTTTGCATGAAGAGGGTAATTGTTTGAGACATGTTTTGTTAATTCCTCCTGCAGTATTCTTTTAAGCTAAATAATTACATTTTGAGCCCTTTCAGTGCCACAGATTGCACATTGCCATTCGATCCTGCTCAGCTAATTTACAGTGTTAGCTAAGTTTACAGATTCGCAGCACATGCTAGCTCAAAGAAGCCAAAAAATAATAATTTTTTGCTCACTACTGATGTTGGAGTTGAACAAAAGAAACCTCTCAGACACAGCTGCAGACATCGCATCAGCTATCCATTATTAAGTTAGAAGGAATTTCTACACCTGTCAGATTCAGAACATCAGCAACTCCACCTGAGCTGCCACTTGAGTACAATAAGTTTTCATTAGCCCTTCCTTAACCCATCCATAGTGTAATTATTTTGCACTGTTATTGATTTATTTCCCTTTATCATTAACAGTGTGGGATAATAGCTATATAATTCTATATTCATATACACTGTTTGACACAAACATTGCTGTTCCAACCAAACAGCCTAAAATAAGAATGACTAAAAGTTTTTTTAAACCATTGATCAAATAATATGTCAAAATCTTTCCGTCTTGCATACATCCACTTTTTTTTTTTTTAGCTAACCTACACCAGCCTGGCCTGATTGGCCTGTCAGCCTGGCCCTAATCATTCATGGCAGACCTGAAGCTGCCTAATGAGATCTTAACCTCGAGGGCTTGACCTTGCGTGACCGATGACTCCACCAGGCTGCTGATTGTTAGCAGGCTTGGCAATGATTAGCTAGCTGTGGTAAACAGACATTTTGGATATGAATAGCTATCCCAACACTGCTTGCTATTGATTTTATACATATTTGGACTGATTAGCATGTCTGGATTAATGTTTGTGGGAGATGTTTGTAGAACACCCTAGCCATTAAAAACAGCGAATGATTTAGCTTTTATCATTATCTTGTTGTGGTCGTTAGCTATTGTTGTAACATTGCATATGATCTGAGCTCCGGATTCTTCTGTTTCCTGTCTCTAATACATAGACTGGAGACAGACCTCCCCCTGCGTACTATAAAACAGCTCAGCATGACACATCAGACACAGGATCACCACAGACACTCCAAGCTAATTATGCTAGAAGATGGAAACACTGCCTAAATACAAGCTAATTGGAAACCATGCTAGACCAGACAGTGAGAGAATCTAACCCTTTTAACCCTGTTTGACGCTTAGATACAAAGACATGCGGCACATCGATGCTCTTCTAAATTATTTGGCCATATATGATCCTGAAGTAGACTTAAATAAAATTCACAGCACTGAATTTGTCTTTGAAGATTAGATAATAAATGATTTTTTTTGATTACTAAAACTGACTGTAAATATGAAGCCATATTTAGAAAGGACAAAGGGTAATATTAATAATCAGAGGATTTGTTGTAATATTTATTCCATTTGAATGGACAATTTGGTCAAAAAATTTTCCTGTGAGAAAATTCCATTATGTTTTTTTTTTTTGTTTTTTTTTTAATTGGCTCTCTTACTACTGTGTCCGGTTAAAACTTTTAAAAATGATCAAATTTAGTTTGGAAATGTAATCTTGGGTGTATCAGTGACATGCAGTGTTCCAGTTTAGAAATCTTTTTCAGAATCTATATAGAAAATATGCACTGATTTTATTCTATTATCAAATTCAAATTTAATTTGTCACATACACGGTCTTCCGCAATACGACCTCAAGTGAAGTGCTTTTTATGACTTGTCTGAGTCAAAATAAAAATAAAATAAAATGGAATCAGCTGTAAATGATAATAAAAATTAAATAGACTGTACAAAGTTGATAACAGATCTCTGAGTATGAGCTGATACCTGATACTCTTAGCTAAACTAAGCTTAAGCTTAAGCTCAACTAAAGCTATTTGAAATGTATTGCTGTGAGGACGACCCTTTTTGTCTTTCTTTAATAATGAAAATTATAATCCTGCCTAAACTACACTGTGTAAAAAAGAAGACAACAGCGAACATCGTGTGGTATGTCACACTAAGTGTTGCAAGAGCCAGTGTTGCAGCTTGTAAGATCCAGGTGTGAAATGAAATCAAATTAATTGCAAATTTCTTTAAGCTGTTATTATATTTAATAGAGCCCATGAGATGCTGTTTGTACATGCCTAACATGGTCCTGCAAATAAGTGAAATGCCTTCGCTGACTGTCTTATATAAACAAATGAAAAGGCCCCAGTCTTGTCTCTAAACTCCAGCTCATACTCAACGGACAGCCAGAAGCTCCACCTGTTTTCCTCAGCCTGCTGTAGAAGACTGTAAGCCCAGCTGCTGGACAAGAGGAACGCAAGGCAGTCATGTGAGAAGCATGTCGCGTGAAAGGCAAATCAAAGATGTGAGACCGGGGCCCCTCGTCTCCTCTCCGATGTGAGCTTTTAAACAGCCAGATTGTGAGACTTCCCATGGAGTCCATGCAGGAATACAGAGAGGAAGATCTGCTCTCAGTGCTTTGTTTATTTTATTTTGTCGCACATAATTAGGAGGCAGAGGGAGTTGGATTAGTTTAATTTGATGTGCAATGATGAATGTCTGGTGTTGTGTTTCATTACAATCCAATGTCTTTATCAGCTGTGCCTCCACTCCTTGGTTCTGAGAAAGAAACAGGCATAAAAACTGACCGGATTACATCGATTCAGTATCGTTAATACACATGACGTGACATTGAATCAGTAGTGACAGATGGCAGCAATGATCAACATAGCATAAAGCCTTAAGTGTGATGTCATCCTGGTGCTAACTGACTAAATATTGAGTTGAAATTCCAGATTTTTGGAGAACCCTTGAGCAACTGCACAAAAGGCCCTGATTTCCTGGCCTTCGCACTCCTAAATAAAGTTTTAAAAAATATTCATGAAAGTCTGTTATCCATCACTGCGGCTACTTTTGGCACCAGTCAGCCCCAGGAACTGATGTGGCTGTTATGAGCATAGGCATCATGCCCAGTTTACAGATGCCTGATTGATCACCATTTACTTTTTTTCTGACCCATCTCTCCTTCAGCCTGGTAGGTTTTATAGCCTGGTTATTAATACGAGGCAGGAGGTAAAGTGCCATTTCACGAGTCTTGTAAGAATGCCTCTCAGCCCATAAATCTCCTCAAATTTAGAGCTTATGAGACAGGCTATGAATGAGTTATGAAATATTTCTGCTACTTTATGTGGTGTGTGTGTGTGTTTTGCCAGTGTCGCCAAGTTAGAAAATTCTTACTTGAAATGTTCATTCTGGGAGTCCTGGAATAACACCAAAGAACAGGGACAGGTAAGATGTGTTCCAAAAATAGTAGAAAATAAATTATGGATAAAGCCTCATCTCTGTAACCTTTCTAATGATACTAGTTTTAAAATAATTTGCTGTTGTTCAAGGAAAATATAGTGATTTCTCTCATTTCTCCATCTCTGTAATAATCCTACCACAGGGTGTTTCCCAATCAGAGTGGAATCTGTGTAACACCTTTTAAGGTGGTTACAAACACTTATTTCCCCAAATAACCACAATAGGGGATAACTCAAAGCTTCTGAGATATTAACTTTGAAAGTTATGAGTTCAAATTCCAGGACTGTCTGAGATCTTTTGAGTAATAACCCGGTACACCTTCAGTTAAACTCCAGAGCTGCAAATTCTTTGTGTCCCCAGAATTTTTATGTCTAATATCCCAGTAGAGATTTGAGTAAGACCCTATGAATTATTAGCACTGCTTCAAATAAATATCTGAACTTCTCTGAGCAAGACCCAAGTCCATCTTTTGACTGAGACCCCAGGATTGGTTTCAATAAAACACCAAGGCCTGCTTTGCAGAAGATATCAGGACTTCTTGAAGTAAAACCTCAGGACTACTTTTATGTAAAACCCCAGGACTTCTTCACATAACATCTCAGGGCTGCTTTGTATAAGACCCCAGGACTATTTTCACATAAAACCTTAGGACTGCTTTGTGACCCAAGACTTCTTCGGGTAGGACCACAGGACTTCTACACATAAGTCCTCATGACTGCTTGGAGTAAAACCTCAGGAGTATTTTGTGTAAGACTCCAGTACTTCCTCATGTAAGACCACATGACTGCTTCATGTAAGACCCTAGTACTCCTTCATGTAAGACCCCAGGACTTTTCATAACTGCTTATGAGTAAGAATCCAGAAATGCTTTGAGTAAGCTAACATAAAAAACAGTCTCATCTAGACTGTAAAGGAACACTCAGAACGTCTATCTAGAACCCTATACAGAGGTCCAAATACTGTAAAACCCCTTTAGGAAATGATAGAATACTTAAATAATTCTAGAATAATTAAAGAATACTTGAGGAACCTGTTAAAAAGAGCTTGCTTTTGCTACAAGCATCGACCAAATGAATAAAATTCCACTTTTGCGACATGACAGATGAGTGATGGGAGGCACTGGAACCAATGAAATAGTACTACATTTAAATCCAGTTCTAGTATTTCCCAGAATGCCACACCATTATTTTGATGTTTTTAATGCCAAACTAATTGGCAACTATAGTAGTACTGACATATGTAGAACTACTTAAGGAGAAGGAAAAAGAACAAAGTATCTCCTGTAACATTTTTGTAAAAGTAAAGTCATGTGTGCACAGGTTGTCTGTCCCATATCATGCAAACCAAAAGAAGAGTCCTTTTTAACACAGTGGTCTGGGGGTGAACTATGATTGTGATGAGATCTGGTTACATGTCGAGCCTCCCTTGCTACTAAAACTTTAATAGGTGACAAGAGGGGGCAAACCGGCTGGTCTGTTTTTTCTTTCTGCGCCAGAGCGTCCTCTGTATGCCCCTTAGCTTGAATCTAAAGCAGTGCCGATGGTAATTTGACACCGGTGTTGTTGTTAAGGAGCGGGAGAGGGGTCTAATAGCTTGTCTCATCATCGTGGCTCCAGCATATGAGCTGCGTATGAGCTGCTCTATTAAACTTGTGTGGTCTTTAAAAGACAGTGGCAGGTGGGTGAAAGATGCCAGCAGTTAGAGAAGACATTCATGTACATCTGAACATTCTGCAGCACTGAAGGTCAGGAAGAGTTTGCTTTTGGGTCAGGGGGCTCTCAGAAGATATGCTCTCAGGTTTGAGTTGAGTTGCTTAAATTGCTTTTTTGGGTGCCCCATTAAGATTATTGAAGTTATTTGAATTTTACATTACTGAGGTTGGCAGATTCTTCTGAGAATCTTTTTTTTTAATTTTTATTAATGACTAGACCACCACTTTTAACCCTTTTTACCAGTACACTGGTTTTCCAATCCATTGACTTATCAGACCTTTTCAATCAGTATAAACAAAAGAATGATTTTATGATTTTAACATTTACTATATTTGTGTGAAAGAATATATGTACATTTTTATGAAAATATTGCCCATAGTAGGCTAGGTAAAAACAGGAAAACTACAAATCCTTAAAGCATGGGCACAACCAAACAGGCACAAATTCCATTTTTTGCTCTGGGAAAAAGAGTTAAAGACAAGCACTAGCCTTAAGCCGAAAAAACAGCCTTGTGATTATTTTAAACAAAGTGTAAAGTTTGATGTGAATAGAATAACTTTATCATTTGATTTATTGCAGTTGGAAACTTAAGATTTATTTGTCCAGCCCTAGAAAAGTGATGTTTGAGAAGCTGAGAAAATTGTGGTTTGTCTAGCTCAGTGGTGTGTGTGTGTATAGAGAGAGAATATTCCGGGATCTCCTTGTGGGGGAGGTAGTTAGTTGCTTCTCAAATTCGGACACAAGTGCCATCAGTGTCATCACCTTGTTTTGATTTCATATCATCTATCAGCAGCGCTATAGCCAGTTATTCAGACTTCTCTAGTTACAGGCCTCGATGCTCTGTATTGTTTCCATGGGAAACCAGAGGCCTGAGATTATGAGTAGTATGTGAGTCTATATATCACTGTACAAAAGATGACACTGGTCATTAGTGCTTATCTGAGAGTATCTGAGACACTGCAACCCTCTTTGGAATTGTGATATTTGAAAATAAGATAAGCACTGATTTGATGTTCAGGGTGAAAACAAAGACATAATCCAGCTATTCAGATATTAGGCCTGTGATTCAGATTTGAGGCTGTTATTTGTAATGTGTACAGCAATATTGTGACTCTTTATTGATTTATTCAAGCAACAGAAATTTTTATTCCTGAGATTTCTATGAACAGAATACATTGGGTCCAGAGTAACATTATTTACAATTAACTTGCTTCAAGTTCTTGAGGTTTGGATTAAATCCGTTCAATTCCTCTGAATGGTCAAATGAGCTAGCAGCTATAAATACTACTACAAATGATATCTTTTTAACTTAAATCTCCATAACAAATTAAAAAGTTACAGACTCCCTGACTAAAAAAGTGTTCCCAGACCCCTTGAGGCTGAGAGCCGTGTTGGCTGTGTTTAATGAAACATCACGTAAGAATTGTTTCCTCATGACAAAGTGCGAATGACAAAGTCACAGAACGGCTTAAGCAAAAATAGACTTATTTCTGAAATAATTTCTCTGATGACTTTAATTGGAAAACTACATGTTTATACCCTGCATGCCTTGTCCAGCATGTCTAGTTTTGGGAAATATTGACAGGGATCAAGGCTATTTAGAGTTAATGATGCTATTTCGGCAGTTTAACAGGCCCTCCAACTGTCCGAAAAGCCTATAGACAGGTGGCCTTTTAATTCCTGACTTGTCCGAGCTAATGTGAGACACCAGAACCCTTGTTTAAGAATGTCAATAATATAAATTTACAAGCTACTTCTTTCCCAGAAATAATGAGAGTGATTGTATTTCCCACTGAAACCCTTTAATTTCTCTTGTTTCTCAGTATGGGAAACTTATTCATTTTAAATATGTGATCAACTTTAACATTCAAAACTAAAAAGAAACCTGATTACATTCTGAAGTGTTCATGTAAAAGTCATGGAATGTTTCAGTGTAAAGGATGTAGAAGACTTACATCTGTCATGCTCTCTCCATTTTATATCCCCCTAAAGTACTTTTCATAATTCCTCTGCAATATCTAGTCTGGATCAAAGCACATTTTAACAGAGAGTGAATGCTACATGGGCTTAAGCCTCATCTGACACGCCTGTCTCTGCCCAGGCTCAGGTCCACGATGTGCTAATTCCTGACATGTGAATATCACTGCAGTCACATGTCAGAGGAATGTCCTGTCATGCCCTTCATAGGAAAGCTGCAGGTAGGAATTAATATCTGCTGAAAGAAGGGAAAGTATGCGGTAAAAAAGAAAATCAGGAATAAAGAAGCTGAAGCATGTTAGACGGTAATAGTTTATTGGTAAAAAGTTTTTTTGAACACTTTATTTTTAAAATGATAATTATAAATTGACAAATCATCTCAGCATTCTCGCTTTATGAGTCAAATTATGACATAGATTCACATGAATATTAATATGATGAAAGTTGCATGTATTCAGAGTTGGTTTACGGATGTTGTTGATTTTCTGGTCCAGATCATTAAAATAACGTGTGCGTGTTTTTTTTGTGCAGATTTAAGATCTATTTAAACAGAAGGCTGAAAGTGAATCAAAAGAAAAAGCTGCTAACTTTTTCTTCTTTCAGGATGTATCATGCTTTTATTTATTCTCTATATGAAATGACTCTGTTGATGTTATTTATTCAGTGAACAAGCAAATGGCATTCAGAGTCATTATCCATTTGAATACAGGTGAAACATTAAAACACAGATGCTGCTATTTTCAATAAAACCTCCAGAACTAATAGGAAATGGCTTCTGTTGCCAGACAGCTGCCTGCTCCCCTAGCAACAAGTGTCTCTGAAATGAACTAAGGTCATGGCCACTGGTGGGAGGTTCCTTCAGCACCTTTGTTTCCCAGCATGCACCACTAACAGCCCATGACCCTTCAAGATGGCCGCCAGGGGAGTTAAAACACTTTATATAATGAGTCAGTTGAGACACGCTGGAGTCCTGTGACTTCACTGCCGTTTGGTCTGGAGTTTTCCTGCGTCCACCGCTGAGACGGAGCTTGTGGGAAAACAAAAGCTGTCAAGACATGCCGTGTGTTTCTTTTGGGAAAAAATTCAACACCCACACACATACATCATTCTGTTATGTATTGTTTGTATTATGTTTTAATGAATAGAATCACAAATGTAACATGTTTTAATGAAAAAACCCACGAAGTCAGTATAGATTCCAACATAAAACATAAAAAAAGAACAGATTTACACCAAATACACCTACATCCATCCCACAGGGATCTGATGTAGGACCGTTTTTGTTTAATTTATTAAAGAGCTATTATGCTGAAGTGCTAGCTCAATGGTTAAGGTGTTGGATTACTAAACATAAGGTTTGTGAGTTCCCACTTAATCTGAATCCCAGAACCACCAGGCTGACAGTGTTGAGCTCTTGAACAAGGCCCTTAATCCTCAACTGTTCAGTTGTGTAAAATAGAAAAAATAAAAGTCATTCTGGATAAGGATTCTACCAAATTGTGTAATTGTAATGTAAAAGATAATATGCTACTATAGATTTTCATCTCATTATTGTTTCTGTGTTGGATCTGCTGACTGTGGGCCTACAAAGAAATTAATCTTTTTCATCAATACAGTACATATCCTTTTTCATCTGGTAAATCTGGCTTTCAAAAACTAGTAGTAGCATCTGTAAAAATAGGGCAGGCTCAATCATTATTGGAAACTAAATAAATGATTAATATTGGTGCTAAAGTTACTGTTTTTTCAAGAAATCATGACATAGCATCTAAATATGTAAGGTCTGCAAATTCCAAATCAAGTAATGTATTTGTTTGTAATCATTTTTTAATACAATAAATGGAAATCGAACTCTTTAGAGAACATGCCAGAAACTGGCTCTCATCCTAAATACAGTGGGCCAGTTGAGGATTTTTGTAAGTGCTTTTAATTAAAAGGACAACTGATGTAGACAATGCTTTCAAACAAACCTCTATTTAGCTATGAAAGCTTCCTAAAAATCCTACAATCCACTGCAAAAAAAAACAGGAAGCTTCAATGCTCACTATGTTAACTTACTGGAAATGATGTCATCTTTTCTGAAGCCTCTCAGCTTGAAAATAAAAATGGCAACTTCGTTTACAGATGTATCATTGTCGTTAGCTTTTACTTTAACATTTTTTCCTATATAGTTTGCTTGAATCTGACGGCTTTTAGGTGTTTAACGATTTAAAAAATCCACCAGAAATGTTGCAAAGATATATGAAAGAACCACCAAAGTATTTTTATAATGTACTTTCAATAATAAAAATAACGTCAGAGTATAATCATCAAAACAGATCAAGAGATCTCTCAGCATCTAGCAACAACCAATATGGCATCATGATGTCACCGCACCAGCCAATAGGAGCAGCGGATGTGTCCGGTCTAACCTTCTATGGTGTACATGATATACTGCTTCACGATTTAGGGAACTAGGGAGCTGAATGAGACGCGTCCGATTTACGTTTCAACAGCATGATACTTCAGTGGTACTCTGTAGTTCACCTGTAGGTAATCAGAGTAAGACTGGCCAGTTGACTGGTTCAACAAACAAACAAACAAACAAACAAACAAACAAACAAACAAACAAACAAATAAACAAACAACTGTTTTACATGATCTAGTTTTTGGTGCCACAACAATAGACACTTTAAAACACTAAGAGGCTCATGCCAGATCTCTGGCTGCTTCTGTAACTAATGGTCAGATCTTTTAAGTCTTAATACAAGTCTGTATTCTATTAGCTATAGTATGTGCTAGTATAAAAGAGGTATGATTACAAGCAGGAATTTCCCACATTTATTTCATTTGAATTTCCACTGGCTGAGTTAAAACAGCGACCTTTTTCAATAAAAAGACGTTTTGACTTAAACGCACGTGATTGTCTAAAGAAGCAGAATCTGTTAGTGTGATTATCATTAAATAGTGTCATGTCAGTTTTTCCAATGCAAGCCACATTCCTGGTTGTTACAGAGACAGCATAATATCGAAGTTTAGGTTGAACTTGTTGCTGTGATCGATTAGCCTAGCTCTGGTTTTCCACTGGGAACAAATGAATAGAAGACAAACTAAATATGCATTGTAATTGCTGCATGTAATAAACACTTGCACTTATGTGGTGGTGAATGTTAGCACTGAAGAGGGTTAAAAAAGACAATGAGGGATTGTTGTGAAGGAGAGCAGGTGGTCTGAGAGGTCAGAGAAAGAGCCATCATGGTCGAGTTTTTTTTTCTTCTTCCTACTCCAGAAGTTGTTAGCCTTTTGCTAACTCTCGTGTGGCTCTTTCTTCACCGAACACTCCAAATCTGTCTATTTTGGAGTGCTGTCATTATCAGTAAAGTGCTTTTAAATCCCCTCCTGCTCAACACCAGGATGCCTTCAGCATGCTAATCCCATCAGATAGCCATCCGTCTGTCTTCCGTTTTTCTCTCATGCCTGCCATGTTTTCAGCAGCTGGAAAAATATTCCTGTCGCTGCTCTCACAACAGGCCTGGTCTTTCCTTTGCATAGCAGTTTACAGTAAAATGGACCGCATTGTTTTAGATTTATATTTAGAACACATCACTTTTCCTGTATATTTAATTAGAACCTAGATATGAATACTTTTTTCCCCCTTCTTTCTCTGTAGCTTCAAGGTAATGACAACCTCGTTCTCTGTCCTCATCACATTCCATTATATATTGTTCTAAAATAAGTGTGATTTTTTTTTCCTTCATTTTTTTTTCTTTAAAGGTCACTGGTGTACACGGACAGGTGGCATTTACATCGAGGTCTCCGGGCATAAGCAACGATTCAACACCTTGAAGTTTTCATAATTGTACATTTCATAAATGTGTTCTTTTTTTGGCTTGCTCAGCATCTAATTTAGCAAAAAAAGACAACGTAATCAGTCATCGTGCTCAAACCTTTGGAGAACTGTTAGTCAAGCAGAGAGAATGTGATTAGGAAAGGTTGTGGTTCACTGAAGAGAGAGCTCTTCTGTATAGAAAAGCCAAATCAGACCTAAAGTTTGTACCAGACAAGTTATCATCCTGAAGCAGGTTTATTTTCTTCTGGAAGAGCCAGGCTTACTGGACTAGCAGATTTAGGGACACTTTTATGAGAAGTGTGTTGTTATTTTAAATCTTTTCATGAATATGTGATAAAAGATACATGATTTAATTATTTAATATCAATTCCATGTGATTTTTGCTTTCTCCCAATGTTTAAGTGTCTGTTCTTTGTATGTTTTTTTCGTTATCTATAATCTATTATCTATATGCTCTTGAGTGTGTCCTTTGACGTACACTTAAATACCAAAGTCTCTTTTTAACTTGTGTTTAGACTATTGAGTGTGTGGGTTGTCTTTGTCCTTGCAATAAACCATCTTTTATTATAACCTGGCTCTTGGTACTCATGATGAAAATACAGCATTTTTTTGGTCATCGATGGAAAGATTTACAACAGAATAATACAGATGTGTTTTGTTCAGGGATTAAATAAACTGACTTTGGTCAAAAGGTTTGTTTTTCTCTTGTGCTCTTGTGTACTTCATTTGTTCATGGGAGTAAATCTAAAGAGCTGAAAATCTTAGGGAAAAGAGTTATTACTGAACATGTTGTTGTTGTTGTTATTATTATTATTGCCTTCTGCTTTTATTATTATTGCCTTCTGCTGTTATTGCCTTCTGCTGTTGGAAGATTTTCCCTTTCTTTCTTTCTTTCTTTCTTTCTTCTTTCTTTCTTTCTTTCTTTCTTTCTTTCTTTCTTTCTTTCTTTCTTTCTTTCGGCCATTTTGAATTGTGTGTTAATATGCTGTATTTTACAAATGCATTGGAGTATTATTATGAAACTCAATAAGAGTCATTGTCTTGCTCCATCTCCAGTTTGCTCACACACTTGCTAAGTACTACATAATATCTTTTTCGTCATGCACTTAATACACTTAAAGTCTTTGAACACCGCTCACAGATATATTAATAAAGACTCTTAATAATTTAAGAGCGGGGAGCATGGTGGCTTGGTGGTTTGCACATTTGCCTCACACCTCCAGGGTTGGGGTTTGATTCCTGCCTCTGCCATGTGTGGGATGTTCTCCCTGTGCCTTGGGGGTTTCCTCTGGGTACTCTGGTTTTGTCCCTCAGTCCAAAGACATGCATTGTAGGTTGATTGGCATCTCTAAATTGTCTGTAGTGAATGAGAGTGTGTGTGTGTGTGCCCTGCGATGGTTTGGCACTCCATCTAGGGTGTATCCTGCCTTGATGCCCAATGTTGCCTGAGACCCAAGGCTCCCCGTGACCCGAGAATAGATCGGATAAGCGGTAGACAATGAATGAATAATTTAAGAGTAATAATCTTGATAGCTATATAAACAAATAAATAAACATTATTTATTTCTATGAATAAATGTTATTTATTTATTTGCTTATTTATTTATTTGAAAACACAACATCCAACAAATTCAAGTAAACATCACAGTATAATAATTCATATTTAATAAGTTTAGATTTAAAAACTTTGCCTTTTTATTTATTATTTTTTTAAATTAGTGGAATATATTTAAGTTTGTATCTTATTTAGTGTATTTTATAGTCACTGCTATGGTTGAGATGTTTATTTAGTTTGTTTGTATGTTTGTATTGTTAGGGATTTTATTGAAACATCTGAGTTAGAGTTGAACACATATTATTGTGTCATAAAACCTAAGAACCAATCGAGTTTAAGCATGAAGAAGCTTCTGTTATCGAACCGGTTTAAAGGTTTTTGACAATCTTTATAAATTCAAAAGAAGCTTATTTGTTTAATGAAGATAAACATGCATGCATGTTTTTTTCTTTTTAGATGCCACATAAACCATTCAAACTACTCATGTGAAAAAGAGGACAATCTGACCTTAAAACAAAGTTACTGTGACTTTAACAGATGGTATTTAACTATAAAACATTAATCACTGTACAAAAACATCAATAACACAACCATCCAAACTCCAAACCATAGAAGAGCTGTTTTTTATTTCTTTATCCGACTTCAGCGCGGAAGCCAGTGACTAATTCTGGGACGCTTGGAGAATTTCTGCCGATTCAGCACATTGAGTGTTTAATGAAGTGAGGAGAGAAGTGAAAACAGTGATTAAGAGAGAGCAACTTCTCCCCCGTTTTGGGCTCATGTTCTTTATTCTTCGACTAAGTGGTGCTGTGTTTATAATCCTGGAGTACTGTTCCTTTGTCCTGTGTGTTTATTGTCCAGCACTTGTCTCACACTCCTGTGTATTTGCATTTATGTGATCTTATTTGAAACTTTTGCAACATGATTCTGAAAAAATTACGTATTTTTCCAGTGTATACATGTTATATAGAGGATTATATAACCGGATATAGCCAAGGAACTTTGTCGAAAGCTTAGAAAAAATGAAGAAGGAACAGAAAAAATCTGAAGAGCTTCACGTATCATCAAATAAATCTTCAACTGGTGGTCGAACTTCTTGTAAAAACTGGAAAGAGTGTCCTTATGCTTCTGCTACATAGGGGGCAGTGTCTACAAAGACAAAGCCATGCTGAATAAAAGACACATTACTCGGTTTTACAAGGTTCTAGTAAAGAAAAAAAAATTCCTTTTCAGTTTTTAAAAAGTGTTTTGAATAGCTGTGTTCCACTTTACTTTCAATGAGTAAGGTTTTAAGAGATGATACGTTACTAACTATAGCACACTATTGTTAAACACTAAATTTGGACTCTCTCTGTGTGTGTGTGTGTGTGTGTGTAGGCAGAGCATGTTTTTTTTTGCTTCTCTTTTTGATAGTAAACAAAAAAAAGCCCCACAAATTTTAAAATGCGGTTCATTTAGCACGATTTAAATATTTTGTGTGTGTGTGTGTGTGTGTGTGTGTTTGTTTAAAGCTTTTTCATGCTCCATATGATGTAAGATATCGTTGGTGCCCGAGGTAGAACACTTCCACATTGTGGTTCAGAACAATGCGTTAATTACACTCAGCTTGTCTTTTTTCGCTCAACTGAGCAAAATCTGATCTGTAAGAAAGATACAGTCTAATCTGTTTTCGGCTTTGTCTGCTGTTTCAGGACATTAGGGAGGTTTGTAGCTTCAAGGCTGATAATGGTATCCGGGTAGAGAGGCTGCTTCACATTGCCTAGCAGACTGGATACAAATATCTAGAACTTTTAATATAATGAGGAATTAAAATATAAGGTGCTAAAACATTCCAGTGTCTGTGATGTGCTTAAGTGCGTCCTGATTATTCAGACCTCATTAAATGCTGAATAATTACTAGACTGGAGCTTATTAGACCTGGATGAATTTTACACCATAAATATAGACTAATTTAATAAACTATCAGAAGTTTCTCTGACTGTTTCACTTGTTGTGTGTGTGTGTGTGTGTGTGTGTGTGTGTGTGTGTGTGTGTGTGTGTGTGTGTGGGGTGATAAGACAGAAAGGTTCTGGCAGTCTCTCTGCAGCTCAGAAAGGAGCAAAGTCTCTGTTCCAGGACGAAAATAGCACTTAATAATGAAAGATTTATGTTGAGTAAGCTTGCAATTACATGCTGCAGTAGACAATTAGGTGCCTCCCTAACACAACTCACTGCTCATATCACTTCCCTCCTCTCCTCTCTCTCTCTCTCTCTCTCTCTCTCTCTCTCTCTCTCTCTCTCTCTCTCTCTCTCTCTCTCTATCATACACACAGACACAAATGCACACACACATAAAAGGCCCAACATACTATAATTTTAATGCTATAATTATTATAACCAATATATTTTAACACTACATTTATTATAATGAAATGGGTAATAAAAAGTAATGCATTAAGGTGTGGGCACCTGTCAGATGGATGGATGGATAGATGGTTGGTTGGATGAAGATGGATGGATGGATGAATGAATGAATGGTTGGTTGAATGAATGGTTGGTTGAAGATGGACGGATGGATGGATGAATGGTTGGTTGGATGAAGACGGATTTTTTGGATGGATGGATGGATGGATGGATGGATGGATGGATGGATGGATGGATGGATGGATGGATGGATGGAGACTAATAGATGAATGAATGGATAGATGGATGAAGACTATTGCCTGGATGGATGGATGGATAGATAAGCAAATGAATGGATGAAAAAACGAACAGTCAGATAATCCATATACAATGGTAGTTAAATGGGTATATATTTGATGATTAATTTGGGATATTTAATTGATGTCTAGAAGTACATTTGATGGGTGAACAGATGAACAGATGGATGGTCAGATAATACATATGAAGTTGTAGAAAGATGGGTGTATATTAGATGATGGAATATGAGATGAATGGATGAAGAGATAGATTGACGTTGAATAAATGAAGTGTGGGCGGTGAATGGAGAGGTGAAGGGTGGATAGATGGATGTCTGATGCATAGCTGGATGGAAAGATGGCTGTTTTAATCCAGACTAACTAAACCAAAGTGTGGTTCTGGTATAAACTCACACTTTTATGTTGATTAGTGATCACTTTGAGTGTGAGGTCTTGATCCTCACTCGCTCCCCCTTACTTGCTTCACCTCCGGTTTGGTAAGATTGATGGTAACCTGAGTAGGCCATTATGAACACTTATTACCTCTGAACCCTACCTTTCTCCCTTCCTCCCTCTGTCCATTGCAAACCTGCTATTCAGCCTGTACCTGCCTGCATGGATGACGATACAACACGTTGGATTCCCTGACAGCTCAATAGGTTGCTTATCCTCGCAGCTCTCAGCTTACAGCTGGTAATTACACACAATCATGGGGGATCAGGCCTGTCTGCACGATTGGTCCAGCCTAGCATCTGGTGTCCGATACTGCAGCCATGCTACACCTATCTCCACTAGTACTCACCAATATGGTGGCAGGAGAACTGAGGGGCTCTGTGTGTGAGAGAGACAGCAGGTGGGGCAGAAAGAGATAATGTCACCATTCAGATTCCATGTGCAGAATTGAAGACAGCTAGTTTTAGTCACTTTTGTTCTAGGATAAGATTGAAAGTGTTTTTTTTTTGCATTCAGTACAAGTTTATCATGTATCACTCTGCTGGAGATGTAGCCTTTTACATTTTTTTTTACATTTATGGCATATCCCAAATGATTTACATATATATCTCATTTATACAAATGAGCAGTTGACGGTTAAGGGCCTTGTTCAAGGGCCCAAGAGTAGCAGCTTGGCTAGTATTTAGTATTTAAACTCCTTCCATTCAGTGGTAGATCCATCATCTTAACCTACCTTAACCTTACATCCTACTTTCAAGCATCTCAGTGCTATTGCTGTTTGAGAAGCAGTCCATCTGCCAATACAGATGAAAGCTAGATGACAATTAACACGTTGTACCTCATGAAGTGTCAGCTAAGTGAGGAAAACTATAAGGTGTGATGATAAAGAACAACAATCAAAAATAGGATGGTCTGATTTGGCCTAATTTCTGTTACCACCCTGCAGCTGATTATTTTAAGCATTTTACCAGCACACCCTTCATTTCACCATGATCTCTGATTAGAAAAAAACAAAAAAACACTCCTTCAACCTGGACATTGACTGGTTTCATGAACCCTGAGTTGAAGCAAGGGAGAACATGCAAACTCCACACACACAGTGAGCGAGACTCGAGCCCAGGACGCTGGAGGTGTGAGGCGAACATGGTAACCACTAAGCGTGCCGCCTCACACAGTACATAGTCTTTATTAATATATCTGTGAGCAGTATTCAAAGACATAAAGTGTATTAAGTGCATGACGAAAAAGATATTATGTAGTACTTAGCAAGTGTGTGAGCAAACTGGAGATGGAGCAAGACAATGACTCTCATTGAGTTTCATAATGATACTCCAATGCAAGGAGTCCATTTCTAGTTACATTAATGTTGTGGAAAGTTCTAAAAAACAGTTTGTTCCTGTTATCTCTTACATTACAGCAAAGTCATCCTTTCTTTCTCATAGTGTACTGACACTGGAGACTCCTTCCATAAATGGTGAATAAACATTTCATGACAAAAGGCTTCAAAATATCAAAAAACTTTACATTCTTAAGTTCAGTATAATAATCCAGAGCCTGGGCTTTAAGAATCGGACATGGGGATCGATATCTGTAGAGGGCAACGGAGAACAATCCAAATAGATGAGACAGAATTTTTGCATAGTCAACCACAGCACATCTCTCTCGCTCTCTCTCTCTCTCGCTGTGTAGATTTGATTTGGAAATGACAGTAAAAGGAGTGAAGGGAGTGACGAACCGACCAAATCCAGGCCCTAATTACAGGAAAGGGAGTGTAATGGACACAAATATTGTCACTTCCACAACCACAGTGCATTACACCTACACACACCACACACAAGGCAGAGAGCAGCGCTGGGCAGAGCTGAGTAACCACAGCAAATGTGTGTTTAAAGATAGGCACCTAGATATCCACCAGGCAATCTGTCTGTTCTCACTGCCATCATTGTATCCCGTATGTGTGTGTAAACATGTTAATCAGAGTCAGCAGTCTGTGGTCAGGCCACTCCCTGTATCCAGGCTTCACACTCCTCAGTCATCTCATTACAGAGTGTTGAGACAACAAGCCAGACACACACACTCATGCACCACACACACCACACAGACAGCACAGAACATCACATCACATGTCCTCAGACGTCTCTGTCTCCCTGTGCGTCTCCTACACCCATCAGTTTGGCGACACAGAGTGTGTCTCCCTCCCACATCAGCTCGACATGTCGGGTATGTTTGGTAAGATTGGCCAAAAATTATCTCAGAATGATTTTAAATGAAAGGCTGGAATGTTCCGAGTGTATGTAATGGCGAACATTTGCGATCATTAAGTCGTATTTTCTCTTTGACTCTATAAAACTCGCCTGAAGTGGAGCGTTTAATGACGGTTTGTAGTCGTTTTAATGGGCTGTTTATTGCTCTGACTTTACTCTGATGTGAAATTAAATATGTTTTTGTTTTCAGTGCACTTTTCGGCACACTTCATCAGTTAGTCATCCATCTTCTTTCTCGAGATAAGTCACAAGTGTTAAATGAGGAATGACCGTGGTGGCATTTTTGGTGTAACTATCAAAAATGAAGCTTTATTTATCATAATAAAATTTTTAGAAATTAAAACTAAGAGAATTTTGACATTAAAAATGCATCTAAAAATATTTTAATACATCCTAGGCAACAATTTTTACATTTTTACAATGTACCTTTTTTCATACTTGGTGTCCAATTACTAACAGTTTATTTATTTCTTTTTCTTTTTTTTTCACAAATTGTAGTTATCCTTCAACACTGCTAACTAATTAATGATTTAATTAACATTTACTTCAATTGACATTTTTAAAATGAATTAACATTCAATCTAATCTTGTGTCACAGTGGTTTAATTAAAACGTGGTGGTCCATTTCAGTAAATTTGAAAAAATTGTTGAAAAATAAAGTAAAAAGAAATGAGAGGCCTTTCTTCTTCCCCTGATCTTCAGGAAATTCGGATGATGCAGATTTTTGTTGGCTTGTAGGACTAAAATGTCCCTTTTTATTACCTGTAATGGACAACTCTAGGAAAGGGATATTTGAGGCATGAAATGTTCAACTGATTCACACATTAATGAGCACAAAATTTATAAGTATTATTATTATTATTAGTATTTTAGTAATTATAATTTAGGTATAAAGTGTTTTTTATACTTTATACTTAAAATGTTTTCTACTTTTATTTTACATCAAATATATACAGTGGAGCCTCGGAGGCATTGGTGGCTCAGTGGTAGGTTTCTCGCCTATCATGCGGAAGGCCCGGGTTCAGTTCCCAGCCAGTGCCTCAACCGCAGCCACTGGATGCAGTGCCGGTCCCAAGCCCGGAAAAATGGGAGGGTTGCGGCAGGAAGGGCATCTGGTGTAAAACCTGTGCCAAGTTGTTGTGTGGACCAGTTGGTCAGCTGTGGCGACCCCGAACAGGGAGCAGCCGAAAGCAGCTTCTTCTATGTACAGTGGAGCCTTGACATATGAATGCCCTCCCTTATGGATTTTCACCTTAAGAACTGAAATTTTGCATCAGGATATGCATTTTTGGCATACAAACGAACTGAACCGAACACCAGCTAAGTTGTGTGTATGTCTGCGAGCCGTTTGAAATTTGATTGAGTCAGTGGAAAGCCAAACGAAGCCAACCGAAGTGAGTTTACACATTTTTTTCAGTCGGAAAGATGTTTTGAAAGAGTCAACCCATGATGCCAATGTTGCCTTTGGCATGCGTTCCAAAGCTAGGTGATTTTTCTTTTTTCTTGTTTTTGTTCACAGATTGGTGGCGTGGGTGGTCTGTTCAATTTTAGCCCAAGCTTGGTGGCATGACTTCCTGTGAGGACCCTTGACCCTTGGAAATTGGTAATATTGGTAATATTTTTTGGGTGGCTGGAACGGATTATCTGAATTTGCATTATTTCTCATGGGAAAATTTGTATCACAATACGAGTTTTTGCCTGAAGAACTCACCACCAGAACGAATTAAATTCGTATGCTGAGGTTCCACTGTATTTGTAAATATAATATTTTGAGGACTCAGTGGCTCCCGAACTCTAAACTCTAAACCGTCATCCTTTTTTAAGGATTAAAGTGTGATATGATTAAGAATTTTGAGTCATTTGTGTGTGTTAGTAAGTCATTCAAATGGTGAGTTATAAAATGTTCCAAATCTGTCACATGTTTCAGTCTGGTGTTGATTGAATCAATGTGTCCATCCACACGCTACCTGGAATTCCTCCACCCTGATCAGGCTTGGCCGGGAGTTTTTAAAGCCTTGTATATTCCTCGGTTTATTACATCATAAAGCGGGAAACCTTTAAGGTATAACTGGGACTCTGAAATTTCAGAAAGGTTTGTGATTTCAGTTCAAGCAAGCTGCATATAAAACAGGTCCAAGTGTCCTGTGAGAGCTTTAGCAGTTTAGCAGTTGAGCAGTTTGTCTCTGGTGGCATTAAGTTGTTGAAGACTTAAGCTTGGAGTAAACTTTTTACAACCTCACTGGACTTTCAAACACACATATTACAGTCCAATTTTCTGCCCACATTTCTAAATTCCTTTTATTCTCTTTTGAGAGAGCACGGTTACCGCTTTGAGACGGTCTAATGCAACGCAATGAAAATGCAGACCGGTGTGAAAACAGAAGGATTCGAGAAGGCTCGTTTGTTTCACTAGGAGAAGGGCGGATGCTCAAAGCCTGAGAAACTGGCAGTCTCGGCTGCACCTCAGAGACAGCGTTATTGTGGTGGAGCCGCTGATCTCACTGGATGGTGTGTACCGCAGATCATAATGGTCTCACAATACCACCGCATTCATGGTGGCCCACTCGTGGATCTTTAGAGCAATTTTATCTGATGTTTCACAATATCTTCGAGGACATCTGAGCAAGATTGGCCAACTAGATTCCCTCAGAACAGACAGGACACCAGGGTTCTGAAAGAGAATAAAAAATCAGTCGGTTTGCTCTGAGCAGATCCAATCATTTAATGTGCTTGTGTTCCAACGTAAACATAGAACAAAATGAGAAAATAACACTGTAAATTCTGTTCCTCTTACATAGTCCTAATGTAATAAAACATTAAATTTGAAAAGCTCTTATACTCAGAAACTGTATTTGTATTTACACACGTTTGTCTTGCTATCCTCGTGAGGACCTTCCACTGACAAAATGTGCTACACTGAAACATGACCCTAACCATAGCAACTTAAAGAAAACAAAGTTTTTCTAATGGGAACCAGTCAGATTTTCCTACAAATTATTCCTCTTCTTATGGTAGCTTAGTGGTTAAGGTGTGGACCACTGATCGGAAGCTTGTGTGTTTGAATCTTAGGTCCACCAAGCTGCCACTGCTGGGCCACTGAACAAGGCCCTTAATCCTCAATTGCTCAGTCGTATAAAAAAATGAGATAAAATGTCGCTCTGGATAAGGGCGTCTGCGAAATGTAAACTGAATGCAAAAACTGATGGCTGTTAATGGGGATGTGGTAACTATGTGGCGAAGGTGTTGGACAACTGATCGGAAGGTTGTGAGTTTAAATCCCACCAAGCTGCCACTGCTGGGCCCCTGAGCCAGGGCCTTAAAAATAAAAAGAAACTCCTTGTGACACATCATATTAAAGCAGTCATGTTTCTTTGCTCTCTACCTCCTGTTCTGTTTTTCGAGTAATAATTCTTCCATGTTTTTCTCACATGATAGACGGCTGTCATTCTTATGTTCATGAGAAAGCAGGATTTGGAGGCTTCATCAGAGTTCTCTCCAGGTGGTGTCTGATCCACTCGTGTTGTGTGCACATGAATACATCGACAAAGCTTCAGTGCTAAAAGTTTAAGCAGCTTAGCAGTTCTGAGAGTTTGAAAGTTGTGTAGTGTCAATGTGGCATTTTCTCTAATTCTGTGAGAGAAATGAAGTGCAACAACTTTAATATAATGGGTTTTTCTGTTGAGAAAATATTTAATTAAATTTGCTCCATCCATGAACTGAATTCATGTAAATGTATATCATATAATATATAGTGTGTGTAAAATAAATGGTGGTTTCTGAGAATTACATTATCATTATAATATTGTGCTAATTAGTGGCTAGAACTTTTGCCTCACATTTCCAGGTTAGGGTTTCATCTGGGTATTCTGGTGTCCACCCCCAGTCTATTCCCACCTCCACTCTCCATACTTTGAGTTTGCATGTTCTCCTTCGAGGGTTTTCTCCCCCAGTCCAAAGATATGCATGGTAGGCTGACTGGCATCTCTAGATTGTCTGTAGTGTGTGTGAGTGTGTGTGTGATTGTGCCCTGTGATGAGTAGGTACGCTGGCCAGGGTATCACCTAACTTGTGCCCCAAATCCCCTGGGATAGACTCCTGGTTCCCTGAGATCCTAAGTAGCATAAGGAGTACAGAAAATGGATGGATGGTGGATGCAATTCACAATGTGGATTCAACAACATTTGATAGTTTGAAGGTGAGACATAAATAATAAGTTTACTACAAGAACTACTTGGAACCACCAAAAAACCCATGATCAATTTTCATTCTTTGATTCTTGCAGGACACTTGCTTTAATTCGCATTACTTAATTTGAAAGATACCTGATCTATTGCATTGCTAAAACTGTGAACTGCTTGTGAAATCAACCAATAAAAAATAACCTGTGATTCATAGTTAGATAGTTGGCACAATTCACTGCCACACAATTCCAACTCATCTTCAAGCAAACGTTTTCACAAACCTCCAAATCAACCCAAACCAGTCTGTACCTTACAGGTCCCTACAGGTGGGATGCTGCATGTCATTCTTTGCTCCTTCATGATGCCTTGATTGTGGTTGTGAGACTGAAGGCTGGTTGTTTTTCCATCTTGGCAGAGGCCCATGGTGCTCCAGCAGAGAGTAATTTGCTTTGTCTCAGCTCAGCAGGACTTGTGGTGCTGCAGCTCATGGCCTTCTAAGCACTTCCACATGTGCTGGCACTGAGAATCTGATGAGGATTGATGCCAGCGCCGGGCACGCCCCACAACTTGGCCATCTAACCCAGAAGCTTAAGATCTCCAGCACCCTGTACTTTTCACAAACACCACAGCTATGTGGGCCACTTTGCTGGATCCCCTTCTTTATAGACAAGATATTACATATTTCTGTAAATCTATGGGTTCAACAAAAGCACTATAGTGTTTACCATATATGGTAATTATCATTAGCTAATTTGCACACTCATTTCTAAATTTACTGAGGCATTATTAAGGTTCCCTAGCTAATATTACATTTTACAACTGGACCGTGTCATTGCTTGAGACATGATCCACATACACATGGCATCATCTAGAATCTTACCTCACACCATTGCCATAAAACAAGGCATGAAATATTGATTTGACCCTTTGCTCTGGGCAGAGAGAATCCCAGCACTGATCTCTGTCCAACAAGAGAAGAACTAGCCCGCCTCTGTCCATACTTCCCTCCTGTCTCATAAATACTCTACGGTCAACTGCCAACAGGCAAGGGATTGAGATTTCATTTCAGCAGACTGAATGATACCCAAACTGCCAATGCTAATTCCCAGTATGGCCAAACAGACTACAACCTAAACAGTCCCACAATGCAGATGTACATATTTGGCTGTGGACCTGGACAAGCTACAGCTAAAAAAAAATGTTTGACATTGGTACCAGATTTTGGGGTAATTATGCTAATACAGTGCACATACTTCTGCATGACTCACATAGTTTTTGTTAAAGACCTATTTCTCTTTCCAGCATGGTGATTGAACTTGGTTTCAGCTTGGCTATAACATGGCACAAACAAACTCAAAGCTCAAAACAGACATAAACTCAAGCTCCAGAACCATCCCTCTCTTATGGACCGATCCAAAACTCTAAGCCCTGGTGCTTACACAGGGGTCAACCAGTTGTTCCTGCAGTCACACAGTGATACTTTGGAAGCTAGCTAATGATGCTGGATAAACAGATTACCCCCTGAAGAAATTCCACAATGTAGGACTTGGCCCCATTTGGACTTGAACAAGCTGGTGCTCCGAACTTTGACATCGGTACCAGATGTTTGGGTAATTATGCTAATAGCTAACTCTTCTAGCTAACACATAGTTTTGCATAGCTCAAAGTAGTGTTCTTAAATATCTGTTTTCTTTTTCAGTTTGGCTAAAACTGGGTATAAACAGGAACTCAAGCTGAAGAACTACCCCTTTATGAAGGCCTGATGCTTACACATCTCAATGAGTTGTTACTATGGTTACACCTGGGAAGCTAGCTAATAATGATATTCTGCTTTTAGAAGGAACTAGCTGTTGCTTAGAACTTGTAAATTGATGGATAACCCTGTACGGCTCATGCAGTGTCCTCAAAGACTTATTTCCCTTTCCAAAATGGTGCTCTTGGTGAACTTGAAGTATAAACAGCAGTATAAACAGCAACTCAACCTTCTGTAATGGTCCAGTCATAACTTATGTTACTTCTCTAGCTAGCTAATACTCAGGTGACATTTAACATAAACATTCAGACATTTTTGACACCAGTAACAGATTTGGGGTAATTATTTTGCTATTACTCATATGGCTCACAAAGAGTTTTTTGATTGGTTTGATCATGGTGTAAATGTGAATTAGAGTTCCAAAACTTGCTTACATATGATTGCATGTTACTATGGTTACATAATGATGCTTTGGGAGCTAGGTAATTACTCATGCTAGCATGATGCATGTTTTTTCTCAGGTTGTCTACGGTGGAGAGGCAGTTCAGACCAATCATAGAAATGAACTGGCTCCCCATCATCCTCTCTACTTAACTTTCTTTGTAGAAAGATGTCAAATGTAAACACTCTCATTGTGAACAACAGAAAAACTTTATATTCATGTAAACTAGCAACTCAATGTTCCACAGAAAACAATATCCACTACCTGTTTTTTTTGTTAACCACTTCTTTCATGCATACTTTGTACATGTGGAATCATGCAAGATTTTATGATCCCAATCTCCTGTTCTCTTGAACGTAATTATCATTACTCCATCATTATATACAGCTTGATTATCAACAGCGGTTCAGTACACTGGAGTGCAGAGTGGTGCAGTGGGTACATCTGTTCCGGGTCTGTCTCTCTTCTGTTTTTTCTGCCCCATTACCATTAAGACTAGGACTATCCAGCAGAGATGAGGATCTGGACAGGATCTGGGATTTACTTTACAGCTAAACAGCTTAAAAACATGCAAAGGACACGTGGCTGAGCAAAACCCATAGACCCATAGACCAGTGCTCGTCGTCGCTATTTGGAAAACAAACATAGATTTAATTTTTTAAATATGAACCATCATGGGGGCACGGTGGCTTGGTGGTTAGCACGTTTGCCTCACACATCTGCCATGTGTGTGTGGAGTTTGCATGTTCTCCCCGTGCCTCAGGGGTTTCCTCTGGGTACTCTGGTTTCCTCCCCCGGTCCAAAGACATGCATTGTAGGTTGATTGGCATCTCTAAATTGTCCGTAGTGTGTGAATGAGCGTGTGTGTGTGTGCACCCTGTGATGGGTTGTCACTCCGCCAGGGTGTATCCTGCCTTGACATCTGAGATAAGCACAGGCTCCCCGTGACCTGATAATAGATCGAATAAGTGGTAGACAATGAATGAATGAACCATCATGGCTTCTGTAGCTGGTTCACTCTTGCATTCTGTGTGGGAGCTTTTGTCCCAAATAAAGAAATTTAGGAGACAGCTGCCCTTTTTAAAAGAACATTATCCCTAAAAATGTCCCAAAAATGCACAAACCAAGAGCACCATGAACACATCAAAAATATTCCTAGAGGCATGTGTTTCAGAGGAAACTCAGAACCCAGAGGAAGCCAACACAGACATGTGGAGAACACGAGAAACTCTGAGATATAAGGCATGCCAATGTTGTATATTTTGATGCTCTATAGGGAACACATTGGCTTCACATACCTAGGGTTCAAGGACTGATTCTCATTTGCATGTTCTCCATGTGCTTCAAGGGTTTCTTCTGGGTTCCTCAGTTTTCTCGCCAGTCCAAAGTCTAAATTGTCTGTAGAGTATGATTGTGCCCTGCGCAATCTGAGCCCGGGGTTGCCACCTCGTCCATGGTGTTCTTCACCTTGTGCCCCGAGTCTCCTGGGATAGACTCCAGTCTCCTGCAACCCAGTGTAGGTATATGGCTAGATTTACTGTATATATGAAACCACTTTCTAGTATAAGTCTAAAGTATAACCCCAGCTTGCAGCTCTAATGTCCATGAAAACAGTACTGTTTGGATGTGGTAGCTTAGTGGTTAAGGTGTTGGACTACTGATTGGAAGGTTGAGAATTTGAATCCCAGGTCCACCAAACTTACCATAGCTTTACTTTACTGTTGCTGCTGTGGGCAGCCATGTTGATTTGAAGTCACAGAGTTTTCAAATTGGAAGTCCAGGTTGAGGGAGCATTTTTTTGTTTTTTCCTTGTCAGAGATCAAATCACTTCAGAGTGTGCTGGTAAAGTGTTGAAAATAATCAACACTAGGGTGGTAACAGTAATTAAGCCAAATTACACATAATTTCTTTGATTGTTGTTCTTTATCGTCACACCTTAAAGTGTTCCTTACTTAGCTGACACTTCATGAGGCAATAATTGAGCTGCTACTATTGAGCAAGGCCCTTAACCCTCAATTGCTCAGTTGTATAAAATGAGACAAACTGTAAGTGGATAAGGGCGTCTGCCAAATGCTAGAAATGTAAATGTTGATATGGAATATGCTGAGAGTGGAAAACTGACCCTGGTTTTCAAATTGGAGAAATTGTGTCAATTCACTACATGTGGTAAAGAAGTTACATATAAAAGCAGCTGGAAGTCTGTTCCCAGGTAATGGCAGGCATTGCTTGTCCATCCTCAGACAGCACTTGTGGCTCATAAAATTTGTGCTGAGCAGCCGAGTGAAGAGCGTCCCACTACATCAAATGGCATACGTCAGAAGTGCTGTTCTTGGTATGGAAATCAATAGAATTTGTGTGTTATTGACACAGTCTGCTGGCCCTGCTTCAGGGTAATGGACCTGAAAGTCTCCATCTGTCTGTTAAAAACATCTTCGTCCCTGCAGGATATCTCAGAGTAAAAGAAAAGCTTGGTGGCACCAGGAAGTCAGCGATAAACAGGTGCAGGCGAATGCAGGGTTAAGATTAGGGGCAAATGGTTTCTTCATCTATGTCACTCACTGTTTATTTATTTTTTGTTTTTTTGACTCCACAAAATGCTTCATGAAACACTATTAACTGCCTATTCTATTATTTCACAAAGATTTCTTTCTCTTTAGACAGAATCTATTTTTCTCTTTAACCTTTATACTGATCATTGCCTTTTATTTATTTATTTTTTATTTACACACATTATCTTTGTGCACTTTGGACTAGATTCAGAGTTTAATGAAGTGTTCATAGTGAGAATTTATTACCAAAAGTAGTATTCATTCTTCAGAGACTTAAATGCTGTTCAGAAGTTTGCTGAAAACATAGACATGTCTCAGATATATGCAATTTTGGTCAGTTTTCTCACATGATATTAGCTTGAGTCCTGCTCAAATGCCTGAAATATATGTTTTGGTCTGTAAATGCACTGAAAGAAACATGGCATTTAATTCCAAAAAATCCTAAAGGATTCCAGTAAGAAACTTGTAAGGAACTCTAGTTAGAATTTCTATAGTATTTTGGAAGCGTTTCTATAAGATTTGCCAAGGAATTGTTTTCAAGGAATTAAAAACTTTTAAATATCCTGTAGGAGCTTATAATGCGATCTTATGGAACTATGTAAAGTGATGTGTTTGATGAATTATCAACCATTAATAACTGATAAAAATTAAGATGTTTACAGTATTTCTTAAAATGTATATGATACAATACTAGGATCTTTAAAAACATTATTATAGTTTTAAATAAAATAAATAAAAAAAAAACATTCTTCATAACTTCAATACATTCTTCATAACTCCAAAACCTTTCCAGTAACAGGACATTATTTTTAATAAAATACATTTTTGACTATTTGCCTCACACCTCCAGGGTTGGGGGTTCGATTCCTGCCTCCGCCATGTGTGTGTGGAGTTTGCACGTTCTCCCCGTGCCTCGGGGGTTTCCTCCGGGTACTCCGGTTTCCTCCCCCAGTCCAAAGACATTCGTGGTAGGTTGATTGGCATCTCTAAATTGTCCGTAGTGTGTGATTGCATGAGTGAATGAGAGTGTGTGTGTGCCCTGCGATGGGTTGGCACTCCGTCCAGGGTGTATCCTGCCTTGATGCCCAATGATGCCTGAGATAGGCACAGGCTCCCTGTGACCCGAGAACAGTTCGGATAAGCGGTAGACAATGAATGACATTTTTGACTAGGGTGTTAAATAGATGAATGTAACATTCTTTATCAATTGATCAATAAGTTAATCAATAAATTACTAGAATTTAAAAATAAGTAAACTAACCAAATAAATTGTTCATTGAATTCAAAATTGCTTAATTAGTCCAGTTCTGAGAACTGGAATCTTGTGAAAAATACTAGCTTGGCATGGGTAGAGTCAGCGGGCATTACGAAGGTATTCCAGATTTCTGTGATCTGTGACAACGAGGAAAGGGTGTCGGGCCCCCTCTAGCCAGTGGCGCCACTCTTCCAGCGCCACCTTAAGGGACAGTAGTTCTCTGTTCCCAACGTCATAATTGACCTCAGCCGGGGTTAATTTCCAAGAGAAGAATGCACATGGATAGGCCTTTCCCAGGGTCCCATGTCTCTGGGAGAGGACAGCACCTATCCCACAGCTGGAGGAATCCACCTCTACAATAAATGGCCGATCGGGGTCAGGGTGCCGCAGGATGGGTACTGGATGGAGGTTAGCGGACTAGCGATACTGCTGTAGTTCCGGATGAACCGGCGATAGAAGTTAGCCAACCCCAGGAAACGCTATAACTCCTTCACAGTTGTCGGCTCTGGCCAATCCGTCACCGTCTTTACCTTACTGGCATCCATCTCTACCATCTTCTGCGAGATCACGCAGCCTAAGAACGTAATGGTGTCCCGATGAAATTGACACTTCTCGGCTTTTAAGAACAGTCGATGCTGCAGCAACTGGGCCAATACTGTCCTCAAATGCCTAATGTGGTTGTAATAGGGTACCGAGTAGATTAGTATATCATCAATGTATGCAATTGCATAGCGTCCGATCATGTCCCTGAGAGTCTCATTAATAAAAGACTGGAAAACTGCGGGGGCATTAGTAGGGCATGATGAGGTACACGTAGTGTCCCTTCACAGATATGTACCAAATTATAGGCACTGCGCAGGTCCAGTTTGGTAAAGATTCGGGCCTCTTGTAGCTGCTCGAGTGCTGTCAGGACCAACGGGAGTGGGCATGGATAGCGTACCTTGATCATATTAAGTCCCCTGTAATCGATGCATGGCTGCAGACCACTGTCCTTCTTTTCTACGAAGAAGAAGCCAGCAGCTAAGGCTTCCTCTATGTACTCATCCATGGCCTGGAACTCAGATAACGAGAGGGGGTACACCTTTCACTTCAGCGGCATGGCATGAAGTAGCAGGTCAATCGCAAAATCCCACAGACAGTGGGGAGGAAGCTGCGTGGCCCTTTGCTTACTGAATACTTCTCGCAGTAATGAATATTCCTGGGGAATTGGGGCCTTGTCAGAAGTCTTGGGCTCTTGATGGATGCAGAATGGGGACCAACGGGTCAACTCCCTCTTTCTCCAGTCAAATTGGGGGTCATGGCATTGGAGCCAGGGAAAACCAAGGATGAGTGGGTTCTTGGGGGATGTGATCACATAGAGTTAAATCTCTTCAAAGTGTAATATGCTAATCTGAAGGGTGAGAGGGTGGTAATGTGGGTGATGAGTCCCTCTCTGATGGGTTAGTTGTCCACAGCCGTCACTCTAAGTGGAGTCACGCGGGGTCAAGTTTGCAGGTGGAGCTCCTCCACTGGGTGGTGGTTGATCAGGTTGACGGCTGCTCCAGAATCAACTACGGCTACAAGCAGAAGAGAACCCCGATCATGGTACAGCATCACTACTAGTGATAAACAAGAATGCGAATGTCTTGTACTCACCTGGGGTTTAGAGGCTCTATCGGGACATGTGGCAAACTGATGACCTGGTCCTCCACAGTGGAAGCACAGACGTAGGTGCTCCCTGCATCGCCACTCTCCTTGGGACGTACATGCGTGCCACAACCGCATCGGTTTGCCCTCTTTCCTTGCATACCGTCCTGCTACCAAGGGTGGTTGCACGGGACGCTGGCTTGGAATACTGCGTCTCTGGCGCAACAGGTTGTCCAGACAGATGGTGGTGGTGATAAATTCAGACAGGGTGGAGCGCGTATCCCGACACACCATTTTGGCCTGTAGGGCTGGATTGAGGCGCTCTCAAGACACAGCCAGGAGTGCTGCGTCACGTAACGAGAGGAGAAATGCGCATTTTGTAGTCTCCTCACAATACGCCTCCAGCTGATGAGCAAAGAAATTTTCGCACTGTCGGAGGAATCCGCGGCAGCTACCTGTGGAGCCATCAAACTTATCCAGGAGTGCCATGTGCACCAAATCTCTGCATGCAAAGCTGTCAGAAGCCACAGGGGCAGTAGCTGTCAGCGGGGTTTGAAGTGGCGATGTCGTGGCAGCTTGTGGGGAGGCCAGCTGATCTTGGTAAAGGCGGATGATCGCTCCTTGGTGAGCTACCACCTCCAGAATGTGAGGATGTTCTGCTGGATCCATGGGGGGTGAAGTATTTAGTGAAGACTCACGAGTGGCAGGAGGGTTCGGATCCATGTACAGAAATCTAGTCTGTAATCCCAACTCGTAACACCGTAAACCAGGCAATAATCCAATACCGTAATATCCACCAAAATAGCATCAGTCAGAAACACGAATCCAAAAGCGTAATCCAAAATCCATGAGAGTAAATCTGAAATACAAGTAATCCAACACAGCATGCAACAAACGGCTCGGTATCTGTCAGAGTGACGATACTTCGTGCCCTGGCATGCTAAGCACGCTGTTTAAATCCCAGAGGTGTTCTTTCGGTGGTGGGGTTTATACCCGGGCGAGGGCTCCCTCTGGTGGCCTGATGCCCGTGGTGATGTTAAAGCCAGACATAAGAGAAATAATACATTTCCAGTAACGTCTAGTGCAGCTCTATTAATCGAATTAAACACAAATGTACACAACTTATGAATATTTGGATATTAAAATTAGGATGAATGTAAATTCCTAATATTTAGAGCTCTTATTTAGAATGAAGCAACTAAATATAGCTCAATAGAAATTGTCATGGATGGCGTGGCTATGCCCTGTGGGACCACTAGGGGGCTTTCAGCGGGGGTTTGTTTGTCTGTGCCATGTGCTTTTGTTTTGGTTTTGTGTTTTTTTTCCCCTTATGTTTGCCCCACCTCTGTACACCTGTCCCTCGTGTAACATTGATTGTCTTCCATATTTATACATCCTGTTTTGTGCTTGTGTTTGTTGAATCCTTGTCATAATGGTGCGCCCTTTTTTTCCCCCTGCTCTCGAGGTTATTTTTCCTGTCCTTATGGTTTGCCTACTAAAAGACCTCCAAGTATTGCCTTAAATATTCCAAGTATTCCCAACATCAAGCCATACCCACTTAAAACTGCTGTCATTTCCATATATGCATCAAAGATACTAATACATTTTTATATATAAGGACTCTGTGGTCTGTGATATGCTTACGATTCCAAGAAAGTCGGACGATTTTTGTGAAATCAGAGGTGAGACTGACATCTAAGGTGCAAAGGAAACTAATCAGACTGTACCTCGAGTCTGAACTTCTGCACTTCACTCAATCACAGTCTCCGGTGGTCTCCCATTTTCCCTCCTTAACCTCTCATTTTCCCATCACCCAACACTCCCTGTGAGAAAACGCAGTGTGCTCTGGGCCTCTGCTGTATCACAGCAGCGTGGCTGCTCCTGAACCCCACCTCACATGATATATCCCATGATGGCCAAATTTGTGTCAATGTCTGTGCGAGTCATCTCCTTAAACTGAGCCTTCACCCCCTGACTCTGCTTCAGTAATGGATGATTTATATCTTATTGGGGCTCGTAATGGAGAAGAAGCACTTTACCAGGAGCTGAGTTATTTATCTAAAGGGATTCTCTTTTCTTCCTGAGCCAAAAAGAGAGAAGGTAAGCAAAAGCAAGTATGGGGAGACATTGTGGTTAAGTGAACAGCAAGCCAAAGATAGAAAAACACGTTTCTCTGATCAGAAAAGTAAAAAAAAAACTGTGTGTGTGTGTTTATTAGGGCTGTCAAATACCATCCAAAATACTGCTCAAAGGCAAAAGATATTCAGATATTTCAGATATCTAAGATCTCTTGTTCTACTTTTTATCATCTAACATTATTATTTTTTATTTGATTTAACAATTAGATGTTCTATCTAGCAAGTTCCTTGGTATGTTCCTCTTACAGAACCTTTAAAGATGCCTGATTCTAGAAGGTTCCCTTTTTAGCAAATGGTGCCAAGCAGTGCATTGGGTTGCTACCGCACAGATCCAGGACTCAGTACAGGTTCCCTCTGGATTCTCTGGTTTTCTCCCACTTTAAAAACATAACATTGGGCTGATTGATTTGCAGCTCAAGCTTAATTGCTGTAAATGTGTATGTAGAGGACTACGTACAATGCTCTGGACTTCCATCCAGGGTGGATTCCCACCTCACAGCACATGTTTTCCCAGAGGATATTTTAAACCAGAATAAAGCTCTTAATGATGATGAATGAATGATGAAAGAATTGATGAAATGTTCCTTGCATGGAGACAAATCTAACATTGTCCATCAGTTTAAAGTAAATATTAGAGCAAACCCACAACTTTTTGGAAAAACAACATACTATCAGGTTGGTAGGAAAGCTTGACTTAGAATGTTCATTAAAAGAGAAACCTCTGGTTTAGGATTTCACTTTAAAGGTGGAAAGAGGAAAGCTTTTAGAGTAGGTTTTTCTAAGCATGTCGGAAAATTTAAAAAAATAATGAAATGTTTTAGCTTGTTATGATATGATGAAATTGCTCTGTTGCAACACAAATTCACACTTTACCCCAATTTCACAAAATTTTTTGCAACCCCTTTTATCTGTAAAATAAATCCCCCAGACCCCCTCTGAACACACTCCAACACTTCAGATGTTACACTTATTAATTTAAATGTGTATAATAATATTTTACAGATTTATTGGGAGCCATTGAGTTTTTTATTCCTGAACTTTCGACTCAGAAAACACTTTAGGTCCAAGTTATTTATAAGCCAGCTTGAGGTTTGGATGAAACTGACTTTATTTAAGTGACCAGTCAAATAAAAAAAACAAATACAAAAATAAAATAAAATAAAATAAAATAAAATAAAATAAAATAAAATAAAATAAAATAAAATAAAATAAAATAAAATAAAATAAAATAAAATAAAATAAAATAAAATAAAATAAAATAAAATAAAATAAAATAAAATAAAATAAAATAAAATAAAATAAAATAACATTAACAATAAATTAAAGTGCTTTGGAAAAAAAACATCTGCTGATATTCACTTTGTCTATATTCAAACACATTTAGCTTTTGATGATTAAATTCATATGCAGTTACTATGGCTGCTGTAGTGTGTGTGTGTGTGTGTGTGTGTGTGTGTGTGTGTGTGTGTGTGTGTGTGTGTGTGTGTGTGTGTGTGTGTGGTGGTGTGTGTCTGTCTCCTGATGGCTCCACACACAGCACAGTGCTATAGCTGGCCCATGTCCCTGGTGGTCAGAGTGTGTGTGTTGCTTGGCAGGAGGTGTTTCCTCAGAGCTGGTCTGAGGCCAGTTCAACTCTGCTCTTTGAGCACTAGCATGTGTGTGTGTGTGTATGTGTATGTGTGTGTGTGTGTCTTCAGGCAATGCTTAACTTCACAGATAATCCTTCTACATATGAGTTCTTCTTTACTTCAGCATGCAAAAAAAATTTTTTTTTCAAAATCAATCCAGCTTCAGAGCAATGTGTCCCGCTTTCATTAATTTAAGATGACCTTAGAAATGGCTCTAAGCAAAAAATCATTTTTGGCTGAACTATTTCTTTAATAATCAGTGCATTCTCTCTGTGCATAACCTTGCTAGTAATAATCAGCACGCTTCATTCTGTGTTGTGGTTCAAATCACCAGCATGTCTTCTCATTTCATTTCCACCACATGTGGTGTGCACACGGAGTCCCAAATCCTCCTGTCTGTCCTCACGAAGCCCTACCACCACCATCTCCTCCTCCTCCTCCTCTTCTTCTTCTTCTTCATCTGCTTTTCAAAGCATGGTAGAATGTTGCAGCTGTGACCCACACAGAGTTTGATTAAAGCCCTCCCTTGGGTTCCTTATTGCGGTTCCTCTTAATGCCTACCGTGTGAACATCATGCTGCATGTGTACCTGATCCAACTCCTCATCCCACTCCCAGCAGATGCTTTTAACTCCTTCATCCTTTTGTGTATTTCTTTCTTTCATTCAGTCCTTTATTCCTTCTTCACTCTCAGGCAGATAAATCAATCGTTACTTCTTCCACCATGCCTTTTAAGCCTTCCTGTCATCTGTTTGGCATTCACAGTAGCAACAAACCACCACATGTCCGTTCTTTCATTCTGACTGACAGTTTAATCAGAATACAAAGCATTCACATGGAAAAACATTAAAAATCATGGTTAAACGTCTGAGTAAACATGATAGATTTAATGAATTTGGATGGGACTAAAATCTTCAACATTGGTTTTTATTACATGACCTTTAGAAAATTAATCCCACCCAAATAGGGACAAACTTTAGGGACAAACGTGACCTGCTTTAACTCTTGTTAATGTCTTATATCAAAGCAAACACTCAGGGATTTAAGAATTTGTAGTTTTTTATATTTAATTTTTCCTAGCCAACTAGGGGCAAATATACTTATAAAAGTTCCAAAAAAAACCCCACAAAAAGGTTAGTTTTTTTTTCTTTTTCCACATCTAAACCACAAGTTTTCACCACAAGTAAATCCTGATATTAAATCCATTTCTGCTCTCTGAGATGCTCCAAGTGCTTGTTCATAAACAGCTAAAATGTCAAGCTGTTATCTTTATCCACTAAAATTCTGTGTAAGGTTATCCAACAGAGGGAAAACACATGTCTCACACTGAAAGCCAACAGAGTCCTGATTCATTTTATATCAGACTCACAGCCAGAAAATCATCCATTTGTTTACACTGACTGAAAATGTCCCATAAGTCGATTTCTATTCCTCTGGCAGAATGAAACACCAGTCTACTGGCAAAAAGAGTTGACACAATCCCATGAAGAAATACAGCTCATTTAAAAATAATTGTGAGGATGAATGGATAGTGAAATCTTCGATTTTGAGGCAGAAGTAAGTTCTAGTTCACTAAAATAAAATCCAAATAGTCTTTAATATTTGCCATACAGCAAAGAATACTCTGGTTATCCACAGCAGTACATATATATACAAAAGTGATGTATGACAAGAATAATGTTTTCAGTGACTGTGAGACGTTAAATGAGTGCTACATGACTTTTACACTTCCATTTTATTAAGTGTGTAAAAGCTGAGCCTGTGTGTTACACTGTACTTGTTTTTTTTCCACTAACCGAAGTATCAGCCTTGCAGAAATCCACAACAATCACACCATCAAACCGCATCATACCGCAGACTGTAAAATTGTGACCAACATATAAACTCTGCATTCACATTAATAAAAAAAAGAACCGACAGCCAACATCACATCACATCACACACAATTACATCAGCAGATATATATCAGATATTATATCTGCTCTGATACCAATCCAGTGTTTCAAGCCATCCAAAGTTTACATCCCTAGAGTTCAGGCACATGCAGGTAACCTGATCAGTCAAGCACTAAAATAAATTTCTTTTCCATCCATAGCAGTATAAGACGCAGTCATCGCTGACCCAGATCAAAGCAGGAACAACGCTATGCCGATGATACCATGCTGCCAGATTCGAGCGTGAGGCGGAAGATTCAGATGCGAGAAGCCAGCTATGGAGGGTCTGATTCATTTTACTCTAAATATTTCTTTTCACTGCAGCCCATTGTGTGTGCTCAAGGTCAACCATGGAACTGCTAATAAATCTATAACTCAGAACATGAAATAAAATGAAGCTGAGAAAATGTTTCTACAGCTGTTACCAAGCTGTGCCCAAAGTCTAACCTTTTGTAGGATAGTGAAGTGAGCCTTCAGAGAGCCTTCATATCTTTGGATTCCTAGATCTGAAAGAAATCATCAGCTAATCATGCTAGAGTGTGAGGATAGCTCAGAATTTATAGCATAAAAGACAGAAATGGTAACGTGTGCTGAGAGCTGGCTGGACAAAAGACAAAAGGACCTCTATCTATCTATCTATCTATCTCTATCTATCTATCTATCTATCTATCTATCTATCTATCTATCTATCTATCTATCTATCTATCTATCTATCTATCTATCTATCTATCTATCTATCTATCTATCTATCTATCTATCTATCTATCTATCTATCTATCTATCTATCTATCTATCCATCCACCCATCTATGTAGCTAATCACGGTGCAGTGAAAATGAAATGTTTGTGAAATGCAGTGAAATTTTTGTTTTGACAAAAGGACCACAATAAGCAAGGACAAGAAAGCAAGGATAAACACTTGGGCACATACTAAACATAATCACTGACTGAAAGGTGTGTGGTAAAAATCACCACTTTGTTCAATTTATTCATGTAACAATAATGTATTAGAAAGAGAGCATTTTAGTCATGTATATATAAACATTGATGGTACAGACAGAATTGCAGTCAGACTTTTTTTTTGCACTGTTATAAAAAATGAATCAACACCTTCTGACCAATCAGAATGAAGAGTACTGTGATGTAAAACCTTGACCATACAACTGTCCTCTGTGTCTCTTTTTCAAGGGAAAACATTGCAGATCAGTGAGTCAGCACTTATATTATTTCTACACAGAGCAGGCTTGGGATGAGTGACAGTCGTCAACAAATCGCTAGTAAATCTGCCAATTTAAATGTCAGACTACATCATGCCTCCGGCTTTCACACTGGCTTTTCACACAGTGGAAGACAAAACTCTCTCTCTGCTCCACCTGTCTCTCTTCACTTCCTGTCAGAACTCTTGCTTGGCAAAGCTTTTCACACAGCAGGCAGAAAATCACCTGTACTGTAAGAATCACCTGCACATAGTAGATCAGTCATTAAAATCAGTGTGTTAAAAATTTACAACCTTTTTTGCACCAAATTATTTGAACATTTTGTTTCAAATAAAAGCAGTTCTTTGTTATGTTCCTCTGGCTTCCATGTAGAATCTTACAAATGAGGCTGTCAGCGAACCCTGAAGAACCCCTTCTGTAAGAGTGCACTGCATGTTAATGTTGATAAATACTGCCACATCCATCTGTCCATCCATCCAGCCTTTCATACACTAACCTATACATGCAACATCTATCTATCTATCTATCTATCTATCTATCTATCTATCTATCTATCTATCTATCTATCTATCTATCTATCTATCTATCTATCTATCCATCCATCTATCCATCTATCCATCTATCCATCCATCCATCCATCCATCCATCCATCGAGCCTTGCATACATTAACCTATACATCCACCAACTATCCATCCATCGAGCTTTACATACGTTTATCTATTCATCTATCCAGCCACCTATTCTTTCAGCCAGCCATCCATCCATCCATCCATCCATCCATCACATACGTTTATCTATCCATCTATCCAGCCACCTATTCTTTCAGCCAGCCATCCATCCATCGAGCTTTACATACGTTTATCTATCCATCTATCCAGCCACCTATTCTTTCAGCCATCCAGCCATCCATCCATCCATCCATTTACCCTTCAGTATTCTTAGGCTGCATGATATCCATGTAAAAACAAATTCTCAACTCATTTTCATGCAGGTTTTTGCTTTAATCTTTGTAAATGTCGTTAGAAATGAAGGATGCCATATGTGTGCATTCATTTATTTAGACTCGAACCACAATATTGTGAGAACACATGCACACACACACACACACACACACACACACACATATGAATGAAACAGCAAAAAAAAACAAAAAACCTTTGTTTGAAAAATTCATATTGTACAAAAGAAATAAATGTTGTTTTGACATCCATTATCAGTGGTTTACTATTTCCTGCTTTTACCAAAAAAAATAAATAAATCTAGACCTCTATAGGATTCACAGGTTTGTTTTTCTTCTGAAAAATTTAAACCTTTTAGGATGCAAACTAGATCCAATAGTCTGAATATTGTCTATAATTTATAAATGTAGAGTCCTGCCCTTATCATGACCTCATTACGTGTGCTATTTCATTGCTTCAGCTCCTAAAAGTTTCTTCTCGGCTTCATTACATTAAAGCCTGCATATTTACATCCCTGACGGCTTTCTAGCTGCTTTCAGTTCTCACGATCAAAGGCAATGGGATGGATTGGCAGATCTTAGACTACAAGCATTTAAAATGCTGCTGTGGAGCTTTTTCCTTCAAAGGTAAGGGTGTAGATTTCATGCCTCCAATGACTGGAACATCCCCCGAGAGTGGGGATTAGTGTAACAAATCCACTGGAATTGATGGGGTTAATGGCAGAGCCACGGCCCACCCCGGTCTCACAGACACAGTTCAGAAAGCATGTTTAGCAACAGAAAGTCACCTGTAACTAAACTCCTTCTGTCCGTGTAATGCGATAAAACAATGTGGGATACGGTGTATTATACAGGCATGGCTATGAAATGCTGCCTGAACAGTACAAGGCTTTCTCTTTTATGATTAATAACCTCTTAAAGTCCTGGCTTCATAGTCTTTTTTATCTTATTGTTGATTCCATGATTGCTGTGCCATTTTGCCATATTAAAAAAATTAAGCATTTTGTACCATTTTATAAAACAACTGACTATAAAAAATTATGCAAAATATGTCAATTATTTACAAATGATTTATTGCTTGTCTGCATTTTAAATGAGGAGTATTTATTTATTTATGTATTTAATTAATTAATTAATGATTTTAATTTTGCACAAATTTACCATAAAACATATATTGTTAATCCTTGCCAATTCTTTATTAACACCTTTACGTTAAATCTATAATTTTAATAACAAGGTTGTATTTTTAAAATTATCTTCATTTTCAGTTAGAATCGCAGCATCATTTCTGACAAAAACAGAACTAAAGAAAAGGTTTTTCTTCTTACTATGATCATCAGGAAATATGTTTTCAGGTAAGAGGGCTGAGTAAAATGAAATAAAACGCAGTAAATGTTTTATTTTGAACATTTGTCTGAGTTATTTCTCTGAGTCATGTATATAAGTTGTCATGAAGGACATGTTACCTGTGTACTTTATATACATAATTAAAAAACATGCAATCAGTGGGATCCAACTGACATGCCTATCACAGGATCAGGCTTAAAGGATGTTATTAAGTAATTAATCACTCTATTATGAGTATAAGTATTTAGTCAAAAGGGTCAACATGCAGATGTTCGTATTTTCTTATCTTTCGAAACTTTTCTAATGCCTAAAGATGTGCTTTCATGGTTTTTCAAAGTCAGGTGGAGTCACTCTCATATGTGCAACTAAGCAGCTCCAGCAACCTGTTTAAAGGCGTCAGCAGATGGGAGTAATTGTGAGCCTGCTGGAAAACAAGCGCACCTCATTTAAGTTTTACTCTCCTAACGTCTGTTGCTCAAATGCTTCAGGAAGCTCTTTTTTTTCATCCCTTCAGGCATCTGTTGCTGAGGACTGGTAGACATATGTTTTCAAGGACAAGCCTTTTATACTCCTCGCTGATTGCACTTTTAATGCTTGGGTCATGTCAAACATTGAAACAATAGCTAATGATAGGCCTAGTAGAAATAATTATATAAATAAATGTTACCCACGTGTGGAGTCAATCAGCCAAGACATGTTTTGTATCCAAGGTAGGTTTACACAAGGAGCTACAAGGAAAATGCTGCTCAAAATATCTGTTTTTTTTTTTGTTTTTTTTTAATTACATGTCCTTTAAAATATAACTAAACAAATAAAAATTTTACGCTCTTTGGCTGGAAAAAAAATGGTTTCTCATGAGCTCTTTTTAAGTTTAAGGATCCCTAAAATATGTTCTACTTAGTACATCTACCTGAAAGGGTTCTACATAACATGATACATTGACTAAAATTTATACAATCTTTGGCTTTTGGTTTCAACTAAGAGTTAAATATTACTGGTTTTCGAAACAAAATATACAAAATCATAGAGTTTAGAGTTAAAAACAGCCATACCTCTATAACTATCTATAACTCTAAACACTAACTACTAGCAGATTTTACACAGCATACATTAAAATTGAACACAATTGCACAAATCTGTAGTCTGTATTTTACTTATTATTCGTATAATAGTCATACCACTACTGATTACTGTTACTTTATTATATAGATTTTTTGTATTTGACTGATTTATGCTGATTTTGTGATATATGTTTGAAGATAAAGGTTTTATGGAGTAAAATTGTCCATTAATTCTCCATCCATCCATCCATCTATCCATCCATCCATCCATCTATCCATCTGTTGCTTTATAATTTCTCTATAGTTATATTAAATTATTTTTATAAAGTGTTTTTGCGCTATGCATTCTTCCTTTAGGCCACTATTCAAATCTTACTTTATACTCCCAATTTCAGTGTTAACATATTTGTGTCTCATATTGCTATTCATTATTCCAATTTTCTATCCTTCACCTCCACCATGGCATATGCACATTCTGAAAATCTGCACTAAACAGTGTCCTTGTAAATGCAGAATTATTTAAGCATGTGAGCTAGCTAAAGAGAGCAGAATGACCACAAAGCAATTCACTCTGCACAGATCTGTTAAATCATTCATTTGCTCTCAGTATTGTCCAGGGAGTTGTCCATTCTGACCTTTAAGTGCATCACTTCTTCAGCATTACATGCTGGCCACCTCTTGACAAAATGCTTCTACATCTCCATCCGGAAGATTCGTTTGCATACAAACTGATTTGCAAGTGAAAGAAGCTTTGTACACTGAAACCAAATGCAACCTTTTCGTGTAGTGTATCTGTGCCCATGTGCTGGTCTGATTTTCCTCCAAACAGATTCTTTCAAGTGTCCAATAGGTTAAACATTTCTTTTAAAAGGTGTTTGATTGCTTTTGACCTTTTACATACATTAGCAGGAAAACTGATGAACTTTATTAACCTGTTAAGTTCAATTTCAGTTGTCTATAATAATAGGTTTTTTCAAAGTAGCATTTATCCATGTAATAACATCTGTACATTCATTCGTCTAGTAGGTTGTTTATCTTGGTCAGTAGATCTGAAGTTTATCCCTAGAACAGTGGGATCGAGGAGGGAATACACCCTGGATGGAATGCCAGGCCACCTCACGGCATCATGCTCACACACACACACACACACACACACACACACACACACACATATATATATATATATATATATATATATATATATATATATATATATATATATATATATATATATATATATATATATATATATATAGGACATATTTTACACAAATAAGTAAACCAGGTTCACTACCGGACCAGGCATGTGAATTATTTATATTTGCATATATAGCATCTTTGTATGCTGTAGCATTACAATTTGCTTCACTGTTCCAGCATGACAATGCATTTCTGCACAAAGCCGGCTCCATGAAGACATGGTTGACCAAGTTTAGAGTTAAAGAACTCGAGTGTCCTGGATTGAGCCCTGACCCTGATCCCACTGAACACCTTTGGGATGAACTGGAACACCGACTGCAACTCAGACCTCCTCACCATCCCAATATCAGTGTTTGATCTCACCGTATCTAAATGAACACAAAGCTCCACAACCACGCTCCAACATCTAGTGGAAAGCCTTCCCAGAAGAGATGAGTAGAGATTATTATAAAGCCAAAAGGGGAATAAATCTGGAAGGGGATGTTCAACAAGCACATATAGGTGTGTCTGGTCTACACAAACTTTTCACCATATAGTGTATCCGAGCATGTAGAATTTAAGGTAAATGTTGCACAGTCAATGATTTATGAATGTATAAAATATATTTAAAAAGATTTACCTCTATTTTAGAACATTTTCTGCAATAAATATAATTCCATAAAGACAATGAACTAAAATATTTTGCAAAGCTGTTCCATGAGAGTTTTAATTCTCGGTTCTGATCTATAGAAGACGATATACCTTGACTGTATCTAAGCCCAGTATTATAAGTGAGATATAAACGGTTGATAAACATCATAAAGCATGGGTGTACAAGTTATATTAATTTAATTGCAGAAAGTAAAATCTTGACTGATATTCTTTTCTCTTAATATTAAGCACTTCACCGTATTTTTTGTTACTTGTAATAATGAAGACTGTGCAACTGAACCCACTAAATATCTTGTTGCTTAAATTAAATCATGTCATGATCTTGTTAAGTTTGTCCCAGCAGTGTGCAAATGTTAGCACATTGTCCTACAATTAATACCAGAGCTGTCTCTGAGTCATTTATCCCCTGGCATAAAGTCACCTCCCTATAATAAAGCACTTATTTACAGTCCCATAAGGATGTAAGCACAGCCAGTTAATAAGTACTTAAATACAATGATTTAGGTCTTTGGTGGAAACCTTGTCTAATATTTTTCCTTTTGGTATCCTCTTTTGTTTTGTCCGTCACCCTGATAGTGATTAAACTCTACTAAATCACAACTCACTACATCAGTAAGTTAATAAATAATTCTTTTTTCCTTATAATGGCTGATGCAATTTTTCCTCCTTATATATCAGTATTTATTTTCGTAAATTCCTTTGAAGCTGTAAAACCGTGGTTTATTCTTAAAGATGCTTTCCAGGATCTAACCTAATGCCGAAGTTCAAATAGCGGAGATGGTGATTCAAAGGAAGGACTAGCGAAAAGGTTAAAAGCTCCTGAGTCTCACAGACACATTCTTCAAGGGGCACGTAATAGGATCAGCGCCTCCATAACTCTAGTGAAGAGCCAATCCTGATCTGCTCCTGCCGCTCGAGCCTCAAAGGGACGCCTGCGTGGCGATGCGCACTGCTCTGGGATTTTAAGAGCGGTGAGAGCTTTTTTTTGGCTTGAAACTCAATTTCCATGGTGTGTTGCAGAGGACACACTTTAAATCCAGGATCTAAGGCTATTATAATTCAGGCCACATAACCTGCTCTTTCGATGGAAAGCTTCAGCCATGATTTAAGTGGCTTAAATGGAGTTCTGCAGGGAAGGATTCATAAAAATAGCCCTTAACAAACTTTCCCAAGGCCAGGTCCTGCTCTGCTCTAGAGAGTCATCCCTCTTTGACATATTGTACTCGGCATCTTTAAACAAATTGTGTGATTTATGATGATGTATTGGCACAATTTCCTCATTCATCACATTAAAAAAATCCACCCAAGCACCATGATGAGTGACTGAATGTGTCTCCTCCATCACTGTAATTGTTCTTATCAAATCTCCAGACTTAAATATCTCTTATTTGCCTGGGTCGGACATGGTTATGAAGAAATCCAGATTGCCGTTGCTTAGCAGTGAGGCCTTACACCAACAGGAAGTCACCAGACTACTGTATGAGAGCGATGGAGGGTGAACCATGACCTCCCCTTTGCCCCCGTTGAGAGATTTGCGCTTTGTCAATGTAAACCTCCGTCTCCTATCAAGACTCATTAGTTATCAATTCCCCAGGCGTACAGTGAGCCTGAGAGTGAGATGGAGAACATGCGCTCGGTTGGACGTCCACACCCAGAGGTGAGAGAGCTGAAACCATGCGAGTCAGACATCCGCTGTTGAAAGAGAACTCAGCGTGTTGCTTTGTTATGACGGACAGTTCTAGTAATGAGGGCCAGATCAAGAGCTTAAAGCAAACAGGATATTCTTCAACATGGGTCAATTTACAGCTTCTCAGAACAGAGACCCTCCATTTCATGGGGGATGTTTTTAGATTAGTGGTTAAGGTGTTGGACTCCTGATCAGAAGGTTGTGAGTTTGAATCCGAGGTCCACCAACCAGCCACTGCTGGACCCCTGAGCAAGGCCCTTTACCCTCAATTGCTCAGTTGTATAAAATGAGATTAAATATAAGTTGCTCTGGATAAGGGCATCTGCCAAATGCCATAAAAGTAAAGAAAAAGGGGGAAAAAAGGCTTCTCTAGATGGATAAGCATTCAAAGCAACCTAAATTTATTCAACTTGGAACATACACATGTTTTTATACTTTAAGTCTTCCCTACATGGCTAATGAATTCAATTTAGTTGAAGATATAACATTAAAACTGTTCTGCACTCTTAAAAAAAGAGAGATTCATCTGGGTTCTATATACGTAGAACCCAGAGGTTCCGTACTGTATCACAGAACCCCAAGGTTCAGGTTCCTTCTCTTGTCCAAAAAAATGGTTCTATGCAAATCCCTTAGAGAGAAATGAATTTGTACATGTTTATTAAAACGGTTCTATAATTCAAAGAGTGCGTAGGTGAAATCAGTGCCACTCCTTTTATCTCTGTGTAGGTAACGCTGTGAGATGTTTTGAAATGATGTTTTTATGAAGGAATTATTTTTAAGAAAAGATGAAATAGTTGATTCAACTGGTGTAATTATTCCAACTGAAATGATGAAATATTTTAATAAGTGATGAAATGTTTTGCAGTTGTCAGTCAAATGTTTTTTTTAAATTGTTACAATTTATTCTACAGTGTTGTTGAAGATGAAATTAATTAACACTTTAAAATGGCTGAATTTTCTTGTCAAAATGTGTAAATAATAATAATAATAATAATAATAATAATAATGATAATAATAATAATAACAAAAATAATAATAATAACATTAATAATAATAATAATAATAATAATAATAATAATAATAATAATAATAATAATAATAATAATAATAACATTAATAATAATAATAATAATAATAATAATAATGATAATGATAATGATAATAATGATAATAATAATAATAATAATAATAATAATAATAATAATAATAATAATATTAATAATAATGATAATAATGATAATAATAATGATGATGATAATAATAATAATAATATTAATAATAATAATAATAATAATAATAATAATAATAATAATAATAATAATAATAATGGGGGCACGGTGGCTTAGTGGTTAGCACATTTGCCTCACACCTCCAGAGTTGGGGGTTAGATTCCTGCCTCCACCATGTGTGTGTGGAGTTTGCATGTTCTCCCCGTGCCTCGGGGGTTTCCTCCGGGTACTCCGGTTTCCTCCCCCAATCTAAAGACATGCATGGAAGGTTTATTGGCATCCCTAAATTGTCCGGAGTGTGTGAGTGTGTGATTGCGTGAGTGAATGAGAGAGTGTGTGTGTGTGCCCTGCGATGGGTTGGCACTCCATCCAGGGTGTATCCTGCCTTGATGCCCAATGACGCCTGAGATAGGCACAGGCTCCCCGTGCCCCGAGAATAGTTCGGATAAGCGGTAGACAATGAATGAATAATAATAATAACAATAACCTAAAAGACTCTACAAAGAACAAACTTGGATCCAAAAAATAGCTCTTTTTCAGTGAACTCTCCAAAATTGTTTTATATAAAAAATAATTGTGGGGTTTCTGATTAAACGCGAGTGATAGAACTATTGTTGGTTCTACATAGAACCATTGCTTTAAAAATTATGGATTATACATGTAGTTCATACATTTTCATTTTAAAGCAATCCTAAAAGTTTCTTTGAAGCTGTAAAGCTGAAGTACAGATCATCAAGCTTAACCGAATGCCGAGGAATACCGAGGTGGAGCAAGCAGTAATGAGTAGAGTTCTGGCTTTCTAACAGGGTTCTACTTAAACATTTAAAGCAATGAACTAATCAACTAAAGGGTTTGATTTGTATACAGTTGCAAGCATTTACTCTATATTTTATTTCAGAAATACCAAATATATTTCATCAAGTCTTTTTAGCTATATCAAATATTTATGAAAATCGAGTCCCAAAAGCCCTTCCACTTTAAGGGTGCTGATGGATAATCCTAAAGCAACTGAGTATAAATAATAGATAGACAGAGTGTAAAAATGGCTAATATAATCTTTTTTATTTCGTCTACAAAGATGTTAATCTTTACTACACATTTTAGATTCAAAATCACGAAGTACTTGGCTGATAATGGCTATATATCAGATATATTGTGCATATGGATATATAGGTTACAAATATTGTTACAAATGTGGGATTGAAAATGGAAAATAAAACACACTTGTTACAAGATTTGTGGATAAGGACATGAAGTAATAGGTGGCTAGACCTCAGCTAGGGCTGACTTGATTAAATGTTAGGATTGTGGTTAAAGTGAGGAGATATAGCAGAACTGGTGGGATAGTGGTCAGTGGGATTGGCCATGGGATGTTGGACAGATTCTGAGTCAGGGACATCAGCTTTGCTGGAGCTCACAGGTTATGTGCACCAAGGAACACGAAGACACATACACACACAGTCAAGTAGGTAAAATGAAATTTCGGGAAAATATACAGACACATCCGTAAACTCAGTAAACTGTGCATATAATGAATAAAAGAGAGAAAGGAACACTTACACATGATACAATTATCCAAAATGGGAGAACAGATCAGGGAGAATGCTGAGGAGAGTCCCTGAGAGTTTTTTTTTTAATATATCAAAAGAGGTGGGGAGTGAAAATAATGGGAAAGCAGAAGGTCGAAAACTGAAGTTAACGAGAATCAAGAAAAAAAAAACCTAGAAAACTGAAAACGATGGGAAATTAAAAGGCCGAAACCTGAACATAATGGGAAGAGTTTCGAACAGGAAAACCTAGAAAAAAGAAAAAAGAGGAGGAGCATTAATGAACTGATTTCAGGTTGCTAAACACTATTTTTGCTTTTCTCATCCAAGGCTCCAGTAAGTATTATTTCTGTGATGTGTTTAATGATTTAATTAGTTAAAAAAGAAGTGACCGTACACCCAGTCTCACAGCAGACGTGACACAATATACTGTATATTATCGTATTCAACGTATACTGTATGTCCAACACACAAATTTAAGGTTTGAAGTTTAATTCTGAATAAATATTGTGTGTTAGATCAGCTTACTCTTCCTAACTACAATATGCTTAAGTGATATCAGAATTAGAAGTAATATGTAAGGAATTAAAAACTGGTGCATGCTGTTATATTTAAGCAATTAACAACAGCTTAGTGTGATGTGGTCCGAGATTATTGTCATAAAGTTGATTATTTTCCAAATAGCAGCATTCTGTTCCTCGTATACCATGATACAGTGATTTAGAGATTTTTATTTTACATATCCAGTGATCCAGTGACTTATACAGTGATTTGAAAGTTTGTTTTATTTATTTAAGAATGACATTCTACTTTTCATCCACTAAAAAGTGGATAAATTTCTATAAAGCAAGTTTCTGTTAGCTATATTCTTATAGCTACGACAAACAGTGATTTATAAGAGGGGGAAAATGCAGCTTGTGGTATTCTCACGAAAAAGGAGCAGTTTTATCTGGCACTGACACTGGAGACTCCTTCCAAAAATTCATGAACTTTTCCTCATGGATAATATTACCGTTTCAACAATTACACACTTCTGCCATGTAACTTTCTGTGTATGCTGCTACTATGTGAGTGATGAAGTTGCTTTCGGCTGCTCCCTGTTCGGGGTCGCCACAGCGGACCAACTGGTCCGCACAACAACTTGTCAAACGTTTTACACCGGATGCCCTTCCTGACGCAACCCTCCCATTTTTCCGGGCTTGGGACCGGCACTGCATCCAGTGGCTGGGGTTGAGGCATTGGCTGGGAATCGAACCCGGGCCTTCCACATGATAGGCGAGTAACCTATCGCTGAGCAATTTAAAATAAGTGCATTAATATAAACCTGTTATGTATTGTCTTTATTTTATCTGAACTATTTTTAGAGCTGCTGGAAAATTTTATGTCTAAAATTTTTACGTTTAAGAAAAAAAAAGGTTAACATTTTTTTTATTTAGTCCCATACAGAGTGTTAGGGTCAAGCAAACACAGACACAAACTTCCAGAACATGAAGATGGATCAATTTACTGTATCACAATGGAGTAAAACATCTATCATCCTTAGCTAATATGAGTTCCCTGCCAAAAAGAACTCACTATAGCCTGAAAACACTATAGCCGTCTTCTGACATTGTGTTTGAGCACATGGTGTGGAATGAATAGTGTTTGTTAGAGCACAAGGCCCTTAGCAGATACAGTAGACTCGTGGAATGCGATACAGATGATTGCAATTCACGTTCACACACAATATCGTTTGATAAGATGTGAAGCAGCTGACAGTTTCTACAAAAGCCCAGAGTAGCTCTGCGCACCTTCTAGCTCCGGCTCTCAAGGGAATCTGCTGCTTGCCGCTAATTAAAAAAGGTTCTTTTGTGTCTATTTAATTCCTGTTCTCGTTTTAGCTGGGATCAGGTGACAGCCTGAGGACAAAGACAGAGCGAAGGTTCTGCGACAAAACACCAGGCTCTAAAAGATGACCTGAGGGTGCCCCAGGCTCACCACCTGGGATCTGTTACCTGAGACACACTTACACACACTGGCGTAAACACACCTCTAAGTTTTAGCTAACTGAGGTACATCGAATGGAAAGCACACACTCACGTGAGATCTTAAAAATGTTAGAACTTAGAACAATATTCAAGGTTTATATTGAGATATTAAGATCCTTTTCACATGACCAACCAAAGGAACCTCAAAGGTTATAGATCTAACTTCAAGAGCAATTATATTTTTATATTAAAACCATTCTATAATTCAAAGAATGCATAAGGTGAAATCAGTGCCAGCAATTTTTGAAATTGTATCTCCTATGTTGAAAATGCTGTGAGATGTTTTGAACTAATAATAATAATAATAACAACAACAACAACAACAACAATAATAATAATAATAATAAAGAACCCTTAAATAATTATAAAAAGAATCGTCTAACTTGGGGGCACGGTGGCTTAGTGGTTAGCATGTTTGCCTCACATCTCCAGGGTTGGGGGTTCAATTCCCGCCTCCGCCGTGTGTGTGGAGTTTGCATGTTCTCCCCGTGCTTTGGGGGTTTCCTCCCCCAGTCCAAAAACATGCATTGTAGGTTAATTGGCATCTCTAAATTGTCTATAGTATGAGAGTGTGTGTGCCCTGTGATGGGTTGGCACTCCGTCCAGGGTGTATGCTGCCTTGATGCCCAATGACACCTGAGATAGGCACAGGCTCCCCGTGACCCGAGAATAGATTGGATAAGCGGTAGACAATGAATGAATGAATCTTCTAACTTGGATTCAGAGACCACTTTGGCTTCTTTTCCTTGAACCTTTTTAATATGGTTCCATATAAAGAAGCATTTCAGGCTTCCAAATGTGAAACAAGTGATAGAACCATTTTAGGTTCTAAATCGAACCATTCCTTTTAAGAGTATAGTGTGTTGCATTTGGGTTTTTTGGTGTAAAACTGACCTGGATGTCAGTTCTTTGCAGTTCTTTGCATTGATGCTGTTTTTTTTAACCAGCTTTCCACTTGTGATCCCAAGCTCTCATTTTCACTGTACCTTTAAATTGTATATTTTCCACATAAATGCTCCATGTGAGGAATGGCTGCCTCGAGCAAGCCTGTAACGCACGAGGCATCATGCTTTAGCTAAACATTCCGTGACTGTGTGAATTATTCTAGCAGCTAGCTGACACCTCAGACAGCTTAGTCATAATACAACATATTTACATGGAGGCTGTGTTTCAAATGCATTCATCACACACTGAAGGAAGGCCCTGAAGAAACACACTCTGCTAGAAAAAAGAACTGAGTGCCATACCTGCCTGTTTTTTTTAAAGGTAAAGCCAGACTTTATCTGACACACACACACACACACACACACACACACACACACACAAAACTGTATGACATTATGATATTTGTTATAGGAGAAATTTTGCAATGGGAAAAGTTGCACTTAACAAGCTTGCCTATGTACAAAACAAATCCCAAGTGCCTTGCTGCTACCTGTATAAGTGGTAGGGGTACAGGATATAATGTAATGGCTTCTACATGGCATGTAGTACAGTGTAAATCTGAGCTAAAGCAGACTGCTGCAGTAATTATCTAACTAGGTTTTAGCCAATCAAAGTGCTGAATATTGAGTGGTTGTCAAACTTTAGACGTTAAAGACAAATAACTCTTTGACAAGGTCATGTTTCATCACCCTCATTTCTCAACCTTCGTCTCTAAAAAACATTGATTCATTTAAATAAACAAGAGTGATTTCATTTGGTTTTATGCAAATGCCTAACTCCACCCTTAACCTCCGTAACTTCGTATATGACTTTGGTCATGCAAATTGTTATGATTTTGCAAACATGTTGGTTACGATGTACAAAACTGAAAAACAGAAGACAACCTGTTATTTCATTTTACATCAAAAGTAAAGGTGTAAGGTTAAGACCACCTTTACTGTTCACTCTGTGATTTAAACATAACGTAACCATGCTAATTTATTGTAATGTTGTTACTATTTACCCATCAGGTCAACTCTCACATCCTCAGAGAACTTTGTTACCCAGAACACACCACAGCCTACAAACAAACCCACTCTACACCTCTCACAACACAAGAGGAGAGCCCCTTATATACTTATACACTATGCCATTTTGTAGAATAAATAGTGAGTAGTGTGTGCACATTGAAAATTCCTACATCAAGAAGAAGAAGTGTGCTTCAAGTTCCCAGATGATTCACTCGCTGAACTGAGAAAATTGAAAATTGTGTAATGTAGACAAATTCCTGCACTCAGCACTCACAACTTTGCTTACATAGTGGAAGAGGGCAGGGCTACAAGGCACTGACACTGGATGAGAAAAAATCTTCAAAATCGCAGTAGGTACTGAATCGAATGAAATAGGTACTGAATCATATGTTCTAGGTACTGAATCAATTGCAGCAGGTACTGAATCGAATGCTGTAGCTACTGAATCAAATGCTGAAGAAGAAGGGCGGGGCTACCAGGCATTGATGCTAGATGAGAAAAAATTTTCAGAATCGTAGTAGGTACTGAACTGAATGAAATAGGTACTGAATCAAATGCTCTAGGTACTGAATCAAATGCTGTAAGAACTGAATCAAATGCTGTAGGTACTTAACATAATGCTGAAGAAGGGTGGAGCTACCAAGCACTGATGCTGGATGATAAAAAAAATTGCAAAATCGCAGTAGGTACTGCATCGAATGAAATAGGTACTGAATCAAATGCTTTTTGTACTGAATCAATTACAGCAGGTACTGAATCAAATGCTGTAGGAACTGAATCAAATGTTGTAGCTACTTAATTGAATGCTGAAGAAGAAGGGCAGGGCTACCAGGCACTGACCCTGAATGAGAAAAAGATTTTAAGATGGCCGACAAAAAGTCCGGACAAGAGGTCTTACAAATATCTTTTAAATTATTTCACGTTTGTTCTTGCACAAAAATTCAGCATATTCACTGCGCTAAAGTTATATCGTAAGTAGTGGATAGTGTAAGTGTATAGTGCAAAGTATGTCATTTGGGATGCACTCACTCACACACACTCAGTCAGTATTAAGTAAGCACTCAGTGTGCTGTTTCTAACTTTACCAAGCCTTTTTACTGTGCATTGTTTCTCTCTGTGTTTGTTTTTGCTTTCTGGATCTGGCCATATTGAGTCTTTTTGCACATCGCCTGGCCTTTACATGTTTTTAGGATAACATTTTGCCTCTTTCTGCACTTGCATCCATTTCTTCCTAACTTTCCTGACATTACTAAGCTACTTCTGCTGAGTATTGACTTCTTTAGATGTGGCTAAGATGCTGGGAAGATAAGATGAGGAAATATAAGATGATTCTAGTTTTCGTAAAGGGAGTGTATAAGGGATTATATCCAGTTTTCTGTCACTAGATACAAAACATGACTTGAAAAGCCAAATCATAACATGAACTAGTTTTCAGGAAAACGTTTGGTGGTAATTGTCCTGATAGACACTTTAACATGATGACTGACCTGTCTGAAATTATCAGCACCAACATACTTCACATATCTGCCTTAATCAGACATCCATGTAATCCCTAAGCATTAGATTTCTTTTCTCTCTCTAGCTTGTGGTGGAGCTGCTGCACTCTTGTGCCGTGCTGCTCGAGTGAGTTTATGAATAATTGCTGATCGATGTGCTGACTTTAGTTTGCTCCAGCTTCTGTACAACACTCTTCTACTCTCAGCCTGTTAATTATTGATCTCCTCATCATCTACACACCTCTGCCTGACTGAGCAATCTGGGTGTGACTGAAGCGTGTCTACATGTAGCGGGTGTGTTATGTGATAAATGTGTGTACAACCAGGGTGTTGATTTATTATTATTTTTAAATGAAAGAACAGAGATAGACAGAGGAAAGTGCAAACGGCTCTCTTCCGCATACCTGAGCTCATGAATGCCAGGGAGTCATTTCTTACAGACAGTTTTGCTTTCTTGACCACTGTTGGTTGTGGCATTGTGAGGATTTAAACTTGCTATATATTGCTGAAGTCTCCAGATGATAGAGCAAAAATAAAAAGGGCTGAGTCAGAATATCCATGATTTGAATGAAGTAGGTACTGATTTGAATGCAGTAGATACTAGATTAAATGTTGTAGATACCGAATCGAATGCAGTGGTTATCGAATCAAATGCAGTAGGTTCTGAATCGAATGAAATAAGTACTAAATTGCATGCAATAGCTAGCATTTGGCAGACACCCTTATTCAGAGCAACTTACATTTTTATCTCATGAGCAAGTGAGGGTTAAGGGCTCAGGGACCCAGCAGTGGGGGATTTGGTGGACCTGGGATTCAAACTCCCAACCATCCGAACATTAGTTTAACACCTTAACTAATAAGCTACCACATCCCCCCACTAAAGCTACTGAATCAAACTCAGCAGGTACTGAATCAAATGCAGCAGGTACTGAAACAAATGCTGTAGGTACTGAATAGAATACAAATCGATAGAATCGATTGCTGAAGTACTGAATCAAATGCTGAAGTACTGAATCAAATGTAGTATCTACTGAATCGAATGCTGTAGCTCTGAATCAAATGCAGTAGCTACTGAATTGAATGCTGAAGTACTGAATCAAATGCATCAGCTACTGAATCAAATGCTGAAGTACTGAATTGAATGCAGTAGCTACTGATTTGAATGCTGAAGTACTGAATCAAATGCATCAGCTACTGAATCAAATGCTGAAGTACTGAATTGAATGCAGTAGCTACTGAATCGAATGCAGTAGCTAATGAATCTAATGTGTTAGGTACTGAATAAAATGCTATATGTACAGAATTGAATGCTGTAGGTTTTCAGATGCAGCCAGGGAGTTTTTCCTATCAGTGTTGCCCCTGGGTTGTTGTATGTGGATCTAAATCTACATCCGAATTTCTGTAAAGCTGAAAATATGAGATTAATGAAGATTTTTGGGAATCTCAGCCCTGAATGTTTGTGAACGTTTCTCCTTCTGACGTAATATAATCTGCATTGATAATAAACTATATGTACTGCCTTCTGTATTGCTTCCTGACACTGGCTAATTTAACATCAACATGGTACATATGACTCGTGACAGCCAACATTTTAGCTCTAAACAAAAACAAAGTACAAAGCTCTCGGTTCGAGACGTTTGACATGAACCACCGAGCTTTGAGGAGTGACAGGACCCCCAGCAGCCCAGCGTTGGCTTCCTGACCCTGAGGAGCAAGTAATCCTGACACAGGGCTTTATGGAACTGCATGTTTAGGTTTCTGTCATCCTGTTTTCCATCTTCTCAGTAAAAAAATCTGAACTTTGCATGAATTCAGCTTTCACTGAGTGTAGTGATCAGTTAGGACACTTTTAAGACAAAAGATTTCATGGCTTTTGGATTGGAAAGGAATGCATAAAAAACCAGCAAGCAATGCAAAGCCTGTGTCTGGAAGGTCTAGAAAGTCTGCTCTTAGATGCTGTTAAGTACACTTTACTGTTTATCTTCTAGTGCTGCACTTCAAAGCTTTATTTCTTTCAGTTTCCATGCAAACCACTGATATGTAAGCTGTATTATAACCACTTCGTGACAGATGCAGCTATGATAAGCTTCGCCTGAGGTGTTTCTGCAGATCAGCCATATTGGAAAAATACAGATAAATCCAGAAGCGGTGAAAATCACAGTCTCGTGCCGTACTGATATAGTAATAGATATTACGATAGCACGGCCCATGGCTCTGGGCCGTGCCAAACAGCCATGTTTGTTCAGGATTATCAGGATTTCTCTGAGATCTATGAAAAAATAAAAAAAATCCTATCCACATTAGGCCTAGTGCGTGACCCAAAGCTGTGTGTGTGTGTGTGTGTGTGTGTGTGTGTGTGTGTGTGTGTGTGTGTGTGTGTGGGTGTGGGTGTGTGTGTGTTTAGGTGGGTGGGTGTCTGGGTGAAATGGAGAACTGAGGCAGGTTTCAGTAAAACAGTGTCAGACCACCATCACAGCATCAAAGAGAGCAGACTGATCCTGTTTCGCTGTTTACTTTCTTTCTTACATGGTACAGACTCTCTCTCTCTCTCTTTCTCTCTCTCTCTCTCTCTCTCTCTCTCTCTCTCTCACTCTCTTTGTGAATTCACTTCGATTTTTCAATTCATGCTGCTTTATTGGCTTGACAATAACACTGCATTTGTACTGCCAAAGCTTAGACTAGAAGGTCTGGACATATTAAAGTGTAATAAAATAGGAGATTGAACACTGTAGAGTCTGTAAAATTACAAAATAAAAAAAGGTTAAGGTTAAGTTAAATATTACAGTTCTGAATGCCAGGAAAATAAAAAGTAAGGAAAAAGCTTTAATAGGGTCATTTTTATTTCCTTTTAACAGCATTTCAGCAAGTGATTTATCGCAATTATAACACTAGTGATTTGGTAATACGTCTAATTTTTTATTTATTAATAAATGACGTATTTATGTTTTGAAATGTCCATGAGACAACTGAATTCCTCTTATCACTTAAAGCATAGCGGATAGAAACAGTCATACTCTCACCAGCTTGAAGTCAATGAGAAAAAAAAAAACTTGTCATGTTCCTGAGAAACCACAAAGCTCAGATGACGAGCCTGAGTCTGAGGTTTAATGAAGATCTCACTGCTGTCCTGTGGAGTATCTCAGAAACCCGGTTGAGGAATTTCATTTAACACCGAGCCGAGTTTACACACCGAGCCGTCTGCCGTCACCACTTAAACACACTCGCTGTGTGAGTCTAGTCCACTCAGAAAAGCAAAGACGGAAAAAAACTCCAGAATCCTAGTGAGAGTCTAAAGCAAACACATGTCTGAGGAGAGAAAGTAATGGAGAAGATAAATGGAAGGGTGGAATGTTTAAAAGAGAAAGAAATAGAGAGAAAGATTAATGGTAGCGAGTACAGATGTTCACAGAAGACTAGAGGATAGAAAGAGCTTCGTAATGGTTCTAGGTTCAAACACTTGGTTAGGTCATGCCTGTTTTTGTCCATCTTAAATGTCCTTTGAGGAGCAGTGACTGTCCAAAAATCCCCATTTCCACCACCACCCACTTTTCTGAGCACCCAGATATACATGTAAGCTCAGCCAAATTACACTCTTTGCTAAGTTTAGCCTTCTCAGCTCAACAGGGACACACACAGGCCTGGAATAACATGCTCACCAGTGAGGAGTCCTCGGGCAGCTTCTGGCAGAGAGAAGAGCAGGAGATAAGCAGAGACGAAAGGGAAAGAATGGAAAGGGCCAGATAGGACCACAGCCAGGCCTGTGGAGTGGAGGATTAAATGCAGGATGATGTGATGGCCTACAGCTGCCCAGAAGCCTGCAGTCATAATGTAGGGTTTATAATATTGACGATGTTACATGTTATAGCCATATGGCTATTTATAAAGACTTTGATGAGGCTCAGTCAAATGTTAAACTCAAAATTATACAGTTTAAGAGTGTTGACAAAATGTGACAAAATGTTTGATATTTAAAATAAATAAATAAATATATATATATATATATATATATATATATATATATATATATATATATATATATATATATATATATATATATATATATATATTAAAAGGGGGTTGAATAAAAAAATTTATATATATATAAATATATATATAAATAACTAGGGAGTTTGAACTTTTTGTTAGTTTGTTTGTTTTGTTAGCCGAAAATTGAAATATATATATATATATATAAATATATATATAAATAACTAGGGAGTTTGAACTTTTTGTTAGTTTGTTTGTTTTGTTAGCCGAAAATTGAAATATATATATGTATGTTTCAATTTTCCTCTAACAAAAAGTTCAAACGTCCTTAAAAAGTTTTAAAAAAATTATGCAGTATACGAAATTATATAATAATAATAATATATAAGATATAATGTATTGTAATACTAGATTACAATGCTTTATTAATATTATTATTAGTAGTAATAGTAGTAGTAGTAAAAAAAGTGAATAATAATAATAATAATAAGAAGAAGAAGAAGAAGAAGAAGAAGAAGAAGAATTCTTATTATATAGGATTAGAAATAAGAAATTGGGCAAATTTATACATCCCTAAAGATTTAACACAAGAACTTTAAGAAACTTTTTAATTTCCAAACCTATAGAGATAACCTTTCTTTTTAGAGCTTCAAGCTAGAGCCTTTTGATTTTAAATGTGTATATATAAATATATATAAAACCAAGCATTTATTTAACATGTATATTAGATATTCACTATAAAAAGACTCATGCTGCTTCTTTATATTATTAAACATGTTTTTCATTTTATTAAAAGTGTGATTTATAAAAAAAAAAAAAAAAACGCAACACATGATTGATAATATTGCAAAGAAAAACCTCGGTTGCATTGCTTTCTCGAAATTGTCATTGAAAAGGTTGCAGAATGAGTGAGTGCTCCCTCGAGGCACTGTACATTTATCACACACACACACACACACACACACACACACACACACACACACACACACACACACACACACACATTCACAGCCCACACAGCAGCATCACAAAATAGACTCATGAAAGCGTGTGACACAATCAGAAATAATACAACAATACAATACAATGTGGACTTGTTCAGTGCAACACAAACCATCAGAGCGAGGCCATGTTCAACAACATCAATACACACACACACACACACACACACACACGCTGTGTCTGAGCACCTGAGCTGCAATCATTGGCATTAAAACAAATAACTCAGAAACTACATCAACTGTGAAATGAGAAATATGGTACTGAGTGTAAAGAAAAATAAGAAAAACAAATATTTGGAAGATAAAATTATACAGAATTCAGATTCAGGTTAGAAAACTGTGTACAAAATAAAAGCATCATGTACAATTATGTACTCAATACTCAAGAGTTGAAGATTATTAAAAATATCTATGCTATATGTGGGTTTACTATATATCTTTTTTTTAATAAATATATTTTAAAAATAGTTTTTATTTTTTGCTCTTGTTTTAATGAAAATCTTTTACAAGCAGCTTGGTAGTTAATAAAATTATGGCAAAACACTTTTTTTTACATCATTAGATGCTTCACAAATGTTCATCGGAAATGATGCATAGTTCTACTGAAATCCGGAAAGTTTCTTCCCATGTCCATGCAGGTTTCCTCTGGAATCTTCTCCCATGTCATTCCCATAATGAGCCACTGAGTGTGTTGATGGCAGGCCCTCTAAACTGTGGAGGATAAGGGCTTTCCAGGACTGGGGTCAAGAACCTCTGGATGAAAACATCATCCTCAGCTCCATCACAAATTTGGAAAATGCAGACTGGAATGGACATAAATAAAGAATTGCATAGGTCTCTGTTGCTGATTAGATCAATGATATCCACTTAACCCTCATGTTCTGTTCAATGGATGTCCCAACACAGACTTTTGTAAAAGAATAATAATAATTAGAAATGAATGAAAATGAATTAAACATCCAATATAATCCAATTAACTGCAATAATTTGCTGCAATACAACATTACGGTATACCAAACACACATACAAGATTTAAAACTTTTCCATCTAACACCATTAAAAAATTTGGATTTATTCCATGAATCCTACAGTAAAGGGTTTCCCTTTAAAGAAGTTTCTAAGTTGATGCTCTTTAGGAAGCTAAAGATCCTCCAAACTATCCAAAAAACCTCAAGGAGACTGATTTTTCCAAGACTGTCATGGGATCCTTCAGATGCCTTGTTTGTGCACACACAAGGGAATATTAATAAGACGAGAAATACATTTGAAAGTGACTAAAATGATAAAACAGTCATGTTAAACACTTTTACTTCACCTTTCCCCCCTCATTCTAGATATTGGACCAAACACAAAGGTTAAGTTGAAAAAATATTTTTTGAAAATGGTGTGTAAACTGAGGCAAGCATGTTAGAGGCAGTGGGGTTTTATCAGTTAGGGCTCTGTGTTAATGATCTGGATCACCCTGCTGCCACTCTTTAAGCTGAACAGAACACAAGGGTCAACTAAATTCCATTTCTGTACTGATGTATTTCTTGTACTGACTGGAAACTGCAAGCAATCATAGTGTCTTTCCTTAAACTTCACAAAGTCAGTCATCCCAGCCAAATATCCTTCCAGTCATCTGGTAGAACTTCATATTAAAGGGCCGGTAGAAGTCTCGTAACCTCTGCACCACCTCGGGCTTGATGTTGGGGTGTGTTCGGCCTTTGGTTTTGCCCAGGCAGTGAGGCTTGCTGCTTCCTTCAGCCTTCTTCAGGCATGGAAATCCCTTGGTCTTGTTGAAATAGAAGTGTTTGTCTGTAATGATCCTCTTCAGGCCCAGGAAGTCCTGCACACGGCCGAGCTCTCCAGCTGGGTCACTGATCAGCCGCTCGCCGCTGACAAACAGGATCTGCTGCATGGGGAAGAACTGGAGCCAGTTGTTAAGGTGCTTGGCGTAGATGCCGATCTGAATGGCGCTCCATGAGGTGTCGATTAGGCCTGTAGTCCTGTTTTTGAAAGTCAGGCTCTCAAAGGTGGGAATGCCTGGCTTTTTGGACAGTGTCTGTGTATAGTCTGAGATGGCCCGGGTGACCGGATCCCTCACCACCACTATGAGTTTGGTGGAACGTGACATGGAGTAGATCCGAGCTGGAGCTTCACGGGTCACAAAGTAGCTGGGTGTCTTCTCCATGGTGATCTGTCCCTCCAGGGTTTTGGGCATCAGGTCTCTAAAGACAGGAGAGAAGGAGTGTTAGGAGCCATTAAATGTAAACTCAAACCACCTGCTTACTCAATGTTATTTCAGACACGATATACAATAGCTATTGGCTTTTCCATTTACAAACTCAAATCAAAGTAAGTCTATTCTCTACCATTTTTATTGTCATGATTTAAAGTGCAAGTGACCTAATAATCAATCAATAGTGAATGCCAAAAGTGAAGAGTGAACACTCCATTTAATTGGTATACTATGCAAAGAATGTAACAGTCAATTACACAGGAATTCCAAAAGTACAAATGATCTATTAATCAGATCAGTACCAATACAATGTAATGGCTATAATAAATTAAATGTAAATAATTTAACAATCCATCAAACACCAAAGGGATTAACAACATTGCAGGAATACCAGATTTGACAATTCTGTTTGCAGAAAGTTGTTTTATCGATCTTTGATGGGTTCTTACGAGGTTAGCATGTTTGACTCACACCTACAGGGTGGGAGGTTCGATTTCCGCTTCAGCCGTGTGTTTGACTGGACATGATTTGGAAAGGCACAGGCATGTCTAAATAAGGTCCCACAGTTAACAGTGCATGTCAGAGCACAAACCAAGCCATGAAGTCCAAGGAATTGTGTGTAGACCTCCAACACAGGATTGTATCGAGGCACAGATCTGGGGAAGGGTACAGAAAAATTTCTGCAGCATTGAAGGGCCGAATAAGCACAGTGGCCTTCATCACTTGTAAAAGGAAGAAGTTTGGAACCACTAGGACTCTTCCTAGAGTGGGCCGCCTGGCCAAACCGAGCAATCGGGAAAGAAGGGCCTTAGTCAGGGAGGTGACCAAGAACCTGATGGTCACTCTGAAAGAGCTCCAGAGTTTCTCTGTGGAGATAAGAAAAGCTTCCAGAAGAACAACCATCTCTGCAGGACTCCACCAATCAGGCCTGTATGGTAGGGTAGCCACTCCTCAGTAAAAGGCACATGACAGCCTGCCTGGAGTTTGCCAAAAGGCACCTAAAGAAACAAAATTCTCTGGTCTGATGAAGCAAAGATTGAACTCTTTGGCCTGAATGGCAAGCGTTATGTCTGGAGGAAACCAGGCACCGCTCATCACCTGGCCAATACCATCCCTACAATGAAGCATGGTGGTGGCAGCATCATGCTGTGGTGATGTTTTTCAGCGGCAGGAACTGGGAGACCAGTCAGGATCGAGAGAAAGATGAATGCAGCAATGCACAGAGACATCCTTGATGAAAACCTGCTCCAGAGCGCTCTGGACCTCAGACTTTGTGAATCTGAAACTCAGACTTTGTGAAACTCTGTGAATGTCTTGAGTGGCCCAGCAAGAGCCCACACATGAACCCAATTGAACATCTTTGAAGAGATCTGAAAGTGGATGTGCACCGATGCTCCCCATTCAACCTGATGAGCCTGCAAAGAAGAATGGGAGAAACTGCCAAAAATATTTTTTGCCAAGCTTGTAGCATCATACTCAAAAAGACTTGAGGCTGTAACTGGTGCCAAAGGTGCTTCAACAAAGTAAAAAAGGCTGTGAATACTTATTTACATGTGATTTATTTATTTTTTTTATTAATTTTCAAAGATTTCAAACAAACTTCTTTCATGTTCTCATTATAGGGTATTGTTTGTAGAATTCTGAGAAAAATAATTAATTTAATCTATTTTGGAATAAGGCTGTAACATAACAACATGTTTAAAAAGTGAAGCGCTGTGAATACTTTCTGGATGCACTGTAGATCCCCGCAAGCCAGTAGGGTAAGCAGTGTAGAGAATGGACGAGTGGATATTAGGTTCTTGAGTAAAGCCCTTAACATTCACTTGCTTCAGTTGTAGCATTTCCTGCAAATTAGATCATGTCACTGTACTATTGTCTTGTATATCAGAAATAGAGGCTATCCTTTTTTGAAGCCAAACTGGATTCCACATCAGCAACTTAAATTGACAGTGATTAATCAACAAACTAAAAGAGGATGGTCAATAATGATTGAGTCCCATTGAGGAGAGTGGATTAAGTGTGGTGTGGCACTGATATATGAGCAGATTCTTTCCAGATCATCTATGAGCAGAATGACCTTTGCCAAGACAGGAGAGCCAGAGAATTTCCAGCTAAATCTCCTGTGGACCTTGGGACACATTTCCCCAGAGCCTTTTACAAACACCCTTCCATCATAGCACAGAAAAGCCTGGGTTTCTCTTACGCCACACCCAGTCTGCTCTTTCATACTCCACTAAGACTCCATCTGCTCCAATCCAAAACATACACGGCCGACCAGCTCTCTTGCAGTAGCACAGGGTTAAATATCATTTTCAACAGTATTGCTTTACAAAGCGAGCCGTGATGCTATTGGACAAATAAACTCGGACTCTCTTTAGAGATACAGTCTATAGAAATGATGGATGTCTAGCAGATGCTGTCATGGTAGATACTTAGTTTCCGTGATGAAAGAATTCTGGTCAGAAGAAACATCAACATATTGGAGAATCCATCAAAAGCAGTGAAACCTCCAACTGTCCAGAGGGAACAGACGTAATACTTGGCTCGTGGTTTTATTCAAACTTCGGTTCGACCTCTGAGGTTTAAAAGAAAGAAAAAGGCTAATCTATTAGTCTATGATGGACTGTCTGTGCCTCTCGCTAACTCTCCCCTGTCTGCTCCTGTCTCAGATATTCGTTTTTGCACTCTGTTAGACTTGTTCACTCATTCATTCTCTCTCTCTCTCTCTCTCTCTCTCTCTCTCTCTCAGCTGCCCTCCAGGACGGTGACCTGGACCAAATCCCTGTATTAACAATTTATAACCTTCATATCCACCAATTAGGGCATGGCAAGTATTTCCCCTTTACAGCCCCAAGTACAGAATGCATCCCTCAATTATTCATCCCATTCCACTCAGAATGGGGGTTAAGGCCTGACAAAATAGCCCCCTTGCCCCCCATAGCAAGCACAGTTTACAGACCATAAGAGCATTAGCGAGTCAAGGTCAGAGGCTTCATCGAGGCCCTCCAGTCTAACAGAAGAGATTCTGTGCATGTGTGGCAGTGTGCACCCGTGTCCCTCAGCAGTGTGCGAGTGTGAGTGTGTGTGTAGCGACTTTGAGAGTTTTCAAAGTGTGACAGCTAGTGTTTATCTGTCGCACAGCTGGGATGGTAAACGGTTGCGCTCGGATGAACACACAAGCTGTTGGAATGAGGCAGGAGCACTGCAAATCTCCACTCAATGGAGAGCGAGAGAAGGTGTTTGTTCTGCTAGGTTTTAAACAGCCAGGCTTTTAGAGGGATGCAGTAACGTGACACACAACAAATGCTCTTTCACCATCTGTCGAAAATCATAAATAAAGCAGGAGCTTCGATGAGTTGTCTCATTTGTTTACAGAGCCAGGGTCAGGACTACATTCCATTATAAGTGATGGGTTTCCGGAAGAAAGGGGTCTCTCCTTAAAAGACCATATGATGTGCAAATCAATAGAAAGTAAATCATCTAAAATAAATCTGTAATGAAAATAAACATAATAAGGACGCGCTTTGTCATACATGTTTTTCGGAAAACGGAATTTATGACTTGGACCATTTAAAATGCTGGTTTATTGTTTAACCATTTGTATTGTTTGGGGTTAACACTGCTGGAGTATATTCATTTCTTCATGTTCATGTAGAAATTTCTATTTAAGTTACATTTTCCATAGTTCAATGTATAGTTTTTGAATATTTCTCCCATTTCATAAAAGACACTACCAAGACTGTTTCCTACTGTATTACACATAGCAACAACAGATTCATTCTAGTGACTTTTTAATGACAACATTGTAATAGGTTATGTAATAATAGGTTTGTAATGGTTATCAATTAATAAATCAATGCCATGGTGGTACAGTTAGTTCATAGATCTAAAGCTTCACTGTGCTGTAATACGTATGTGACAAATAAAGTTTTCTTTCAAAGAAAAAAAGAAAGCTGCAAGCTAAGAGCAGTGGTGGCTCAAACAATTAAGGCTCTGGGATGTTGATCGGATTCAAGCCCCAGTGCTGCCAAGATGTCACTATTGGGCAAGACCTGAGCAAGACCCTTAATCCTCTCTGCTCCAGGGGTGCTGTATCATGGCTGACCCTGTGCTCTGAACCCAACTTCCTAACAAGCTAGGACATGTGAAGAAAAGCATTTTGCTGTGCTGTAATGTATGTGACTTCTTTCTTTCTTTCTTTCTTTCTTTCTTTCTTTCTACAAGCTCCCCAGGATTCGTCTGGGTTTCCTCCGGGTTCTCCGGTTTCCTCCTAACTTCCAACTCATTCCAGTAGACAGATTGGCTCCACTAAATTGTCCCTAGATGTAAATGTGTATTGGCACCCCATTCAGAGTGTTCTGGGATGGGGTCCAGATCCACTGCAACCCTGTGCAGGAAAAAAAAAACAGATAAATGAATGAATTAATGAAACCAAATGCCAAGAGGTACGTTTATGACAAAGCCAAAAATGTCCTTCTGAAAGCAACCATAGCTTTAACAAGTGGGAGTTCATGCCTACATCCTGAGCACAAGACTGCCAGAGAGAAAGAGAACAAAAGAAAATTGACAGTGCCAAAAGAAATTAAAATGGTTATATAATATGGACTGTGCTAAATCTCTGCTCACGAGGTGTCCAAAGGCCATGCTACTTGGAAAAAATTACCCATGCGGACAGCAGTGATGTAACTGGCATGTCTATGATCCGATCACGAGCAGAGCCAGATCCTACCCCGTAAGTCAGGTATCATGAGGAATGACAGCTATAGCACTCTGTCACGTTAACACATGAGGTTCAGAAATGGAGCTTGACCTTTCTTTGGATCTGTACACACTCTAGGAGTGCAGACAGAAAGTCAAAGCCTCCCTTTTTCCCAAGCTTCCAGTAATATGATAGTAACACCATAAAGGATGGAAATCACTGGAAATGTCTCAAGTCAATGATGGAGCTCATGTAAATACTACTGATGATTTAGAGCTCTGATTCCTGGTCCAAGCCACAATAAAAGAAGGCCTTATTCGGCAATCTTCGGTGCTCATCATCAGGAAAACGCTGAGTATTTTAAAAAGCTTTTGAAAAGTACAAGTCTCGGCCAAAAAAGTGGATGGTGGCTGAAATAAAGGATAATCTAATACACGATGGTATGTGCCTGTCATGAGTTTCCTATTACCAGACATGTGTCCTGACCACCATCTGTGTGCAAAAATCATATCAAGTTCAGGACAGTGATGGGTAGAGAACTATTCCTGCTGAAGGGACAACCACTCCCCAGTCCAAAAACATATTCTGTGCAGCCTTGGGGATACTCATGTCCAGCATGGGATCCCTGTTGTTCAGCCCCAGGCTTCCATCCACTCTTGAGTTTCTTCTGTCCGGCCTGGGGCTTCTTTGTCCAGCCTCTGGATGTCTGCCATACAACTTGGGGTTTCTGTCTTCCTTTCTGTTTCTTCTGTTCAGTCTTGAGATTCTTTCATCCACTCTTGAGTATCTTCTGTCCAGCCTGTGGCTTCTTTGTCCATCCCCTGGATGTCTGCCATCCAACTTGGGGTTTCTGTCTTCCTTTCTGTTTTTTTTCCAGCCTGGAGCTTCTTTGTCCAGCCTCTGGACGTCTGCCATCCAACTTTGGGGTTAATGTCTTCCTCTCTGCTTCTTTTCTTCAGTCTTGAGCTTGCTATGTCCTAGTTTTTCAGGTAATATGATGTTTCCATGCACTGTTCTGGTTCTGATTGGGTGTAGCATTATAACAACATATCGGTTCACATTGTACACATTTGGCACCATGATGCGGCGTTAACACTAAAAGCGGTGCTGATCCTTCTTCAGAGCAGAGTTTCATAACCCTGAGTAAAAAGCCATGCTTCATAACCCTGATTCTAAATTTCAAATGTGAAACGCCTGAAGTTAACACAGGTTTTAGAGCAATGATAACCTGAGGTTAAGTACAATGTGAAAAGCAGATTGAGTAGCATCTGTATGTTCTAAAAAAAAAGTCACTGGCTGAGCTAAGCCAATCACAAAAGCTAAGTAATATCATCAGTTCCCCTAGGTATCAAACGATGAGCATATGAATGTTAAATTTTAAATTATAGTATGCAATTTGGGACACCACCATGACCATAACCAAGCCGTTAAGAAGCCGAAAGAATGAATCCCGATTTTAGACAAAGCCGTTGTCTCTTTAAAAAATAGCGCAAGTGTCTAATTCCAAATGAACTGCACTATACTACATTCTAATAAATATTAACTGCTCACATTACCTCATGTAATTACCAGAGAAATGATCTGAAATTACTCCTCCAAGGGAAGTGGGGAAGTCTTCTTAGGGAATGAGGGATAGAGAGAGAGACAAAAGAGGCTGGATTTACGCAGCCTACAAAAGATTTAATAGCTAAATAAACTTTTCATGAACACACAATGATCCCAAAATTGAGAAACATAACACAAAAAACGTAAATGAAGTGAAATAAAAAAGCAAAAGTGACAAATTTGCATGACAGACAGACTCAGCAGGGAACTTACAGCTCTGAAATAACGGTTTCCTCACAGAACACTTGGCACTGAACACACACTCTGCCTTTTCTAAACGCTGCTTTATTGGCGGTGTAGGTGATGTAACAGATGAAGGAGTTTGGCTTCCAAGCGCAGGAGATTTACAGCCCGTCCACAGAAACCTTTCAAGTCTTCTTTATGCTACTACGACTCCCAGAACACGCCGCTGTGCTGGAGCCAGGAACTGGGCCTTGGCTATGAAGGTTCAGAAAGAGGTCTGACACACAACAAGCCAAAGTTTTAGCGCTGATTTTTCTCTAAGATACACTTTTTTGACAACCATCATACATAGAAAACCTGACTAAGCTAGTTTGTTTCCATGCCATTTTTTATCCTATTTTCATATTTGCTTTGGACTTTTTGAAGATGGTTCCTTGAGGGTTCTGAGGATGTGTAGTGGTTAGAGCTCCTCTAAAGAGGTTCTACTTGGAAAAGTGAATTCCTCTGTTGATGGTTTGTGTGTAGAACATTTCTTTAATGGCTTCACAAGAAATAATAATAATAAAAAAACTTAGCATGCTAGAATTAACTTCTTTTTAATATATCCATTTATTTGGAAATACCATGTTCCCTCAAACTACACAATACAGGATAGAAAAAAAGGAAGTGAAACTGAGAATGAATTTAGACCAAAATATCTAGTACAAATGATTTGTTTGAAAGTCATCTAATTGTTAATAATGGAATTTAAACAGCATTTGATTTGTAGCTTTGAAATATTCATCCATTAATCCACACCCTGGTCATGTTCATGGATTATTTCAAAGTCATGGATATATCCATATCTATAAGTAAGTCGAAATGGGATGAACTGGAAAACACCTGGAAACTGCATGGATATGGGAAAATATTCAAAGGCAATGTTCAAAATTGAATCTGGGAGTCTGAAGCTGCGAGGCGGTTACACTACACCGCTGCCTCAGTGTGCTGTGAAGTATATATTAAAAACTACACGCATATATTTGTTTTAAATTGAATTTCCAGCTTGAAATTCAAAGTAGTTTATTTCAGTGTTCACACTGAAAAAATTAAATAAAAAAAAAATAAAATAATAATAATAATAATAATAATAATAATAATAATAATAATAATAATAAATGAATAAAAACATGAATAAAACTGTTTGGTCTTTACAGTGATTAGGTTTGTTCAGTCAAATTCAGTTTGAAAATACACATATAAAAAAAAAGAAAAAGAAAATCAAGATAAGCAGGCCAAAGCAATCGAGCCTAGAATTAGAGCTGGCTCTAATCAGCTAGATGTCAGATAATTATGTTCCAGGTTTGATTGCAGAAGTTAAAAGTGTGACAGCTCTGATTGGGAATAATGAAGAATTCCAGCAGTGGAGGTCAAAGTCTATTGTCACTGATTTTCTCTGAGCCCTGATCTATTACTTTGCTAAAATACAGAGTGTTAAGAGCAGGTGGGAGAAACGTATATCACCTGGAGGCTAATCACAAAAGGCAAGAGTTCACCAAAGATGTCCAGCCTGCAGAAAGACTTGATTCACTTTCCTGTATAGAGCGCTAAATTAGGCATAAATATCCCCTACTGCACTTCACTGGCATTCAGAGCACATTACAGTCCAGTAATTGACTCGGTATTTATTTCTGAGGCTTTAGCCTGCTGATCCGTTCTATTTCTCTGTCTATGTTCATAGCCCTCGCTGCTCAATGGCCACTTTCCAGGTCAACGAACTCTAGTGGAGGTCAGTGTGGCTGTGATTTACTGCAATGGCATCACAGCTTGTGGAAAAATCTGCGTTTGATCATGCATGTTCAGTAGTGAGTTTTCTAACTTAATTTAGCACCATGGATGTATTAAATCTGTATTAAATCATGTATATATTAAATCACAAAACTGGCCATATTACAGCACATCAGTGCTAAATTCAGCTTGTAGCATAAGCTTTTCAACTAAAGTTAGCTCTACCTTTCTCTCAATCTTGTCCTATCTTACATGGAACAATAAATTGATTGACATTAAGATCTTTGCTTGTGTATTTGGTCTAAGAGCTACTTCCACATAAGTATGCTTACTAGAATATTAACTAAGCTAACTAGTTACATTGATAAAGACTGTGGTTTTGGTGTCTGGCTAGTTTGTTTAAAATTATACAAACTGCAATTGAAACTGCTACTTTTTTCTGATTACAGAGTCCCATCAAACAGAAGGGAAGGGAAGGGGACGGAAGGGAAGGGAAGGTACATGTAGAAGGGACATGGGGAAGGGACATGGGGAAGGGACATGGGGAAGAGACATGGGGAAGAGACATGGGGAAGGGACATGGGGAAGGGACATGGGGAAGGGACATGGGGAAGGGACATGGGGAAGGGACATGGGGAAGGGACATGGGGAAGGTAAGGGAAAGGGAAAAGCGATAGGAATGAGAATGGGAATGGGAAAGGGAAGAAAGGGGAAGGGAAGAAAAGTGAAAGTGAAGGGAATGGGAAAGGGAAGGGAAGGGAAGGGAACGGAAGGGAAGGGGATGGGATGGGATGGGATGGGATGGGATGGGAAGGGGATGGGATGGGATGGGAAGGGAAGGGAAGGGAAGGGAAGGGAAGGTACATGGAGAAGGGACATGGGGAAGGGACATGGGGAAGGGACATGGGGAAGAGACATGGGGAAGGGACATGGGGAAGGGACATGAGAATGGGAATGGGAAGGGGATCCCATCTTGCCATGGTACTGAGATACACAGTATGACATGTAGTGAAATGCTTTTTACAACTGTTCTTGTTATAAAAATAGGGCCAATTAACACTAAGTTCTTCTTCTTCTTCTTTCGGCTTTTCCCTTCAGGGGTCGCCACAGCGAATCATCTCTCTCCACCTATCCCTATCTTCTGCATCCTCAACACTTGCACCCACTAGCTTCATATCCTCATTAATTCCATCCATATACCTCCTCTTTGGCCTTCCTCTTTGCCTCCTGCCTGGCAGCTCCATGTCCAACATTCTCCTACCAATATACTCACTCTCCCTCCTCTGAACATGTCCAAACCATCTTAATCTGGCCTCCCTAACTTTGTCCCCCAAACGTCCAACATGAGCTGTCCCTCTGATGTACTCGTTCCTAATCCTGTCCAACCTTGTCACTCCCAAAGAAAACCTCAACATCTTCAGCTCTGCTACCTCTAACTCTGACTCCTGTCTCTTCCTCAGTGACACTAAGTTAAAAGAATAAAAATACTGTGGAACCGCGGCATACGCATTTAATGCATTCTGGAGGCGAGTTCTTAAGGCAAAAATTTGTATTGCGAAACAAATTTTCCCATTAGAAATGATATAAATGCAGATAAGCCATTCCAGCCACCCAAAAATATTACCGATATTACCAATACGAAGCATACGTAAACTGTATGGTTGCTTACAAAGAACTGGCCCAAGGCAGGCATTTTGTAACAGAGGCCAGCGGTAGGTGCGGTGCAGGTAAACCTCACTACTCTGATCTTAATAGGCGCACTGGCGACTGACGCTAGTGGGTGCAGTCTTTAACCTCCTTGTTAGTGTGCCTGCCACCCATGCCAGAGACCCAGAGCAGTTGCAAGTAGTACGCGAGAGGGTTACATTTCCATGTCAAGGGTCCTCACAGGAAGTCGTGCCACCAAGCCACCAATCTGGCAACAAAAACAATCACCTAGCTTTTGAACGCATGCCAATGTAATGTTGGTATCGTGGGTTGACTCTTTTCGCTGACTGAAAAAAAGAATTGTAAAATTCGTAAACTCACTTCAGTTGCCTTAGCTTGGCTTTCCACTGATGCAAACAAGTTTTGAACGGCTCCCAGATATACGCGCAACTTAGCTGCCGTTCGGTTCCGTTCGGTTTGTTCATATGTCGAAATGCTTCGTATGCCGATGCAAATTTCCTTCAAAATTTCAATTTTTAAGGCAAAATTTCATTAGGGAGGGCATTCGTATGCAGAGCTTCCATTGTAAGGTAAAACAATAAAAATAGACACAGATAAGATACAATAAAAAAAGAGAACATTTAGGGTATATAGTGAAAATTGTAATAGAAAAAATATATTATATATATATATATATATATATATATATATATATATATATATATATATATATATATATATATATGTTTTATATATATATATATATATATATATATATATATATATATATAAACAAAAAGGTAGTATCTGAATACAGTAATTGGATCTGCAAGCATCAGCATACCAAAAATTACGCCTATTTTTTCCTAAGCAAACACCAAACAAGCAAGACTCTGTGTAAGCTGTTTATATTAATATAAACTGCACTAACAGCAAAGGAAGATTAATTAACCAATCAGAATAAAGAACCAGACAGAGCTGCAGTGCAAAATTACACATGATCATGTGGTTTAAACTTGCCTAATTCCCAGAGACCAAAAAATGGAATTTGCTCCTATTTGGTTGTCTCCAGGGGGGCACGGTGGCTTGGTGGTTAGCATGTTTGCCTCACACCTCCAGGCTTGGGGGTTCGGTTCCCACCTCCGCCATGTGTGTGTGGAGTTTGCATGTTCTCCCCGTGCCTCGGGGGTTTCCTCCAATTTCCTCCTCCGGTCCAAAGACATGCATTGTAGGTTGATTGGCATCTCTAAATTGTCCATATTGTGTGAGTGAATGAGAGTGTGTATGTGCCCTGTGATGGGTTGGCACTCCGTCCAGGGTGTATCCTGCCTTGATGCCCAATGATGCTTGAGATAGATCATCAAATAGATCGGATAAGTGGTAGACAATGAATGAATGGTTGTGTCCATGTTCGGCATTGAATGTCTTTGTCATGTTCCACTCCACATTGGTGCTTAATATGAAACTCATATGAAAGCAGACACTCAGAGCTTTAAGAATTTGTAGTTTTTATAAGTATTTCTGTTTTTATGTAGCCTACTAGGAGCAATATATTTATAAGTTCCAAAAAAACATAAGCGGTTCATTTTTTCCACACAAATGTTTCTATTTTCAGAGTAAATGTTGATATCAAACCCATTTCTGCTCTCTGCGGTGCCACAAGTGCATGTTCATCTAAAAAGCAGCTCAAATTTGATTTTCAGCCAGTAAATTTCTCAGTAAACCAACAGAGTCCTGACTCATTTTATATCAGACTCACAGCCAGAACATCATTCATTCGTTTACACTGATCGAAAATGTCCCATAAGTGGATTGGAAAAGGTTTTAAGGATAATTATGCGCATAACCTCCTGATAACCTGATGTATTCCTCAACATTCTGCAGCTTAATGCTGTCTGCGAATAATCAATCAAAATATCTAAGATGATGTCCGCTCTGTTAATGACGGAAATCAAACTTCAAGCCATGCCATGCACGCTTTCCAACAACCTGTCCAATAAAGTTTCTATGACATTTGTTAAAAATATTGGAAGAGTTATGGGTTCTCGTCACGTCGCGTTGCGGTATTGAATGCCACCATCCCACCACCCTTTTTCCACCATTTCCTTTGACCAGAAAAATCTTTCACAGTTTTTGCCACCAAATGTGAAGTGCCTTCTGTTATTTTTCCCTCTTTCCGAATCAAGCAGTACCATGTGTTTGGGTGAAAAAAAAAAGAAAAACAAAATGGAGCTAGCTTTTGCAGTGCAGTGGGTACTCATAAATTTCTCAGCAGTGCTTTAAGCCTGTACTTTCCCCAAGTCCCTAGTTTATTGCATAAGGAAGAAAAAAAATAAAGTCATGCTTCTGTGTCAGCTTCGGCCTTGAGACTGAATTATTCACCTTGAAAGACAGACTGAAAGGAAGGGTGAGGCAGAGAACGACCATCCCAGAGTCCATCTGAGGACGCAGTAGAAAATTCTAGAACGTTTCATTTTCTATAAGTCGACGGATTAATGCGTCGCTTGCTCTGTTAAAAAAATAGCTACCAGGACACTCTTGGGAAATGAGGCATGAGCCGTGATGAAGCGAGTGAGTTTGAAGTGAGCGGAGATCATCCAAGCGTGAGAGAGGATTTATTGCATCTTATAGTCGTGACCCTCACAGGAAACCAAACAAACAAAGCAAAAAACGATGCTGGTTTAACGTGAGCCAGTGCTTCATGTACGTTCTCTTAACTTTGGACAGCTACTTTTCTTATGATTCGAGCGTACTGTTGGTGTTCATGCTCCTCTGTTTCTATCTAGGGACTAGGGATGAGTGTGAGAAGGATGAGAGGAGGATGAGAGAGCGCCAACATGGTGTCTGCATCACTTTTTAATATTGCTCTGACCCACTTGTTTTGAGAAAGTCTTGAAGTCTTGAGAAATCACGGAGCACCAGCACAAAGATGGGATTATCTTCGCAGACGGCATTTTCTTCTTCTTCTTCGTCTTCTTCTTCACTCCGGCTCTCTCTTAGACAGATTTCTGCCAAGTCAGTGTAGAGGGTCTCAAGAGCTTCACACAGATAAGAAAAAAACCTGGAGCTTTACACCAATCATTTTTCGAGGGGTCGTTTTTTTTTATTATCAGAAGATGCTAGAGAGTCTGAAGAAAAAGAAGATAAAGATTCAAAAATGTCTGAAATCCAGAACTGAATGCTGTGTGTTGAAAGAACAAAGGATAGTTTTGTGTTCGAGCTACTGGGGAATTGTTTTAGTGTGGATCATCTCCCTTCAAGCTAACATGTAAAGGTCATCATAGTCATTATGAGGCTTTTAATTTATTTTCTGCCTCTTAGAATTACATGCTGATGCCTTAGGAAGCATTACTGTGCATTAATGTGAGTGTGTGTGTGTATGTGTGTGTGTGGACAGACTCTAGGAAGTACTAATCTTCAGAAGCTTGCAGTGTATAAATATTAGGGTTGAAGGTTCGAAGCAGATTAGCCGTCCAGGACTTGAGCAGCTCTGCTGAAAGCGTATTAAAAATGACCAGAAGACAAACAGAAATCCTGCAGAGGGCCGTCTGTAGCGCTGACTAAAGCTGCGTCTGACAATCCGACGTCGTTTCGATGTCTAAGTAAATTCTTCACAATGCACAGAAGTTTCAATCGCAGTAACAGCACTTACTCTAAAGTTTTGCATTGGATTCAGAGGTGCCAATATTACTACCAAGAAAGTCCTAGCAGGTATAGAGAGAAAAAAAAAAGCAGACTTGGTTCTGAAATCTGATTGGCTGGATGTTAAAATCTGTGGGTTCACATCACTACAATGCTACACAATAACTAAAGAATATTCTACTCTTCGTCCGTTATGTTGCTTAGCAACCAAAACTTATTGTTAAAAGACTTTATTATTTGTTCATTCAGCATATAATAAATAATAAATGGAAAACGATTTCATTTTAGAGAGGGTTCACTATGCTTCACCTCCTGTAGTTAATAACTAATACACACTGTTATAGTGATTGGTTATAATGATTGGATGATTCGACTATATGCATGACTTTAACAGGCAAGTATTGAAATTAGGCAACAATCATAAATTATTATTATCGATTCAAATTGATATAAATTGATTTAAGATTTGATTAATAACGAACTCTCAGAAATCTCTTGTGCAAAAACTAATTCAGATTTTTAACCTCATTGCTTATTGCTTTATTCTACCAAATCCTATTGTATATAAGTGAAGGTGAAGGTGGCTAATTTATTATTAATTTATACATTTAGAAATGATTAATTATTAATGTATGAATTAATTTAAATATATTTATTATTAAGTATAATTTTTTCCCACATCTGTGCCAAGCATCTACTTAACAATAAATAGCTTTTTAAACTTTTTTTGTTTTAATTTTTTTTAATTTTTTTTAATTTTTAAATTTTTTTTTATTTTATTTTATTTTATTTTATTTCATTTTATTTTTCCACATTCCCTGAAGAGAGCACACGTGAGTCTTCGAACCTGTGAAAATGTGGCTGTAGATTTTCCTACTGAGAAGAAACAGAAAGGGGGGGGAGGGAGGGAAGGATGGCTTGTCTGTGTTATCCTCACACTAGGTGATTTATTCGAGCTGTGCGTGGAGCCTCTGTGTGTGTAACGATGGATTAAAGATGGCAGAGACCTTTACAGCGCTGTCTCCTGCAGCCATTATCACACTAATGTAGAAGCCCTAGGTAGAGACGCTGAGGTAACTGCTACAATGGATTAAGAGATAAAACAAGTGCATAGAGACATCCTAACTCCTCTTTATCTCGCCTTCTCTTACGCTCGCATGCACACACTTGGCCTTGCTTTTGCTGGACTGCAGTTAGACAATCCCTGTGGCTCTAGTAAAGCAGTGAAACTTCAAAAGCATCTGAGTTTGTTCCTAGTGATACACGTTTCTAGTAATCTAGAAAGCTCTGTCTCAATAGCTCATTCATTCATTCATTGTCTACCGCTTATCCGAACTATTCTCAGGTCACGGGGAGCCTGTGCCTATCTCAGGCGTCATTGGGCATCAAGGCAGGATACACCCTGGACGGAGTGCCAACCCATCGCAGGGCACACACACACACACACACCCTACGGACAATTTAGAGATGCCAATCAACCTACAATGCATGTTTTTGGACTGGGGGAGGAAACTGGAGTACCCGGAGGAAACCCCCGAGGCACGGGGAGAACATGCAAACTCCACACACATGGCGGAGGCGGGAATCGAACCCCCAACCCTGGAGGTGTGAGGCAAACGTGCTAACCACTAAACCACCATGCCCCCCTCAATAGCTCATGATACACAAAAATAAAAATACTCTACTCTAGAACCTAAAGGTTTCCTAGAACAACAGATACAAACTTTAAAAAGTTCTCAAGATCATCAAAAGGATACTTGGTTCCTGAAAACACTAATGCTTATGAAAAATCTAGATATCCTGGAACTAAAACCAGTAATTAAGTTTGTTAGTTCCTGAAAAGGTTCATGTGTTCCTCCTGAAAAGCTTACTGGAGACCTGAAAAAGCCAGTGGGTCCTGAAACATTAAAAGGAACAAAGGTTTTGAGTTCCTGGAAAAGTTCCTGGACTCCTGAAAAAGTTCCTGGATTTTTTCAAAAAGTTCCCCAAAACAGCATTGGGTCCCAGAACACAGAACCAGGATCAAAGTTCTTGCAAAGGATCCTGGACTAATGAAAAAGTCCTGGATTTCAGTGAACATTTCCTGTCTATTTAAAGGGCTATAAATATTTCCATACCTGTCTATAACATCCGAGGGGATTTAGACTGGGATCTGGATCTGAAGTGCATTACTTTATGGACAGAAACATATCTCACGTGATTCTGCACAAGAGACGAGTGTTACTTCAGCTGGCATGAGTAAGAGTGTGAGGATCGATTGACAGCCTAATAAGATGTCTTACACACACATACACACACACACACACACACACTCACTCACAGAGAGAGAATTGGGGAAATCCCTCCTCATTTCTGGCTCTGTTTCTCGGACTCTCTTCTCAGCTGGGGTTCTCCGCAGTAGCAGACGTATAAAAGCTCTCACTGTTCTCTACAAAGCCACCTGCCCAGGTGGACTACAGCCAGGTGTGTGTGTGTCTGTGTGTGTGTGTGTGTGTGTGTGCGGTCTCTGGGTGTGCAGTGAATAAGATACTGAGTGATACTGAGATCAGGTTCATTTGCTAGGCATCTAGCAACAATATTGTTGCTATGGTAATATTTGGAAGAGTATAGATAACCTTGTTGTTCTAATTACCATAATTAACATTTCCATGCACTGTAGTGTATGAATAATTCCTGACTAATTAAAAGAATTTATTCTATAAATCTAGGCTTACTTAAATCATTATTTATTCTAATTGTCATGGTGGCATTTCATGGTTACATGGTTACACAGTATTAGCGGAACAGCTGTACATCAGGCGCAAGCTAATGTAAAGAATTAACCAACAGGAATCCAGTAATGAAGATGGAAAACATTGGGCAGTTGATCAGAATCTGGTGTTTTGTTCCGTGGTTTGTTTAAAACCTGGTGCCAAAAAAAGAAAGAAAAAAAACCTTCTTAATTTAATAGTTGGGGGACACGGTGGCTTGGTTAGCATGTTTGCCTCACACCTCCAGGGTTGGGGGTTCGATATCCGCCTCCGCCGTGTGTGTGTGAAGTTTGCATGTTATCCCGGTGCCTCGGGGGTTTCCTCCGGGTACTCCGGTTTCCTCCCCCGGTCCAAAGACATGCATTGTAGGTTGATTGGCGTCTTTAAATTGTCTGTAGTGTGTGATTGCGTGAGTGAATGAGAGTGTGTGTGTGCCCTACGATGGGTTGGCACTCCGTGCAGGGTGTATCCTGCCTTGATGCCCAATGACGCCTGAGATAGGCACAGGCTCCCCGTGACCCGAGAATAGATCGGATAAGCGGTAGACAACGCACCCTCAGTAGGCAACAAACAATAAAGAGGAATTTATTCGACACCAGGGGTCTCTTCCAGTAGCTTACGACCCATGCCGCGGCCTGGGTTCAATTCCCAGCCCACCCAGCCACTGAAGAGTTAACGCTCAGTGCCGGTCCCAAGCCCGGATAAAATGGGAGGGTTGCGACAGGAAGAGCATCCGGCGTAAAACCTGTGCCAAAAAATTTTTTGAAAATGAACTCAATAAACCTGTTTAAATTTCATCCCAATCAAATTCACAGAGGTCCCGCCCCTTTCCCCCGGACATATACTCCAGTTTAATCCAGCCATTCATCAATCGATTTCGGACACAGCTTGCACCAAGACATTACATGGAAGCATAAACTTATAGATTTAAGCACAAATTGAAGTACTTTGGATAAAGGATAAAGAAGACACATAGCCGATCCTTATAAATTGAAAGCTGACCAAAGGCTCGCTGTATTTAAAATTAATATCACCTTCAATATCAAAGGTTGTTCCCTTTATTTTATATTATTATTAAAAGAGTCTTTTTTTTTAGTCTTGCTGAGGACTCGTAAGTAATAATTTGCTAATAAATAACTGAATCCATGTGAATGAAGGAAATCTGATTATCATAACAACTGATTAATCTAGTCAGCAAACCCGTTGTGTTAAATCAGTTACCTCAACTCAACAATTAACATGCTGCTTATGTGTATTTAAAATGATGTATTGCAAAAAATACTTCGATATTGACATTTTTTTAACGTTTACACAAAAATAGCTTATTCAGCTGGTTTGGTTTGGCAATAAGTCGTGTAAATAAATGTGAATAATAATATAACATGAGTAGCTCTTGGCCACCTTCATTGTGTCAAAGTAGCTCTCAGAGCAAAAAGGTTTGGAGACCAACAAGATATTTGAGTTAGAGGAGTTAGATGTTTGAGATTTTGTTTATTTCCTCAAAACATCTTTTGGATGTTCTACTTATCTCATAATTTTACGAGGAGGCAAACATCATGCATATTCTTCCTGACCATTTTTGATATATTTATAGATATTATGCACCAAAAGTCAGAGGGAAGGAGGTGCAAATTTTTGTCTACATGGCTTAGAGTCCACAAGTTAGTGCTTAAAGTATGTACAAGTGAGGGCTTTTAAGCTTTTGAGTAGAAACTATGTATGAAAATCTGGTGGAAACCTGGAAATGTGCATGAGTACGAGCTCTGATGGCTGTAAATGGCTGTCAGTGCGAAAGAAATGGAAAACTGCCAAAACCCTGATAAGTGCTGCAACAGGTAGTCGTGTTATTCAGAGAAAGAGATGCTTGAAAATGCAACATACTGCATACATTTTTTTTGAGAGTCTAGTGTATCTTAAGTTAAACTGTAGAGTGAGCATTTGTACCCGAACCACATGAAGTCATCTCTGCTCTATACAGAAGAAGAAGAAGCCTTTATTATTGCCACATAAACATTACAGCAGAATTCTTTTCTTCACGTATCCCAGCTGAGGAAGTTGGAGTCAGAGCACAGGGGCAGCTATGATGCAGTGCCCCGGAGCAGAAAGGGTTAAAGGCCTGGCTCAGTTGCCCAACAGTGGCAGCTTGGCAGTGCTGGAGCTTGAATCCTGATCTTATGATCAAGGACCCAAAGCCTTAACCCCTTGAGCTACCGATGCCCTATATAGTACCCTCCACTAATATTACTCTTACTGCTGCAGCCTGGGTTCAATTCCTGGGCAGGGAACCAGCCCAGTCGCTGAGGGGTTAAGTCTCAGTGCTGGTTCTGAACCTGGATAAAATGGGAGGGTTGTGTCAAGATCAAGAAGTAAAAGAAAATTGGATTGGATGACAACAACATTGTGTGACCAACCGCAACTTTATTTTTTAATTATTTACTTTTTTTGTCAGTATTTTTGATAAATTATCATTTTGGTCAAAATAGCAGAAGGCAACTGAGCAGTGAGGTCAGAGTATCTAAAGTTTAAATAGACTATATATATATATATATATATATATATATATATATATATATATATATATATACACCAGACCATCACTCCCATATGCCCTTGTTATGAACTGTCCTTTCCTGTCTGATTTCTGTCCTTAAATTCACACTTTGTCTTAATTGTTGAACAAAGAAAAAGGAAAGAAGAGGGAAGACACAAATGGCCAAATTAAACCAAGTTGGAAATAAAGCACTTTGCTGAAGTGTTAAGCTGATTATTGCAGCTTTCTTCACTCGCTGCTGTTTTTCACTGTCTGCACTCCTCCACACTTCAAACCCTCACTTCAAACCCTTACACTTCCTGTATCTGCTCTTACTGTCCATCATCGCACTTGTATTACTTTACTATTTTTATATTTCTAATGCAATCATACTCACTTGCACTAACTCTTACATGTTTTTCTCATAAGTTTATGTACTCTCTCTCTCTCTCTCTCTCTCTCTCTCTCTCTCTCTCTCTCTCTCTCTCTCTCTCTCTCTCTCATTTGCACTAATTCTTATATGTTCTTAAGGTTATGTATTTACCTTCTTCTCTCTCTCTCTCTCTCTCTCTCTCTCTCTCTCTCTCTCTCTCTCTCTCACACTCTCTCTCTCTCTCTCTGTCTTTCTGTCTTTTCCTAAAATCCTCCAGTCCCTGCACCCTTCCCATCATGCAGGCCTGCAGACACTTTAAATATTTAACAGGAAATCCCTGCCTCCTGTCACATCCAGGGCAGAACAAATAATGAGAGTGTAATGATGAGTTAGCGCAGTGATTTATCCAGGTGGAGTGAGAGGAGAGGCAGGCTGCCGCACCGGACAGGGGGAGAGGCTTAATGATATGGTTGAAGGCGCCTTTTCCATTCCTAGGCCTGTTTTGCATTAGCCATTAAGTAAATAGCCCAAGAGAGGAATGGAACAACACACACCTCTCCCCATCACACAACACCACCACAGCCAGGGTCAAGAGCGAGACTGCGGTTAGCGCTGCACTCGTGTCCAAAAGCCGAAATGCGCTACTGAGAATGACTCTGGGGTCGTCATTTATCAAAAACTAATCCCTCCGTTCATATTTATTATTTAAGATTACATTATACAAAAGATGTAGGGTTTTTTCAATCTGGTGGAGATGTCCTAATATGAATGTGGAATATATCTGAATGTCCTTGTCAAGATATTTCCTTTAGCTTTTCTCAATTTCTTTGACTTTCAAATAAAGGAGAACGTTCTGAAAAGGCCAGAGTTGATCATTTTGTACTTTTTTTCTCCTCCCAATTGTTTATTTGTTTAACCCTTATTCCTTGTTAAGTATGTTTTTTTGGAGGATTTAGGGCCTAGATTTGTGTATTGTTTTGCTATTTAAACCTGAGTTACATCAATAAAATTACATTACAACTCGGGACTTTAATAATGTTTTTACCTAGCCTACTATTAGCAATATATTCATAGAAATGTTCCAAAAAACAACAAAAACTGTTCATGTTTTCCATACAAATGTTTCTATCTTCAAAGTAAATGTTGATATCAAACCCATTTCTGCTCTCTGAGATGCTCCAAGTGCTTGTTCATCTAAAAAGCAGCTCAAATTTGATCTTCAACCCGTATTTCTGTTTTTACCGAACCTACTAGGCGCAATATATATTCATAGAGAAATTCCCCAAAAACCCAAAAAACTATTATTAACAGCCACTTTATTTTTAGTGGCTGATTCTCAAATTGCCTCCTAGGGTGCGTTAGTGCACTACATATGTTATAGAACACCGTTAAATCATATACGGACCGCATATGCAGTGAACAGGAAGACGTTCTGTATTCAGATGAATTGTGGGGTTTGAGAGTGTTTTTTTTTCTTTCGATGATGGACACTGTTACAAGGATCTCAGGTTGCTTAAAAGCCAAGCGGAGCATCGGCGAGAAGAAAATCTAACTTTGCATCAATAAAAATATTGATTCTGGAAAAATGTTGTGGCGAAAAAAATCAGGAGCCTATCCCGGGAATATCGGGTGTGAGATGTGGGAATACACTATGCTGATAATGGGCCTCTTGTGTCAATGAAGATCTTTCTTTAAAAATCATCTGATTCATTTTATGTTTTTGAAATGGATAAAAAAAAAAATTCTATGGAAAAAAGTTTTCATTTCTAAGACATGAAATCCAAAGAACATCCCTTAGCCTGGTCGAACCTTGGTTTAACAGCGTACCTGATGCTGGCTCTATTAGTCCGGTCCACTATCAGTGTCAATGTTTTATTTGTAACTGGTATTAAACATGAATGCCATTTTGTTTTTAGAAAATCTTTGAAAAACTGGTGCTAGTCTTTAATAACCGATGAACTAAAAACAGTTCACTGTGGTGCGCTCAGATTCCTGGACCTGCCGATGTCAGGAGAGATGGATATTCAGAGGGAAGGAGTAAAACAGCATGAATATGAGACAGTAAGAGAAAGAGGGTAAGAGAGTGGCTTTTGGGGGTGGGGTGGAGGAAGGGGTGAAGGTGAAGGCTTGATGATAGGAGAGATGGACGAGGTGTTGAAGAAAGCCTATGCGGTTTGTTACTGTTGTCTGAAGCGATACAAATGGCAGCGGTCGACTGGGCTCGAGCCCAGACTCAACAGAATGGAGAGGAGGACTGCGGAGGAAGACAAATCTGCCCGTGGAGAGTTCAAAAGAGCAGAAACACCTCCTCCAGAGCGCAGACACACACAAGCCAGCTCCAGCTGATATAGCCTGAGACCCAGCAGCGGAGGAAACGATGAAATGCTGGCATTCTGGTATTCAAATGGAAGAAAGGAGACAGACGAGGTGGAGGATATCGTTACGGCTCTCCAACAAAGGGTCTTTTGAGGACTGTTTCAGATTTTTTCTGAACAAAGAATAGAGATCAGAGTGATAGCTGAGATATATTTTACACAATTTTTAGAGAGGTCAGAACGTTGCAAAATGTGCCAAAAGGTGCTTTCAGCAGAGGAATGAAAAGCTTTGATCCATCAGCGGTGGTGGCAGAAGGGTTAAATACAGCAAGAACAGAGAAGTTTCTAGGATTATCTTCTAAAATCGATCACTCTGGTCCTTTCTGAGGCCTTAAAGATTTAACACACAGACTCCATATATGACCTAAAAAATGTTCAAGAGGTACTATTACAGCACAGAACTGAGCAGATATTCCTCTTTTTCTACATTAATCACTTATCTGGAGTACATCCCAGGTGCAGGAGGACATCACAGACCATCACAGGGACCACCACAGACATGTTATTCCCTCGTTCACACCTAGCGGCAATTTAGTGAAGCCAATCTACATATCAGTGTGTTTTTTTGTGTTGTGGGAGGAAACTGGATAGCTTTCAGAACCCAGACAGACGTGGGACGAACATGTGGAACTCTAAACAGACACATCATCCAAACTCAGGATGAAAACTGGAGCTGTGACGCACTTCAAGTAGTTAAGGTTCTGGGTTGTTGACCACCAAGCTGCCACCATTGGGCCCTTGAGCAAGGCCCTCAACCCCAAGCTCCAGGGGCAATGCATCATGGCTGACCTTGGATTCTAACCCCAACCCACTAAGGAGGGATATGCAAAGAAAGAATTTCACTGTGCAGTAATGTATATGTGACAAATAAAGGCTACTTAACTGAACTTCAGGAAGGAACCTGGAACAAATCAAATTCAAATAGGACTCACTGAAGGGGAAAGGACGTGACACGACCAAGATTTGTTTCAGGAAGTTGGTGTTCAGTTGTGCTCAAGTGGTTAAGCTTTTGGGTTGTTGATTATAAGATCAGGCTTCAAGCCCCAGAACCGCCAAGCTGCCACTGCCAGACCCCTGAGAAAGGCCCTTAGTCCTCTCTGCTCCAAGAGCGCTGTATCATAGCTGACCCTGTGTGCTGACCCCAACTTGTAAATTGTGAAGAAAGTATTTCACTGTTCTGTAATGTATATACAACAAAAATAATGGTGTTTTCTTGACGCAGATTTTCAACAAACATCAAGTTTATGAGTCAAGCAAAAAAAGCCAAGGAAATGAGCTGGTGCCATGTTTTAATGAAACACAGTAAAGAAAAAAAAAACCTCAAATCTCTTAAATTCCCATAAATTCTCCCTGTTTATATATATATATATATATATATATATATATATATATATATATATATATATATATATATATATATATATATATATATATATATATATACTTTACCTGCTAGGATTTTCTTGTTAGTTGCATGTTAGGATTATTCTTTTTTAAGAAACGCAAGCTGTGAGCTCACATCATGTTGACTAGTTGTATTTAACCACTACATTTCTAAACAGTACTTTAATTTAAGCAAAATATTGTTTGTGGTTAGTTTACAAAACTTGTGCAAATCTGTCCAAATATCCAAAAAATATCTAGATCTACATAAAGCCTTCAGAATGAAATGTTGTAAATATTGTAAAGAATATCAGTATGAAGGATGGTGTTGTGCCTCCATTATGAGCTGTGTCTGTGTGTGTGTGTGTGTGTGTGTGTGTGTGTGTGTGTGTGTGTGTTTGGGTTTATGTATGGTGCTATCATGGTGCACTGACAGTGTGTATACGTCATGTCTTGTATGGTCATGGATGGCATCTGTGAAATAACTAATGCTGTGTGGAAAGCCAGTGACTGTCTGACTGTGACGATGTATTGTAATAAAAAATGTTCAGTGGTGCGTTTGTGAGTGTGAGTATGAACGTGTGTGTGTGTGTGTGTGTGTGTGTGGCGATCTGGGTGGGCCGAAGCCGCTATCTACTGACGAGTCCCATAATCAATCATCGAGTCTGTATTCAATTCTTCAGCGCGATATAATCGCTCGGTAGAAGGCATTAACGCCGAGGAACGATAATGAAGGAATATGCCCAGAGAAAGCGAGGGAGGGAGCGAGTTCACAACCCTCATGTGATGAATACCCTGTACATACCAAACAGACTCCGGGAATAAATATGCAAGCATAAAGAAGTGTGATTAGACAAATAAATAGAATGTAAAGACCAGAAAGGAGGTGGAACAGGGTTCAAATTACATCTGCGAAGGAAAGAACGGAGTAAAATGAGTATTAGATGCGTGCATATTTACGGAGTGTTAATATATTCATAACCAGATTTATAAGTGCATTAACTCTGGAGTATCTTAAACAAGGAAAATTGGAAGTAGTGTCTATAGTGCGTGTCATACTTCCCTCTGTATTACATTTACGTCCATGCTTTCTGGGTAATGTTGATGGAAAGGTTCTTTGTGCAGACAGGGAGTTGCTGGATACATAATACTTCTGAAACATTTTTAGAAATATAACACTGACCCTTAAAAAAACAGATGAAGAACGATTAAGATTGAGCAGGCATATCAGGTCTTCTATCAGTTTTTTTGTGCATGATATCATCCCCGATTGCAGTAACATTCCCTGATTGTTTTTGCAGATACGGTACGACTGCACGTCTGTCCTTACTCTCCTCCCATGTTGAGGCAAATCTTAACTTTTCCATATCCAATAATCACACTGCTAAGCTAAACAAATCATCTGGTCCGCCCTGTTGGAAATGGCGTCTCCTCCGATGGAGAATCGTGCAATCAAAATCTTATTAGCAAATTAGATTTGAAACATTCCGAAAGATAATTGCAAAATAATTTAATCAACATTTTCTTCCCTCCTGAAGATAAATGTTTTGTATCAGCTTAAGAAAAATAGCCTTGACCTTTACAGACGTGGTTTTCATTTATTTCTGTAATGAAAGCTCAATATTAATGACATCATTCGGGTATTTCAGATATTATTCGGTTAAAGTAAATATTGGAGCCAGGAGATTTTGTGAAAGCGCTCCACTCTTTCCAAGAAGGGCTGCATGGATTTCGACTAGAGACGATACGATGCCCATGGAGATGTTGGAAGGAAATATTTAAAGCGGTATGACGCAGTTAAAAGCCTGATAGAACTCGACAGATCTGTTGCTTCAGAGCTGGCGAGGAAGATGAGAGAAAAGACAGAAAGAGGATGAAGCAAAATTTCTAAACATGCTGATGAACGATACTGCAGTAATAAAAACAACTGGTAATGAAAGTCGAGATCAGATAGTGACTGGAATCCTGGATTTTTCATTTTACAACCAGGCTAGCTCTTAAAATCAAAGCAATTTAGCATGCAGCATAAGATTAAAAAACACACACACACAAAACTGGCACAAATTCCATTTTTTGGGCTCTGGGAAAAAAATATCTGCAAAATTAGCATGTAGATTTTAATATCTGCTTTGAATTATTTTAGTAGAAGGAAACCCTGCCTCCTTTACTAAGACTGACAGCAGCGAGGCCACACCTACTACTTCCTCTCCTTATTTCCGGCTTTTCTTGAAGACCCATTTTTCATTCAAAGATAAATCAAGACAAGAGTGATGAGTAAAGAGGGGAATATTTCGATGTTTCTCCTCCCCTCTTTCTCTGATAGCATTTAGTTATGGGAGGGACAAGTGTACCGGGCGATTTCTGTCAGCGTGGGAAGATTGACGTGGCTCAGAACTCTCATTTGTGCTAATAAAACTTTAAATTGTACAAAGAAATCACGGTTTTCCTCAGGGGCCAACGTTGCCGTCAATTAAACTGATAAGCAAATGAAAATAAATCGCCGACAATTCAGGCCACCTGCTTGCCCACCCATTCGCCTGCCCGGGTGTCCAGTAAACAGCAGGAGGAAACAGGAAGTGATAGGAATGAGAGATTTTAAAATAGAAGCATAAACCACTGTGATATTGTACAGTCATTCTCCCAAAGGGCTATCTCTAAGAACAACAGGAGGATTAGAAACTTCCTTCCTCGGGCTGAGATCGGGAGCAGCAGCAGATGCTGTCGCAGCCCGTGAGGGTTAAATATAACCGCAGAAAAAAACATGAGATTAGACTGAACTCTTTGGGAGACAGAAGATTGTGAAAAGGAGTCATGCTTTCCATTAGCTATGTTTACAACTCCCGCCGGTCGTTATTTAAATAAATATGCGCTGTATGTCACGTGAAAAGAAAGAACCAGGAAGAGGATGTTTCTAAACGGAAATGTTCACAGAGCTTGTGAATTGGAAAAATCGAATATTGAGGAGAAATATGGCAGGTAGAATCCAACAACAGTGGCTGAGAAGTGCAAAGCAAAATACCAAATCATTCATTGTCTATTGCTTATCCGATCTACTCTCGGGTCACGGGGAGCCTGTGCCTATCTCAGGCGTCATTGGGCATCAAGGCAGGATACACCCTGGACGGAGTGCCAACCCATCACAGGGCACACACACACACTCTCATTCACTCACACAATCACACACTATGGACAATTTAGAGATGCCAATCAACCTACTATGCATGTCTTTGGACCAGGGGAGGAAACCGGAGCACCCGGAGGAAACCCCCAACCCTGGAGGTGCGAGGCAAACGTACTAACCACTAAGCCACCGTGCCCCCAAAATACCAAATCCAAAAACAAAATAAATCCGAAAAAAAAACAAAAAACAAATCAGAAAACACAATGACAATTCAGACAAAAAGGAAAAGGTAGGTATAGTTTGTGAATGGAAATCTTACTGCTTTTTGGTTGAGTCATCTGTCACTCAAGATACAAAAAGTAGGAAATTGTCTATCTAACTGTATTTCTTGTACATGTGTGGAGTTGTATCTCTATATCTCTAAAAACACACCTAAAGAACACAGATATGTTTCAAAGACAAAACTATTCCAGATTAAAGGATGTAAGGAATGCTATAAGAACAGAGCTGCATTCACCTATCAACTTTCTACCGCCGCAGCCTGCTGGATTTCCTGTGTATCTTGAGTGACAGATGTCTCGTCCAATCAGAGGTATGAATTACAAAATAAAGGATTTGTTATTTTGCTTTGCACTTCTCAGCCACTGTATCTAACAGATTGAAAGAAAGTAATTATAATACTCATCTTTCTTATTCAACAACCACTTTTTTACTGAATGTAGCCACATCATGCACGCTTCCATGTCAGTTTCAGTGCTAGACTGAGAATAAGCCCCCACACGGATATCTACTTACTAGTGAACCTTAAATTTATATAAACTTTCCTTACATTTTCATTTTGCTTTGCCCTTTTCCTTGAAATGTTGCAAGACATCATAAGCGATGAAATTGAATACTGAGATAATGAGATTTTTTTTTAAAAAGTTAAGTGTGTAATGTGTAATGCTAGAATTCTCTGGAAAGTAACACAATAAAATAACTGTTTTTGTAATATATATATATATATATATATATATATATATATATATATATATATATATATATATATATATATGAAGCATAGCAGCATATATTTATACAAAATCCAAATGTATAACTAATATTCCAAATCCCAAAGCAAAGAATTAGCTAAAAAAATCTTCATGCAGCTTAGCGAAGCTGCTCTCCTCTATCACTCGGACATGTTTGTCCTGTACAGACCTGACTCCATGCCTAATGAGGAGCCACGACCGGCTCCATTAGCAATTATAAACGTTCAGGTTGGGATTAATCGAGTTACGGGCCATGCCCCTCCTCCTACTTGACTCCTGCCGTATTAATCACGCGCACACACCGGCGCCGCTGTGTGTTCTGGATCCTCTGTCCTGTTTTAAACTGCACTCTTAACCGCCCATAAACTAGCGGCTAACTCATTTCCGTTGATGGATCTGTTTCAGGCTAGTTTCTGCTATGCGAGGTCACGGCTGTTTGACTGTCTCTCCTCATGAGCAAATGATAAGACAGATAACGTGCTCACGTTGATATTGTGGTTGAGAAAAAAAAAATCTTTGGTGAGTGAAATAACATGAGGATACGAGGATGACATTAGAATATACAATATGCTACTCAAACAACAGTATGGTTGAAGAACACAGTGTAATATTATTTTATCACATAAATATGCAGATTTTTTGGATTTTGTCATTTTAAAATACTCAATATATCTAATATTCCTTTCCATCCCTTCAATATTTATGTAAAATAGTCCTCTATCATTGCCAGTAGATCTTCCAGTTGTCTCAACAGAGAACTGAAACTGAGTTGAACATGGACACACACATACACACACACACACACTCACTTGATCTTGTTTACATGCACACGTCACTTTAATATATTTGGTATATAGAATAACACTTTAACTGTGTATCTGTTTATCTATATAACTATTTTTCTGCTGCTAACACTCACAGTCCCTAACCCTGTTTACTTTTGCACACACTGTATAACACTTTTTTTATTTGCACACATTCTGAGTTATGTGTCTTATGTCTCGTCATTCTTTGCACTTTGTATGTTGTATGTTTAGTTTTTCGGCACCTTGTTATATATAGTTTAACCCTGTTTGTCCGCGTCACTTTGTACTTCGTTTTTGTGTTGTGTAGCACCTATGGTCCAGAATGAACGCTGTTTCATTTCACCGTTTACTGCATCAGCTATATAAGTGACAATAAAGTTTCTTTGACTTTGACTTCCTGATGGCTGGTGTCTATATGCAGATGAGAGTGTGGATTTTTGGAATGTGTAGGATGTGTGTCCCTAATAAAATGTGCGATGGTTTAGAAAAAAGCCTTTACATGGTTACAGTTTGGAATTTTTCGCTCTACACTATATAGGAATTAAATGTTCCTGAATTTAAATGTTTGTCTTTTACATGCATCTCAATCAGAAATAAAGTTCTAGTATTTAGCCTCGAAAGTGAAAAGGGAGAAAACTGAATTTAAAGACTTTTATTCCGACAGACAATTCAACAGACTGCATCTGATTATAACTAAACATGGCTATTCTATAACTTGTGTGGATGGATGCATGCTGGATGGATGGATGGATGGATGGATGGACAGACGGACGGACGCATGGACGGACGGATGGACGGATGCATGGATGGATGGACGCATGCATGGATGGATGGATGCATGGATCAATGGATGGGTAGAGGGATTGATGATGGTTGAATGGGTCACACACAATGGTAGATTGGATAGATATTTGATGCTGGATAGATGATGGATGGAAGAATTTTATAGATAGATCAACAGTATTTTTTGTAAAATGGATGATAGATGACTGGTAGATAGATTTAGATGGATGGATGGATGGATGGATGGATGGATGATGGATGGATGGATGATGGATGGATGATGGATGGATGATGGATGGATGATGGATGGATGATGGATGGATGGATGGATGGATGGATGATGGATGGATGATGGATGGATGATGGATGAATTGTTACTTTAGACTGTTACACACTTACTATAACTAGACATCTATAGCCAAACTGTGCGTTTTTTCACATCTTTACCCAACAAAGTCTTCACCAGCAAGCACCAGAGCGAGATTAAAAGTATATTCAAAAAGTTGTTTCAGTAAAATATCAAGAAACATGTCAAAAATCTTTCTGAGGAAGTTGAATCCTGTCTCTGCTACAGCTCGTCTTTAGTGAAGATATTACATGTCATGGTTGGATGGCGATAATTACAACCTGACCACACACTGTCTTGCATCTTGGCTTATTCAAAATAACTGGAAAATTAAGTACATTTTTTTCTTTTTGCAGGAAATGTAACAGCGCTCAAAATACAGCCTGTGTCCTAATATCTAAAAGCATGAAGTTAAATCCCACCATAGTGCACCCACCATATAATTTATTACCTATAATCGAACTGGATGTAACTGGTGTTGACTCCATATCCAGCCAAACGGTACTAAAGTGCTGCTTCTACACCACCTCATTAATAAGAGGATGGAAAAACACAAGTGCTCAGGAGGTCTTCATTTTTTACAGCGTCCTGCATTCTGTCTCTCTTCCCTCGTTTGGTTTTGGGTGGAGAATGCTGAGAATCACTATCCCTCTCCTGCGATAAAGCCACTGCCTGTGCTGTGGGAAAGTGGAATTCATCAAACTTTTGGAGACCAGGCACACCGCTGCTCGACCAGTGGGGACAGTAACAATATGCATGTGCTCTATCCATGCCTCATTTACCCGCAGTCTACTGCTCCCTGGCTGGGACAGCACTGCCTCTTAGTTTGGCTCGGTGAAGCGACAGTTGTGGACAATGCTTCGATTGACAGTAGTTTCAGGGACTCGGGGGTTTTGTTGTTGATGTTGGGCGAATCGTTTCTCTCTGTGGTTGATGGTTTGGCTTCTGGTTTGGAAACAACAGCAGCCATTTCACACTCTCTCAGTTTTTTGTCTTTCATTTCTTTTTGTTACACTTTTTTCAGAGATGAAAAAATACATGCAAACTTGTGTTTAAGTGAAATGTTTGTTTAATTTCAAAAGAGACCATTATTAAAGACAACATTATACAGTACACGAGTTTGTGGTCAACTGACAATCACACTCCAAACTGTACCCACAAAGCATATTTGTATAGAATGCCTTTAATTGCTGTAGTACTGCAATTTCCCTTCACCAGAAATAAAAAGCTCAGTCTTGCCTAGAGCATGCTCTAGCATGACAATTCAGCTGTGCACAAAGCACAGAGCTACAGGAAGACATGGTGTGTTAAGGTTGGAGTGGAAGAACTCAAGTGTCCCGCATAGATCCTTGATCTCAACAACGCTGAACATCTTTGGGATGAACTGAAACATCAAGGCCTCTGCATCTGACATCAGTGTCTGATCTCACTAATGCTTTTGTGGCTGATTGAACACAAATCCCTATGGCCATGCTCCAACATCTAGTGGAAAGCCTTCCCAGAAGAGTGAAGCATATTATAAGAGCAATGTAGTTGCACAGCTACAAAACGTCCTGAATGTCTGTCAGTCGACCTGCCTGCCCTTCCTCCTTCCTTTTTTTGTCCTTTTCTTCTTTCTATCTTTCCATCCTCCCTTCCAACCTTATATCTGTCCTTCTTATTTCCTACCTTCCTACCTACACACATGCCTACCTACCTACCTTTTTTCCTACAGGTTTTCTACATACCTACCATTTTACTTTCCTTCCTACATCAGAATCAGAATCAGAAAGAGCTTTATTGCCAAGTATGTTTGCACATACAAGGAATTTGTTTTAGTGTCACAAGCTCCAGTGAACAGAGACAACAACAATACAAACAACAACAACAAAAAATATTATGAGAAATAAAAATACACATATTTAAATAGGAAAATAAAGTAATTTGTGTGTACAGAATAGAATATAATGAGTTGAGATGTAGGGATGTGGGGGTGGTAACAAATAAATATGAGGTTATTGAACTTTTTTTTTTTATTGCCCAATGTTGGGAACATTCAACTGTTCAAAAGGTAGATTTCCTGGGGGAAGAAACTGTTCTTGTGCCTGGTTGTCCTGGTAGTTGCTGCTCTGTAGCGTCGGCCAGGTGGCAAAAGGTCAAAAAGGAGATGGCCTGGATGTGAGGGGTCCATAGTGATTTTCAGAGCTTTATTAAAGTCCCCGAGAATTATAATAACAGAGTCCGGGTGTTGTTGCTCTGTGTGTGTGATCTGATTAGCCAGGTGTTGTAGAGCCGAGCTCACGTCTGCTTGCGGTGGAATGTAAACACTCACAAGAATGAATGAGGAAAACTCCCACGGTGAGTAGAATGGTTTACAGTTGATGAAGAACGCTTCCAAACTGGGACAGCACATCTTCTTCAATGCTGTTACATCTGTACACCACCTTTCGTTGATGTAGAAGCATGTCCCACCACCACGCGATTTCCCCGCTGATTCTGTGACCCGATCCGCTCTGAGCAGCTGGAAGCCAGGCAGATTAAGCGCATTGTCTGGAATGGCGTCGTTCAGCCAGGATTCAGTAAAACACAGAGCAGCAGAGTTTGAAAAATCCTTATTTGTCTGGGAGAGCAGAAGAAGTTCGTCCATTTTGTTGGGTAGAGAGCGGAGATTCGCCAGATGGATGCAAGGCAGCACCATTCTAAAGCTGCGCTGTTTGAGCTTGACAAGCGTGCCGGCTCACTTCCCCCACTTGCGCTTCTTAAAGCGTTTGAACAACGCCACTGCTTCGCCAACTACAATGTCCAGCAAAACGTCTGAATAATTGAAAACTGGTAGAATATTGTGTGGTGTGTTCTGCCGAACGTCCAGCAGTTCATCTCTGGAAAAACTGATCAAGTTTGAGAAACAAAAAACAGGAACAACTAACAAAAACAAAACAAACACTGGAGAGCTGCACACTGAGGCGGCCATCTGTGGCGCCATCGTGATTGAGTACCTCCATAAGTACCTTCCTACCTACCTACCATACCTTTCTTCCTACATAAGTACATACCTACCTTCCTTCCTTCCTTCCTTCCTTCCTTCTTACTTTCCTTCCTACATAAGTACATACCTAACTACCTACCATACCTACCCACTTACCTTCCTACATAAGTACCTATCTATCTATCTATCTATCTATCTATCTATCTATCTATCTATCTATCTATCTATCTATCTATCTATCTACCTACATACCTACCTACCTACCTTCCTTCCTACATAAGTACATACCTACCTACCTACCAACCATACCTACCTACTTACCTACCTACCTACCTACCTTCTTACCTTACTTCCTACATAAGTACCTACCTACCTACCTACCTTCCTTCCTTCCTTCCTTCCTTCCTTCCTTCCTTCCTTCCTACCTGCCTACCTACTTACATACCCACCTACCTTCCTTACTACTTTTGTACGTATGTAGCTACCTTCCTTCCTAATTTCCTACCATCCTTCCTTCCTATGTACATGCCTACCAACCTACTAAACTTCAATTTTACCATCTTACTTTCCTTCCTACCTAGGTACATACCTACCTTACTACCTTCCTTTCTTACTTCCTACCTTCCTTCCCACTTACCTATTTTCCTTCCTTCTTACCTACCTCCCTTTCTTTATTCCTATCTTACATCCTTCCTGCTTACCTGTGTACTTACCTGAAGTATCTATCTATCTATCTATCTATCTATCTATCTATCTATCTATCTATCTATCTATCAAGTAAGTATTTGTGGTATACATCTAACAAACCTCTGGAACTGAAGGTAACACATTATAACACAAACAGGTAACACGAAATATAATTACACAGATTCATTTAAGTGCTAGTTGATGCAAATCATTTGACAACTGCTGTTTGTTAGCATTGCGATAGTTGAAAGCATATTTTCAACTTGACTACTTTACTGCCTATCTAATTTAAGGTTGTGGTGGATTTGGAGTCTGGAAACTCTATGCGAGGCACTGGTATGCTGGATGGGACACTAATTCATCACGAGGCATCCCGTGTTTAGATTTTAGAGCCAAACCACCTACAGGGCTGACTTTTCGAGCAATATTTGTGAGTGGTAAAGCTATACAGGTTTATATACAGTATATATAGCTTTATTTGATGTTCTCAAATGATATCATCAGTTACTGCCAGTAAAATTCTGCTACGAGCCTCTAAAATGCTAAGTAGTAAAAATGTTGTAAAACCACCCATAAAAGCTGTGAATGAGCCTCTCTCATCAATTAACTGAGAAACCGCCGTGCACTCGTTTATGTCTTCAGCATATCACTTTCAAAGCTAATCCAGGAATCCACTTTGGGTTTCAATCTGGATAATTGACGTTGTATTTAATTTTGGTAATCACTACATTACAAAAAAAGTTCAACATTTCCTTGTGTAGTTTGTCACTTATCCTGTTTGATCTTGTGAATTAAGAACAAACCTTTTAGCGTGCGCTTTTTCCTGGAGTAAATAAGATGTGTGCTAAAGTCAACAAATAGTGTAACCATAGCTGAGTGTATCTGAGGGATTAGTACACACTCCCCTGAGACAAACACACACACACACACACACACACACTCTCACTGCTGTATGTCTGTTCCCAGTGACCTGGCGGTCATTGATTACCCTTCCTCTTCATCCCGACTCCTCTTCATGTGCATTCAGATCTTATGGCCTGTATCATTTGGTGGAAAGTTATCTATTAGGTTCCTGCTGGATTGCCCTCAGTGACACCAAGCCACAGCAGGTGAACAAATCAGGTGTGTGTGTGTGTGTGTGGATACGAGTGTTTGTGTTTTCTAAGGTGTCTTGGGAGCTGCCTGCACCTGCTTTCTGTCCTCAAACTGAGATTCCCAGAATGCCTTCCGGGCAGCTGTTGACATGTCCTTGGACCCCTGAATGATGAGAAGAGGCCTCAGGGATCAGTTGTGTTGAGTATGTGTGTGTGTGTGTGTGTGTGTGTTTGCGCGTTTGTGTGCATCCCTTCATCAAAGGTGGCCGACCTCTCGTGTCCCACTTACGTTAAGCTCTTGGACATAAATTTTCACAGCTCATGTCTATTGCCATGGTGCGTCTCCTGAGATCTTGTTACTGACCTCCTTCACCCCAAAACATGATCTACAAAGAGGTCAGGACTTTCCACTGACCCAGAGTTGTTCGTACACCGTACAGTATTGGTACGGTATGGTACACCGTAGAGTATTGCTGTATTTTATGGATCATTTAATCTCTTTTTAACTGGATCGAATTAATCGAGAAAAAAAAATTCTATGGAACTATTGTTTATCTATCTTCCATTACAAACTAACCTGTTTCATAGACGTTCCACAACATTACATGATGTTACAACTATTAATACAACTATTAACTGATAAAAATTATGGCATCATTCTTTTAATAAATTTGTACAATACGTAACAGTTGGTGATTTCATGTAAGACACAAAGCGCTGATTTTTTGGAAGATAATCAACTTTCAGCTAACAGTAACTCAGCTGTGACATATATCAGAAGTGTGTGTGTGTTAATGTGCATCAATAATAACTATACAGTAAAGTTTTACACAAGAAGCAAAACTGTCATAGCAAATTAATCAACGCCAGGCTGGTTTGATGCCAAAGCCTGGAACAAAGCTGTTACAGTTACCTGAAAGTTGATTATTTTCCATGTCATATCATATATTGTTATGTGCCCTTACTGTTCATTACAATCAGCGAGCTTGTGCAACACATTTAAAAGTTATCTAAACACTTCTTCCTCTTCTATATCACCATACTGATCTCTGTCTTTTATGTTTACAGAATTTAGCATACACCCTTATCCAGAGTGACCTTTTATACATTTTATACATCTGAGCAATTGAGGGTTAAGGGTCTTACATAAGGGCCCAGCAGTATCAGCTTGGTAGACTTGGGCTTCAAACTCACAAGCTTTCAGTCAATAGCCCAATGCCTTAACCACTAAGCTATAACATCCCCATTCCACACGTCTTTGATTGGCTCTGATTGGCTAGTAAACAGAACCGAATACAAGTGGGTTCATATAACTCACCAAAAAACACCAACGCAAGCCTGATAGAACTTCATAACGCAGAGGCCTGACTGTAAGACACACAAACACACACACACTCACTAACCCAGATAAACAGAGAATGCTCAGTTTCTCACATTTTACCTCCATTTCCATTAAGAGAACAAGTTCCAGCAGTACTACAGCCAAACCAGATGAATGAACTGACTACACACACACACACACACACACACACACACACACACACACACACACAAACACAGATATGAACACCTCTGAAAACAGCACTCTCTTTGTTTCGGTGTGATCTCACAGCCCAGCAGGTTTGTATCATCCTGCTATTACGGTATTACAGAGCAATCTGCAGCAGCTTGGCCCAGGTAGAGAGAAATCACACACTAACACACAGCAGATATGCAGGTGTGTGTGTGTCAAGCAGAGAGGCTGAAACTATGCCAAACTACGTGACTGTGACCGACAGAGTCCACGTCCATATTATTCTCGTTTGCCATGTTTTGACTGCATGATTGTTGCTGGGGCAAAGGAAGCCCGTTCCTGCGGTTCCTCCATGTGTGAAACAGCAGATGTGTGGGAGAAGCAGGTCCTACGCGCCACGCTCAGCTCCACAGAGGTTATAATCAGAGGGAATTAGCCATCCCACCGGGGGCAAAGGCTGACATTTAACAAATGAATCAGTGAAGTGAACTGAGAAATGATCTTTTTCAGCTGTCAGTCCATAAACACACAAGAGTTCTGCCTCTCTTTCACACACACACTGTACTTATACAACAACTATGCTGAATTCACCACTCTGATTGGTCAGAAGCTGTTGATTAATAGTATATAATAATAATTTCTTAGTAATAGTTGTTTTTTCATTTGGTAACAACAGTGAGGTTTTATGCTAATGATGTTTTCTACTGGAGACTCCTTCATTTCAGGAAGGATGATCCAGTGTCCAGGGTTGGATATCTACATATAGTGCTGAAACGTGACTTATATGAGCCAAATGGAAATAAATTATAAACATCAGTAATGTTTTCTTACCTTATACAGGAACACAATGTTCTACTTTGGTCCTATTCCTATAAACTAACTAACTAACTAACTAACTAACTAACTAACTAACTAACTAAATAAATAAATAAATAGATAAATAAATAAATAAATAAATAAAAATACACCTTTTATTTTTTTTTAGATAAAAAAAAATTCTAAATTAAAAAAACTTTCTTGAATTTTGTATTTTCTTTTTTTTTTCATTTAATACTTTTTTCATTTAATATTTAATTAATTTCAATTTACTTTTATTTGTATGAGCACCATCACAAAGCAGATTTACAGAAATATATAACATTGGAATAATTGTTATTGGAATAAATGTTATTAATTTAGAATTTTATCTCTTTGAAAAATTAAGCAAAGAGAATCTTTAGTTTTATATTAATGTATTAATATAATATTATTATAAGAACTTATACAGGAAGCAGTATGGCAAAAGCTTCACATAATCCAATATATATAATAAAAAATATGAATTTACAATTAACAATAATTATTTAACAAAGAAAACATGATTCGTTGCTGATTTGGTGAAGTTTCCTTTAAGGAGATCTTTTACTTTTATTTATGGAAGGAGTCTCCAGTATCAGAGCTTTGTAACAGTCGGTAAATTTCAGAACAGAGAACTTTGTGCTTTCTTGTTTCTCAGTAACAGGACAAGCTGTGTCTTGTTTCTGTCTTCATGAAAGAGGACAAGATGTGTTTCTGAGGGGAATGAGTGTTTATAGCTGCAATAACATAAGTGATGACAGGGACTGACTTGTTTTGCAACTTAAGGCATGGAATTATAAATGGTTTTTAATGCATGAGGTTTTCTTCACTCATTAAAAATTTTGAACATTTGGTCTATTTGTGTCAGTGGATTACACTACTCATTCTCACTGAGAACCTGTTCATGTTACATGTGATAACACAAGATGATCCGAAAAGGGTCGAAGTAGAACATTTTGTTCCTGTATAAGGTAAGAGGTGCATCCCAAATCGCATACCAAATCGTGCACTACTCTGCTTCATAGTGTAGTATAAATAGTGTGAGTATAGATAGTGTGCCCACACTACTGAAAATTCCAAGAAGAAGAAGAAGTGCACTTCAAGTACCTGGATGAATCAACAAAAAAAATGAAGTGTGTCATGTAGGACACTTCATGCATTTAATGTTTCCAGCTTTGCTTATGTAGTGGAAGAGGGGTGGGGCTACCTGGTGCTGATGCTGGAAGAAAAACCAATTTAAAGATGGTCGATGACACTCTGGTGGACAAGATGTCTTACAAATGTTTTTGAGTTCAGCTCATGTACTGCATCGTGTATGTGCATATGACAATTAGAACAAAGCTAAATTGTTTTGAAAGCTAAGAACCATGGAACTATTATTACTTTCTTGAAAGGTTCTACATAGAACCTTTAATGGTTCCACCAGGCAGGCAACCTAAAGAACCTTTCCACAGGGAGGCAGGATTTGTATTAATGCACTGGAAAAGAACATTATTCCAAAAATACTTCCGGTCTGGATTTTTGGAATGGGTTTTAATGGAGCCCGAATGGCGGCGCTTTTTGTACACGTTCCTGAAATCCACACGAGAGAGGTTGTTTTTTTTTTTTTTACCGCAGAACCGCAGAGTTGCTGAGGGGAGAGGAAATGAGGAACACACACATACACACTCTCTTGTTCTCTCTCTCTTTCTCTCTCAATCAGAGATTTGCCCCATTCTCTAGAGCTCTATAAAACCCCTGTCTTTGTCATTAACTCCACTCAATGTGCTATTAGTGAATTTCCTCTCTGACACACTGCTGCCTCTACAAACACTGTTACCCCTGATTTAGCACAATAAAACACCATTCTCTAACTGCTTCCCTCTTACAGTAAGCTGCCTTTAAAGAGCTGAGTATTTAAGCAGAAATAGTGCTGGGTGGAGTTACAGAGCATCAAGATGAAGATGAGGGGAAATTATAGGACATGAGGAAATGACAGGATCTTGAGATTCCGGAGATTTCTGTCTCTGTGATGGTGCAACCTACAGCGAAGGGAACCTGGCACGACCTCTGGCTCGACCCCTGTGCGTGTAGGTCATGTACATTTAAAGAGCAGGTCACAACCTTGTGATTTGACACCCGATGTAACCCAGGCTTTTAAACTCTAGACAGGTGAAGGCTTCATCACCCCATCAAAGGACAAGTGTGTAATTAGTGCTTCTAACAGGAAACACCTCTCGCTGTACTGTTCTTCTTCTTCCTGTTGTATTGGCGATGAAGAAAGAAGAGGTGGAATACTAATACACACAGATAGTTATTAATGTACACTGTACTATTATTATTATTAGACGTATATGCTACAACACACAATAAGACAAGCAATAATAAAGATAGAAAGTTTTTGTCAATTAATATTTCAATTCATTTCATTTCTATATGAATAGTGGAGCAGATTTGCAGAAATATATAAATGTATCCCTAACGAGCAAGCTAGAGGCACCGGTGACGATGACGATGGAAAAACCTCCTCAGACAATATGAGGAAGAAACCGTGAGAGGACCCAGACTCAGAAAGGAAACCATCCTCATCTGGGTGACACAGGGGAGCGAGTATTTTACGACGGTCAGTTTATAGAAGTTATTACATTCAAACTTTACACTACAAACCAAGCCTGATCAAGACCAAGAGACAGGCGACGAAAAAAAAAAAGCCTTGTGATTCTTTTTCTCCTCCTAGAGTTATTAAATAACCAGTTATAGCTTACTGTACCAGAGGATGAGGTTTTATTATCTTGTCAAATGCAGTTTACACGTTCCATTCAAGGTATAAATCAATGAATCTAAATACTAATACTAAATATGAAAAATATTATACATGCTATGATTCAGCACTGAGTTTTCTACATTGGGATCATCCTTGTTTGACAATATATCAAAGATTCTTAACAGCTAGTTAGTAACAGATCCATTAAAAACTGTACTGTACTCTTGACTGGGATCACTTCCTCCATTTCGGATGTGCTGTGGTGCCGTATGAAGGACCATCCCTCCTTTAACGACTGAACTTTTGGCTCATTTCAGTGAGTCAAATCATTTGGCTCAGCTCTTCGTTGTGAATCATTCCTAAATGACTCGCTGCCAGTTTTAACAGAATCAGCCTAGTCACTTAGACTGTCCAGGAAAATCTTAATCGTCTCACTGCTTACTGACAGAACAGTATAATTTTCATTATCAAAGATATAAATATGTTTACACAAGAAATAAATAAATATGTTGTTTTTTTTGTTGTTTTTTTTTAAAAGTGGAAGTCAAACATTACTTCATTTTTTCTAGAAAAAAAGTTAATTTTTTTCCACCTGAAATTTTTGGAAATATATTGCCTTTAGCAGGGCAGGGAAAAACAGAAATACTCACGAAAGACTACAAATTCTTAAAGCCTGAAGCGTCTAAGTTCATATGAGCCATTAAACACTGCTGTGGAGCATGACATGACAAAGATGTTCGGGAAAAAACAGGCAGAGTGTTAAAGGCACCAGAGATCAACGACTTCAGAATACTAATGAATTTACAGCTGAAGTATATGTTGATGTTACAGCTGTTTATACCACAGGGCTGTTACAATAAAATAACACTCTACATATGCTGTATCTCCATCATTGAGCATTTGAAAGCTTCGGCATGGAGGAGTTGGTATTGAGTCTATAATGAACTCAGATCTTGAGCTAGCTTATGAGTTGCTCAGGACTTCCCGGTTACACAACTATATATGACAGTAGAAAGGACATTATTTATAATTATATTCTTCTGTGTTTATGATAATTCACACTCTCCGGTGTCACCCAAATGAGGATGAGGTTCCCTTTTGAGTCTGGTTGCTCTCAAGGTTTCAAGAATTCTTAACTCTGATTGGTCAGAAGGTGTTGATAAATTTTCCTATAATAACAGCGCTGTCTGTAAAGAAAAGCACAGGTTTCTCTTAATGCATTTGTTCTGATATGTTCCCGTTTCTATAGTAACAGTTTTACAGTAACTTGTACCGCGTCGCACTACCTCATCGATTGTTTATGATGTGATTGCTTATCATGGGGTCTTGAATTAGCTTTTTTTTAATCCAGAAGTTTAACACAAGTCACACAAACTGTTACTGTTATTCCTAGAAATCCACTTCCTATTTATTATTTTATTAAACCACCAGAATTTAGATCACTAAATGTCTTGGACTTAAACTGTCCTACCAGTGCTGTACCCCCATGTCTCCGGATTCCCACACAGC
>JAUCMX010000012.1:20963425-20965925 GCA_033459395.1 Hemibagrus guttatus | reverse complement strand
ATAGATAGATAGATAGATAGATAGATAGATAGATAGATAGATAGATTTGTCTCCTTTTTGCATATTATTAGGTGCAAAAAATAATAATAATAATAACAATAATAATAATAATAATAATAATAATAATAATAATGATAATGATAATAATAATAATAATTATAATAATAATAATAATGATAATAATAATAATAATAATAATAATAATAATAATAATAATAATAATAAACAGAAGTATAACATTTCACTCTATGACAGTAAAATCACTTTACGGTTGTTTACCTGTACCACTCCAATCCGTTGTCATAGAAACGGTCGAAAAAGTGCGGCTCGGCTCCCGCCGCCCTCACGTCCGGGTGCACGCGGAGAAACTCGAGCAGCGCGCGCGTTCCGCCCTTCTTCACCCCCACGATGATGGCCTGCGGAAGTCGCTTGGTCCCGTCACCGAGCGGCCGGAGCTTCCCGGACACCGGCGGCAAACCGCGCGCGGCGTCTCGACCCTGCGATCCAGGTGTGCCGTCGGCCCATCTGTGGAGCACGCGCTTCCTCCGCAACGACGCCTCCGACGCCTCGACCAGCTCGGACGCGGACACCGGCGCGTCCGTTGCGCGCAGCGCGGATCCGCTGAGCTGCGTCAGGCTCTGGAGCAGGTAGAAGGAGGCGAGCAGGGACACCAGCATCACCGCACACTTCCTCAGGACGCTCTTAACGGACAAGGTGGCGTTACCCGGTAATTTACACGCCATTGCGCTCCACGCGTCACGTTAGTCCGAGCCGTGGCCATGCTAGACGCACATTCTCTGGGTTGGATAACTAAAAAATGCATCAAAAAAAAAAAAAAAAAAAATTCTCTCCAAAGTGAATTCGGATTAAAAAGAATATTCGCTTCACTCTGCGGAGAAATTTCTTTACTTTATTACAATGCAATATTGAAATGAATTATCGTCTGTGATTCACCCAAAATTCACTTGTTTTTGGGTTATTTTACTTCAAAGTCAAAATAGATTACTTGGATCTAAATAAAACGGATCATTTGCATATAAAAACGCAACAAAAATCGAAGAGTTGACAATTACAGATCACATGTCGTACACATAAACGACCTGTCAACTTTGCAGTAAACTTCCAGCTCCACTGCCTGTGCGCTTCCTGTGAGCCTCTACAGCGCTGCGCCGTCGCACATGACAGACACTGCCGACGTCCAATCAGATGGCACAAACCCTGTCTTCTTTGCATAACAGATGAAAATGACCAATGAACATGCGGCGTGGGCGGGGACAGAGTCATGCCTGGTGAAGAGCTGTCACGCTCCCAGGCAAAGGAAATGTGGCTTTCTGAGCGCATGGTGTAATGGCATGTAAATAAAGAATACGTCACCAAGTCGGTTCGCACCATTTAGTATGAGTTTTTAATATTTCAATGACAGAAACAATACATTGTCTATATTCATCTAGGCTAAAATGCAATTAAAAGAAATAAAAATTAACTGTAAGTTATTACAAAATGCATACTGGATCTAGTAATGTAGTATATGTAGTAAAGAAAACGTAGATTAAATATTCATTTGTTGATATTCATCCTGTTAAAAGCTTTAAAGCTATATAATCAAAGTTCATAAAAACTTTTTACAATTTTTTATTTGCATTTTGTGAATACATTTTTATTTTCTCAGTACCAAATTATGCTTTATCTTGTTGCTGATATGGCACCATCAAGGGTAACTTTGTACCTTCAGTATGTATCGTTATCTATATTTAAAAGATTTCAAGGTAATTAAGTGGACCTTTTGGATCACTAGTGTACCTTCTGAAGCTGTACATTAAAAACTACAGAATGTTACACCATATACACCTTCCCAGTTACCACCAGTACAAGGAAAGGAACATTTAAATGTACTGTTATTTCTGAGACTGTGATAAAAGCATCTGCAATTATTCAGCTATTCCAGGATCTTGTGATTGCAGAAATGAACACAAAATCAAGCGAATGCTGAAATATTCTGAAAAACTTGCTGAAATTTTTCAAAATTACATTCAGACATTCTGGAGATTGGTGCCAAAACTTGTCATGTGACATCATCATAACATCATTCAGCCAGATCCCTCTTCAAACATGAGAACAGCTCTCATAGAAAGTCTTTCCATATGTGGGAGTTTAAAAGAAGATTCCTGTGCCTGCTCCTGTGCTTTCACCAATTCAAGTAGTTTTCTACACAAAAAGGACAAAAACTCTCAGAAATTTGCATCACAACGGCGTAATAAAAGAAGAGATTGCATGATAGCACTTTTCTCATTTTGATGATACTGAAACCAAATAAAAAAAACTCCAAAAGTCCATCTGCTTTAGTTTTCTTAAACTAATGAAAAGTTTTTGTTTTTTTAAAATGCAGCACAAAACCCTTTCACAACAAATCACTTAGTTTGTAAGTATTAAGTATAAAAATAAACACAGGTGCAATTTAATAAATGCAGCTGTGTGACTTGTTTTCAATCTGCCTAAAGTT